>CM069458.1:35992198-36438097 GCA_035610835.1 Ophiura sarsii
ACAACAAAACCCGAGGATTTCAAAACAAATTCACGAAAACAGTTGTTAAGCAGTCATTATTCTCATTCATTACTGAAAAAGATATATATTTTATCCAAATCGTTGATTTGTACCGATATAATCTTGCTAATAATTAATTAGTTTTCTGTTTATTTTGTCCACCCCTTCTTAGTTATTGAAACAGTCCAAGTCGGGTCATCCCCTCATTAACATTTTTATCATTCAACCAATCAGAAATGGGCTTTAATCGTGTTTCCTCATAACTCATTGAATATTCAGTTTAGGGGCGTGAGGCGTTAATTTGATTGGTCGGTCAGTGAGCAAAACAATGGAACACTTTGGCGCAGTACTTTCGGGCAATTATTAGTAACCCGCGCTCGGCGTACGCGTTCTCATCTAACGATTAATTTGATTGGAACGCACTTGGTACGCAGCTATCGCGATTATTCATGAAGTAATGAATATCAATCGCGGACCTTACATTTGTACTTTGAATACACACCTTCCACGGTTGTCGGTTTCCTGATATGTGCAAAATGATGCAAACGGTGTAAAATCGCTATCCAAATGAGGTCCTCGCATGTGATACCCCCTGACATACCTCGATTGGATAGCACACTTCATGGTCCTCGTTTGCCGGTGATTACCGGTAGGGGTGGGTGGGGTGAAATGGGATGTGGCATATTCATTAGTATTTACTTTGAGGCAGGGTGGGTGGATTTGGGTGGAGCATTGATCTCTTTTAAATGCAATTTGCTTTGCTTTTCCTAATCAAAAGATATGCTTATCAACCACAATCTCTACACATTAAAGGCATATTATGTCAGACGACGGTGGCTACGAACGGCCGTTAATTTTGAATTTCCGTTGGTTTCAATGTAACAATGGATTTTGATTATATGACCCCATAAAATTCATCATAGGTTAGAAGACAATTTTTCCAATCCAAAACCGTTCGGGATGGCTAATCATCCCAATTGTAAATGTTATTTTTTGAATTTAAACCGTTGTTAAGCGGTCGTCCCATTCACTTGATCAGGTAACCTCGTTCGCATATTTTAACCTGAATACTCGTGAATACGCCTATGTCCAGCGTCGTCTGTATTATGTGATCTTTTCCAGAGAGCGCCCTCTATTCATGATTTTTTTTAGAAAGTAGATTTTCTTCCAGATTTACATTTCTGATCATAAATCGGACATACATTCCAAGTTACAGAGCGATACGATTCCTAATTACCTCAAAATCATGGTTTTAGAGTGAATTTAGACTAGAGTAAAATAAGTTGTCGGACAAAAATCGACAATCCAACAGTTTATTTTCACTCTAAAACCATGATTTTGAAGTAATTAAGAATCGTATCGCCCTGTAACTTGGAATGTATGTACGATTTATGATCAGAAATGTAAATCTGCAAGAAAATCTGCTTTCAATTTTATTTTTCGATGTTGAGGGTGTTTCCTGGAAAGATCACATAATATACCTTTAAGATAATAGCATGCCTAACTCTAAAATTCTTACCAATAACAATGGGTGTTCTTGAGATTGGGCATGTTATGTGCATAATGTGTTAGGGGGTTAGAAAAAAAGATACCTTTTTCCAATTCCTGATAAACTTGTTAATAGGTATTTACCTGGTTGCATGAACTTCAATACTGGTAAGAGCATGGTGCCCTCATAATCCAAGCTCTAGCTGTTTTGCTATATATACATTAGGAATAGTACTGTAAAAGAGATCCAAATCAGAGAAATTCTCATTTTTTAACTTTTGTTGCAATATGGTCATCAATAGGAGACCAGGAAGGGAAGAATTTGATGAACAGGGTACATACTTGTGACACATCATAATCATATCATACTGAATTTCAAAACTAGCTGTCAAACTGTCGTGGAAAAGCTTCTAAGTTACAGTCGTCAGAATTGGCAAAATACATTGTTCAAAGGTAGACAAGACGTACCCTTTGACATGATGCAGTGCGTCACATATTACACTTTGTAAACTAATGGAATTTCAACACTTTCCACGCGGCAGTCGTCTACAGACGACACTTCCAAAATGTCACAAAATGTTTCAAAAAAGTCAAATTTATTGCATTTCATCACCAAATTTGAAATTCCATTAGAAGCGCAATAAAATAAGTACAAACATGCCTAGTATTGGTTCAGTAATTCTTGAGATAGACTTTGAAAGTTGGGAAAGGCTTCTGAAAATCTGACTTGCCTATTTTTCAGTTGATTACTTTCAATTTTTGGGAGGATAAACTAGATTAACAACGCTTTATACAACAACAAACATTTCATGGTTCAATGCATGCATCAAGGTCAAATGGTCGTTCGAAATCGTGCGCAATGCTTTTTGAATCACCCTGTATATAGATGAGGTGACATTTGTTGACATTTAGGACGCCCTCTGTTGGTTTGAGACAAAACACACCGGGCAAGATAGAGTTCCTATACATAGGCCAGATCAGGTTTTCTAACTAGATTGTGGTGTCACAGCAAATTGTTATCAAAACTGTCTTTAAACTTGCTTAGGAATGCTATAAGCTATCGCATTTCACAAAAAAAACTAAAACTAAATGAGTTTTACAATTCATTAGAAAGAAATTTCATGTTGTCTTCATTAACTTTACTGTATATTCTGCCTGGAGGGAAACAACAGAGGGTGTCCCATTTGTAAATACATGACATCATAGGTCACCTCATCTATAGTAAAACTAATATAGCTCTGTGGAAAGTGTTAATTAGCATTAAAATAATGACATCTCATCTTTGTTTTATTAGGTATAGTGAAGTTTGTTGGACCTTTGGATGCCGATCTCATGACCCCTGACATTTATGTTGGTATCAAGCTTGATGAACACACAGGGTTGCATTCTGGGATTGTTGATGGAAAGCGGTATTTTGAGGCCCCTCTGGGGTGTGGTTTAATGGTGAAATATGATGAGGTTAAGAGGGTGAAACCTGCCGATAGAAGGCCTCTTGTGTATGGCAATTATATGTATCCGTCATACAAATCACAGAAAACATGTAGGTAAGTCACTTTTGAATAAAGTTTTATTTTCACAATTCAATATTACGGTACGGAATTTGTTATTAAATCTGCAAGACCATTGAAGGGTTATTGATCAGATGACAACTCAATCACAGTAGGAATTTAACACTTTCCACGTGGCTTTTTGTTTTACCATATTATACAAAACAGTTTTTTCAGAAACCTTTCCCAATTTTCCAAGTTTATCTTTTACTGAACCAATACTAGGAATGCTTGTACTTATTTCAATATATTTCTCATGGTGATATTCCAAATATGGTAATGAAATTCAATTATTTCGAACATTTTGTGAGATTTTGGAATGTCGTCTGCAAACACCTGCCGCATGGAAAGTGTTAAACACAACTATGTCAATTCCAAATTGGCGAACCTACAAATCAGCGAATGAACCCAGAAGAGCATGGCCTGGAAATACGCTAACTCTAGGCAACATGGCACATTGCGAGAATTGTGTGTGTGACGCTTGCATTTGCCAAAATAGCGCGCATACGCTTGGATTACTTTTGCGCGCAGAGTGATAACAACCGCATATTTCTCGCCAATTTGGACCTGATTAAAACTATTATATACGGTACTCTATTTCTCATCCTCTGGACAGTGAGGTAACTTTGCAGGCGCAGCATTTATGCGTATGTATCTTTTGCCTTCTACACGAGTGTACATACGCTAGCAGCTACCTCGAGTAGGCCCGCACACATGTTTATGTGCTGCAATTAGTAAAAGATGCAGTTATGTCACTGTCTCGTGATAGGCAAAAAACTATAGATGATGTCACCTGTAACATCACAGCAGACAAGCAAAGAAAAATCTTTCCTGTCGGTTTGCACACGAATAACCTGCCACACAAAAGCTTGTCTGCTGGTATGCGCGTGCATACGAAAGAGGGTGTCCACTTTAAACCATACACTAAAAGGGGGGGGAGACAATAACATTGGAAAGGGGTATAGGTATGTGCCACCCTGAAAAACCTTTTTCACCCTCATCTGATTGCTCTTAAGACCCCTCTTTTGAGCCTGCATCAGCTCTTAAGACCCCAATTTATTGAAAATTCAAATATCATGAACATTTGTGTTCCAAAGCCCCAAATATTTAAAAAAATGTGTGTTCTAAAATCTTCTTTTTAAACCAAATTGGGGAAAAGTTCTTTAGACCCTACTTTTTTAGAGAAAAAAAGTTCTTAAGACCCAATTTTTCATCAAAAATCTGCTCAGCTCCGATCCGAAACCCCTGTTTTTGAGGCCCTGGATGGCACACCCTTACCCCAAAATAAGTTGAGTGCCCCCCCCCCCCCCCCAACTGGGATTTTGAACAACATCTGTAAGATGAATCCTTGATATAAATTCATTTCTATCGTGAATACTGGTGTATTATCTTTCTTCAAAACATTAAGCACTGGCGAGTGGACCAAAGCTTAAAAGTGTGGCCATGTGAGCCTCTTTTTTAATCTCTGAAAATACCTTTATCTGGTTTAGGCCACACATAAAAACACCCTTTTTAACGGGCCGGACCGACCCATTTTTGGAATTTGCAAACATTTTTTTAATTTTTTTAAAAATATTTTGTTAAAATTCACAAAAATGCCCCCCTCCCCCCCCACAAAAAAGAAAAACCCACCCGACTGACCCTACCTGAGAGATCCGTTTGCTCGTAAAACAGTTTGTTAGCATGAATCATGTCACTTTTCGGAACAACCCTATCCACTATTTTGCTTGCTCAAGTCAAAACCACACTTGACTTCCTTTAACGATTTTAGCGTGTTGTAGTGTTCTGTTTTTTACGTACTGCGTGATCTACGCACTACTTGAATGAGCGTGCGGTTTTCTTGAAGCTCCACCCAAACGCATTGAACAACTGCGAAGAAATGGTGGGTTTTACTCAAGCATAAATATCAAAAGTTTTTCAACCATACCTTAAAAAATAACCCTATAACTTTTTTTCATCCAGAAGTACAACAAGCATACCATCTCCAGTAAAGAGAAAGTACCTGCAGACCCACTGCCCAGAAGATTGAGACGAGAAACCTCAACTTGGAAACAAGAGACTAATATAAAACAAGCTGATATTATGAAGTCTACTCTTACAAAACTGTATCTTGCGAAAGAGAAAGGCAAGAAAGAACTGCAAGATGAAAGAGGAGCTCAGGAGCTGGAAGATGAAAGGAAGAGATTGACAACAATGGAGAAAGAAAACACAAGAACTATTTATAGGGAGTCATCTTGGAAGATGTCGGAGACTCTGTAGAGTTACATATCATCTATGATTGGACCGGTCGTTTTATTCAATACCTTATGATCTTGGAAGTCACCCAATGGTCACCTGAAAACCACCTATGACTGCATATGAAAAGTCATCCGGTGGCCATCCGGTAGTCATCAGGTGGTTATCCAGAAATGTCTTCAAGTCAAGAAATGTTATCCGAAAACTACCTGCTACCTATCTAATTTACCTATCTAATTTGCATATTGGAGGCTTATAGGGTTATCCGGAAACTATCCGATACCCATCAAATATGCATGTGAAATTTGCAGATAGCTACCTGGTGATTATCTGGTGGTTATCCGATAAATTTGGATTTATCGCTATGGGGAGGATGGATGAAAGGAAGAGACTGACAGAGATGAAAAAAGAAAGCACAAGAACTATGTATAGGGAGTCATCTTGGAAGATGTCAGAGACTCTTTAGAGTTGTGTATAGATGGGGTGACATGTGACGTCATTCCGGGCATTTGGTCGCCAGTTGCCATTGTTCTTTGCCCGGCGGTGTGCGCGTGCATCCTGTTTTGTTTAGGACCTGTGCTTTTAAAACTTGCGCCAAAGCATTATAAAGAGTATTCTTAAACAGCTAAGAGAGTTAAAGCAATCCCATCGGTTCTCAGAGAAATCTGCGACATTTAGATGAGGCAATTTAACACAGGAAGGTGAGGCTTACGTTTTAACAGTGCGTCAGACATTCACAATGCGTAGTTTGCTCCATAACGCGCACTTCTGCAGTGCGTCTTTGGCACTTTTCCTGTGCTTATACCGGCGCTGCAACGCTCATGCATGGTGTACTCATCGCGTGGGATTGGATAGAATGTTTGTGGGTTATTCGATCCTAGCAGGGTAAAAGTTGTCAAATGTGGACAATAAAATGTACCGTAAAACGGGGTGAATAGGGACATGGGCGTGAATAGGGACAAAAATGGGAAACGTTTTTTAAATGTCACCAGGCCAGTTTGTGTACCGTAAAATGGGGTGAATAGGGACATACATTCCAAGTTACAGGGCGATACGATTCTTAATTTATACTTCAAAATCATGGTTTTAGAGTGAAAATAAACTGTGCCGACAACTTATTTTTACTCTAAATTCACTCTAAAACCATGATTTTGAAGTAATTAGGAATCGTATCGCTCTGTTACTTGGAATGAATTCATGATTTATGATCCGAAATGTAAATCTGCAAGAAAATCTACTTTAAAAAAAAAAATCATGAATAGAGAGGGCGCTCCCTGGAAAAGATCACATAATATGCCTTTAAAATAATACTATCGTCCGCATTTTTATCAGACAATATAACACGGGTACGGTCTAAAAACATTACCTTCATTCTCTAAATACGGCATAGTGGACAGTGTTGTGGTCATATGCTGTTCCCTCAGGCATGTATCTATAGTCCAGTCCCTTCGACCGTTGCTTTTGTTGATAAACATTGCTGTCACTCCAACATCTATAATTCGGAGCTGCCAACATTTGCATCTTGCAATCAGGGAGATTATTTTCACCAATCAGGGAGATTTAACCCCCTGAGAACTACCGGCCGATTGGTTAAAAAGATGGCTACATCATTTATTGCACCAATGAGAGATATTGTTAGAATAATTGTATCCCTGATAAAGATGGTAGTGAAACATTTTACAAGCTGCATTTGAATTGGCCATCACTAGAGAAATGTCATTTGGTGCAATTTTAACATGTTTTACCAACAAATGATTTCACTATGTTGACCACAAATGTTGAGACAAATTTTGAGTCAAGTTTTGAGTCAAATTTGATACCAGAAATGGATTCTCCAACTCATTTCCTTTCCAAAAATGTATACTTTTATATACATCACATATTTCAAAAGTTACAGCATTTGTAAAATTGCATGACACCTCGCTTGATACAATTGGTCAATACTTTCAGATTTTGTGAAATCTTAACACTTTCAACACGGCTATATTAGTTTTACCAGTTTATATTTACAAAACAGATTTTTTTCAGTGCCTTTCCCAACTTTCAAGGTATATCCAAAGGATTACTGAACCAATACTATGCATGTTTGTACTTATTTCAATGCATTTTTCATGGTGATTCTAAATATGGTTATGAAATTTAACAATTTTGACATTTTTAAAACATTTTGTGAAATTTTGGAATGTCGTCTGCAGACGCCTGCCACGTGGAAAGTGTTAAGAGGAAATTCCCTTTTTATTTATTTCATTTTTTCTTGCTTTACTTCCTCAATACTGTAAAACAAGTTAATTTCGCGAAAGTAAAATTTCTACCACTACTATTCATCTTCACACACATCAATTCGCTGCAATATAATTTCGCGAATTTAAGCTTCTCGCGAAATTAAATTGCTCGCGAAATTAACTTGTTTTACAGTATTTTAAAATGTGTATGGCCGGCAAAACCCACCTTTTGATGTGACTGGTCACATAATACAGGGTGAATCAAAAGCACGGATTGAAATGTTCATTTGACCTTGATGTAATCATATTGCACCATTGAATTGTGTGGAGTTGTTTGTATGAATCTAGTTTATCTTCCCAAAATGTCCAAAGTAATCGACTGAAAAATGAGCAAACTGTGACAAGTTTTGTAATCATGGTTGTCTCAATCTGTGCACAATTTTTTTTGATTCACCTTGTATAGTCGATGAATAGAGCAAATTCATGGGTAGATATTAATCTATTCCATCAAGAAGATTTATAATAGGCTCAAGAAACTCAAGAGCATTCTGGTAGTCCGACCCTGAAAATCATGAATTCTCGTATTTACGCCGAGGGAATAGAAATCATATTATAGATGCATAAATTCCTTTAAGTTGCATTCCATTTATTTCTATAGGGCATTTTTAAAAATAATTACAACCAAATAAAAGTGATCACAACGTCGCAAATAAGTATAAACATTAATGTAAAACCACTTAATTAAATCTCCGCGAAATAAAACCATGGTAAATGCTTAAAACTGAAATCGCAAAATCAAATCCTCGCGAAAATGTTTGAAATTTTGCAAAATTATCAAAAAAAGTACCCACAAATTGTTCAGTATTTTACAGTTAATACAACAATCACTTCTACATTATGGTTAAAATTGCATTTGATTTAGTTAGTAGTTTTGAAGAAATAAGCAATTATGAAAAAAATATACAAAATCAAATGCGGTTTAACTACAATGGAGCGAACATGATTGCACTTTACAATTCTTTTAGCTGTTTTGATATTTATTATTGAAGTTTGGATCGCTCACAGTTTGGTTGTATTTTTTTGGCGAGACCCTGTAGTGTTTTTGTAGACTGGGTCCCCGCGTCCCTCTATATGGGCGAAACGGGGTGAATAGGGACATGGGGGGTGAATAGGGACAAAAATGGAAACAGTTTTTTAAATGTCACCCGGCCAGTTTGTGTACCCATGTCCCTATTCACCCCGTTTTATGGTACACAAACTGGCCGGGTGACATTTAAAAAACTGTTCCCATTTTTGTCCCTATTCACCCCATTTTACGGTACGTCCAAAAAGTGTGCGGTTTGTCGTGGAATTCCACGACAACTTTGCATATACAGTCATCACAATAAGTAACTGACCAGGTAGTAAATGTGCTGATAACTCTAAAAGTATAACTCCTACATAAACATATTAAATCATAAACATGTTGAGAAATTTCTCTTCTTGAATTTGAGATATTACATGCTAAGAATGGCTGATTATAAAGTTACAATCCCAAATGTACTGTCAGGTCTGATTTTCATTTTTACATTTTCATTTTCAACACGGGGACTCACACCGGCAAATTATTGATTACTGGTAGTGGTAGTGCCAATTCACCCGTCGATGGCCTGGTTGTTGGATAATCGGCCGGTGGCATTGTTACGGTTGATCAATACGGCACACACGCTTTGCCTGTCATACTCTCCCCGTGTTGAAAAGAAAATGTTAAAATGAAAATCAGACTTGCCCTAACGTTTGGGATCATAACTTCCTCATTAATCAACCATTCTTAGCGTGTATCATCTCATATTCAAGAAGAGAAATTTCTCAACAACTTTATAATTAAATATGTTTATGTAGGAGTTATACTTTTAGAGTTATCAGCATGTTTATTACCTGGTCAGATACTTATTGTGATGGCTGTATATGAATATGCATACCATACCGAGCATGCGCATTTGTACACACCAACAACAGAAATACCACCCAATTGGTCCAATTCAAAGGCAGTGCATCCAACGATTGTCACGCTGCCCCGCGGGGAGGCAAATCGTTCGCCCTATCGTGTTACGCAGTGTACAAGTGGCGTGACTGGTTCGAGAATATGTTCATGTACACCTAGCACATAAAGTCCCTGACCAGGTGCTTTGAGGTTGACTAATTCAAAATATATAATCGGTACAAAAAAATCGGAAATATACTTTAAATGAGCAAATTTCTTCTCCGCAGTTTGATACCTCATTCAACAAAATCGAATGGATACTTTTAAAGTTATGGCGATTTCAATGACCGCGCATGCAACAGAAATGTTGCACTAGGTATAGGAATCATTGATTTGTGTGTGATTACTGTCATAACTGTGTGCTATCTGAACGAGACAGATGAATGGGTCTTTAGTGATAACCGCAATGTGCGGGACAAAGGGTGTATCTGGCTGTGAAGAATACAAGTCTTAGCTGATAAGCTGTGAGTTTTTCAGTGCGTAAATCCATAGACGGGTAAAACATTGATTTTTACCGTCTATGGTAAATCACACACAAATCAATGATTTCCTATACCTAGTGCAACATTTCTGTTGCATGCGCGGTCATTGAAATCGACATAACTTTAAAAGTATCCATTCGATTTTGTTGAATGAGGTATCAAACTGCGGAGAAGAAATTTGCTCATTTAGTGTATATCTCAGATTTTTGGTACCGATCATATATTTTGAATTAGCCAACCTCAAAGCACCTGGTCAGGGACTTTATGTGCTAGGTGTATATTCAGCAGTTTATCAGCGCACACTTGTGGAACTTTATTTTTTCCAGTCTTCAAATTTGAGCACCCTCGCAGGGGCCGTGTGGAAAATAGGAAGACATGAGGATCGAGTCTTAGTGTTTTGATGAGTAACCATTTTCAAATTCCCTTGAAAAGGTTGAATTTAGAAAATCTTAATCACGGCCCCTGACCAGTGCACAGTCCGGTACCCAGTCAACTTGACGGTCGGTCAAGTCAACTGTTACGTACTCGACGGTTGACCGACTCGACGGTCGAACCAACTCGACGTACAAACAAACTCGACGGTTCGCCAACTCGACTCTCCTATACCAACTCGACAGATGGTTGAATGATCGCGACGTGAGGACTGATGGGTGAATGAGCATAGGGTGACATTCACCCAGTCCTCATCACGTAAGTTGCGAGCATTCAACCATCCGCCGAGTTGGTAAATAGGAGAGTCGAGTTGGCGTACTGTCGAATTGGTTAGTGCATCGAGTTGGTCCGACCGTCGAGTCGTTCAACTGTTGAATATGTAACGGTGGACTTGACCGCAAGTCGAGTTGACTCATATTCCCCAGTCCCGATAAAGGGTTATGCCAATTATCATTATAAATCATGTATACACATATATTTTCACACATAAATCAATCAAACGTAAATTGTCATGTACTTTTTCACAAGAATTTTATTCATTGTAAATTTTATCTTCACAATTATAACATTATCAAATAGATCTATATATTTATACATAATAAAACAATGGTACACATAATAGTGTCCATCAAAAGTACATGATATGTAATCACACAACGGAAGTTGGTTAATAAAATTGCATTTGAATATAAATTGATAACAATTAGTTTGTAGTTCTCATATTTGAAGATTGCAATATCGTTTGCAGCTTTACCTCTTGTATCCTTAAGCCCGGCAGAGATGAGCCGCCAGCAAAATGAAAATTGACCCAAACATATGAATGATTAAGGGATTAAATCATGTTTCAGCGTATGTGCATCACCAATCGACAACGGTGTTCGCGCGTCTGTGTGGTTTATTTTACAAGGGCAACAGCCGAGTGAAATAAACATGCAGTATGCGCTGAACGCAAGTTGTCGATTGGTGATGCACATACGCTGAAACATGATTTAATCATGTTCAACAACGACACACACACAGGGGCTGCATTCGCGTATTGTGTTAAAACATCATCCGCGTGGTGCGGATTGATAGGCGTGCTGGTTGCCCTTAGCAGCGTTGTTTAACTCAAATTGACGACGCTTTGCTACTGTCCTTAAGGTATGGGGGAGTTGTTGAATGAAAAGTAAATGGCAAGTAGTAGGTGATCTTTAAAATGATGGCCACACATTTATAAGAGTGGAGTGACTTATCTGTAATGAAATACAATATTCCACTTCAATAATTATGTCACACTATATTCAATAGACACAAAATATTTAACCTGTGCCAAGATCAGGCTTTTGTTTGTGCAAGTACATACCGGAACGCTAACTGACATCACTCCAAATAGAGTACCGGTGTATAGGCCTACAGTGCTCAAAAGAGGAACTCTCCAGGTAAGGCCAAGTAACAAAAATAATGTGTTTCTCATCCGGACTTTTTTAAAAATCAGTGAGGGCGGCCCTTACTATTTGTTGTATTTTTTGTTATTTTTCAGAAGCCAAATTACAAGCTTTTTGCAAGAATAGTTTCAATATTCGTATCACTATCTATGCCAATGAGTGTTTCTCACACTTTTTTCATTGAAATATAGTTGAAAATGATCGACACACAATAAAGACAGGTAGGGGGCCAATGATGTTTGATTTTTTTCATACCTTTTGAGGCATTTTGAAGGAATTTTCGAAAATGACAAATAACAAAAATACTGGAGCGGCGTAAAAAATTGGTGCGGACGGGGACGAGAAACACATATTTTTTGTTACTTGGCCTAATAAAAGAAATATGCTCATAACTCTCCTCAATTTGGGATATTGTTTATGAAGATTTGGTAAGAATTAAGAACGCTACGCTGTAAAGAACGAGACAAAGTGCAGTTTTCATTTTAGCACTTGGGTTTTGATGACGCAGGATAGCTACAATGTATATGTGTATGGGCTTTGTTGATCGATTGAACCATACTATCAATTGGTTGCCACTTAATCACTAATCTGCCTACTACTACACTGAGGCTGTGTGTAGACAAACCCAATACTAGCATGTGTAGCAAGCATTTATTTTGGTTTTGACACATCATTGTTATTATTCAGTCAATGGTCACAGTGCAATATCTCAAATTAAAGAGAAGAACTTTCTTTTTCAATTTTATGATTTGATAATTTTTACACAGGAGCTGTATAGTTTTAAGAGTTGTGAGCATATTTATTACCCGGTAAGTTTTGTTTTTTTGGCACTGTATAGAGTATATCTTTGCTCTGGCAAGAATACCATTGGTAGGGATGTTCATATCATTGACTACAGAGGGCGACATTTTTTTGAAAATAAGTTGACCAAAATATGTAGAAAACTCCATATTTACCTCTTTTAAATACAGAGATGTAGTACGATGTGGCTAGGATGTATTCACTGATGTCTATAAAAACCCGCACAAGCAACTAGACATGAAAGTAAACCTTTTTTACCTAAAATTGTTTAAAATGTGCATGACTTACCCAGTTTTCAGCAATATGAGGCAAACTAATTTTGGTTATAACTTTTTTATTATTCAGCCTGCAGACATGGTTGAACCATCATTTTTTATTGTAAAGTACTTTGTTTCCATGTATTCCATTTTCAAAGAGACAATTTTATTTTCAAAATTTTATGAACATGCCTACCATTGGAGACCTGGTTTGATTCCTTCAGTGTATCTTATAGCAATTAAAATTGAAGAAGCATCATTTTCAAAGGTTCAAGAATGGAAAAACAAAAGTTATGCGTTGAAATGTGAATTTTAAAAGCTGTGTGCGCGATCTTTTGAGACAAACATGGTTTTTGTTATTTGGCCTGACAACATGCTGCACTATCTGGAATAAGCTTTAAAACCATGATCCTCTTTCAGATGTGATGAGGTGTATCTTTAAAACTTACATATCCCTTAATGCATCTTGTAATATTTAAATGACATTTACAAATTTAAAATCAATGAATCAATCAATGAATCGATATAAATCAATGAATCGATATAAATCAATGAATCGATATAAATCAATGAATCGATATAAATCAATGAATCGATATAAATCAATGAATCGATATAAATCAATGAATCGATATAAATCAATGAATCGATATAAATCAATGAATCGATAAAAATCAATGAATCGATATGAATCAATGAATCGATATAAATCAATGAATCGATCAGCCAATCAATGAATCAATGAATCAATCAATAAATCAACAAATCTTGAAATCAATCAATCAGCTTATTTATTAATTGTGCTTTCATTGTTGAAATCTCTATACTGTTGAGATTTGAGACATCATATACCTGTATTTTATCCCATGTTAACCTAAACATCATTGTAGTACATGGGTGTCTACATTTACCTATGACCTAAGACCCAAAAACTAAGACCCAAAAACTAAGATCCAAAACCTAAGGCCCAAAAAATAAGACCCCCTTTCAAAATATCTACATGTACTTGTGGGATGCAGAAACACCCCTCCATTGATAATTCGATAGTAGTCTGAAATGATTACTATCAACTCCTTGACAACGTATCATTTATGCTAATTTACACCAATCGGCGCTCAGATGTGACTGGCCATGAGCCAATCACAGCTCGGCTGCCGAAAGAAGTGCGTGCCTTGAAAATAGAAACACATTCTCTTGCTTATTTGTTTTCACCTAAAGCAGACGTGCTATATAATTTCTCTTTGTGTTTATATTATTTGAGAGCTTGTAAGTTAATAAATGTTGCCGAGAATGGAATGGCGATGAAACATACAAAAGTCATATCTTTGCATCTTCGACCAGGGGGCCTGAATTTTTTGTAAGACAGACAAATAATAAATCTTACAATTGGTGGCAGTGGTGGGATACGAACCCACGCCACCGGAGTGACTGGTGAATGAAATGAATCGGCAAAATAAAGGGAATGACATGACATGAAAAATGAAGACATGGAAAGCGTTAAAGATCTGATACACGATGGACTAGACATTGAACAAGTGGTATTATCAAAGGTGATTCGTTTAGGAAAGAGGGAAGAAGGTAACACAAGACGTAGGCGGCTGATGATAACAGAGGAGAATACAACTAAGAAACATGAATTACTAGCAAATGCCAAGAAACTCTGAGAAGGTGATTCATGGAAGAATATTTATATAAATCCGGATCTTACTCCAAAAGAAAGAGAGCAGAACAAAATGCCAAGAGAAGAACTCAAGAAAAGGACCAAAAACAGGGAAGGTCTTGTCATAAGAAGAGGAAAGATGACAAAGCTTTTTTGTAATAAAGCATTTGGTGCGAGATTAAACTGAAAGATAATGACAAGCTATTAGTGGGCTGTGTATACAGAAGCCCAAACTCTACAAATGACAACAATGACAAATTATGTAAACTCATCAACAGAGCAAATGACAGAGGGGAACTCCCACCTGGTAATCTTGGGCGATTTGTTCCTCCCACCTACAGGGCCAAGCATACAAGAAATTGATGACATCGCTGACATCATACAAAAAGGCAAACCCGACAGGAAAGGGGAACATCCACCCATGAAGAACAAATTTAACCTTTCGCAAGCTTGCAGAATTGATTGCGATAAAGGTTGCGATTTTCATAAGGGTACTCAAAGACTGGAAAAAAAATTGCACATGTAACTGCTATTTACAAGAAAGGGGGAGTAACCAGTGTCCTGAAATGTTCTGTGCAACTTCATACTCTTGCAGAGGCCAGCAGACATTGGTTATTAGGCATCCCAACCATTGCAACGGGTCTATTTTGACCTTCCCGAGCCGCCATATTTATCAATAACTTTCGATGTAAATTTGTTAATTCAGGTAGGCAGCGTATTGTCAGCAGGAGATAGGACCAGCTCTAGACCTAGGAAAGGCAGCTCCTCTAAAACACAATATATCACGAAATATTTGAAAACTTGGCGATTGAAAACAAATTTCCGAACTTTTTATGAGCAGTTTATATGAAATAGTGAGTCATACAACTGATGTGCATAACTTATCTAATTATTTCTAAATATTTATTTTAACCATTAGGTACACTCATGAGACACCTGGCCAGATGTTGACCAAATCTGGAACACCCATTATTAGGATATGAAAACGTGGGGGTTGTCAGAAAACACTCACAGAGATGAAGATGGGGAATTTCTTGCGGATGAAGCACACCAGTATGTTCTTATAAAGGATATACTGCGCTTTGCATCCACTTTGTATCCACATCGGAAAACATTAGAGATACTAAAGTGGTAACACCTGCTGACATCCCTGATGTTGCCTTCTTGTGGCATGCAGTTGGTAACATGATAGAAGCACTAAGGGCCACACTACATGGAGGGACCATGTCATCTGTATACTCGTGAGACACCGGGCCAGATGTGGACCAAATCTGAAACACCCATTATTGGGTTGCTGGAGGATATGAAAACGTGGGTGTTGTCAGAAAACACTCACATAGATGAAGATGGAGAATTTCTTGCGGATGATGCACACCAGTATGTCCTTATAAAGGATATTTTACGCTTTGCATCCACATCGGATAATATTAGAGATACTAAAGTTGTAACACCTGCTGACATCCCTGATGTCACCTTCTCGTGGCATGCAGTTGGTAACATGATAGAAGCACTACATGGAGGTACCATGTCATCCGTCTTTGCAATTGGTCAGCTATTGTTGTGAGATTTTTGGATAACGTGGGTCTTGTCTGAAAACACTCACATAGATGAACATAATGACACATTGAGCCAGATGTGGACCAAATCTGGAAGGAGGATCTAAAAACGTGGGTGTTTGTCAGAAAACACTCACATAGATGAAGATGGGGAATTTCTTCCGGATGAAGCACACCAGTATGTCCTTATTAAGGATATTCTGCGCTTTGCATCCACATCGGATAATATTAGAGATATCAAAGTTGTAACACCTGCTGACATCCCTGATGTCACCTTCTCGTGGCATGCAGTTGGTAACATGATAGAAGCACTAAGGGCCACACTACATGGAGGGACCATGTCATCTGTATACTCGTGAGACACCGGGCCAGATGTGGACCAAATCTGAAACACCCAATATTGGGTTGCAAGAGGATATAAAAACGTGGGTGTTGTCAGAAAACACTCACATAGATAAAGATGGGGAATTTCTTGCGGATGAAGCACACCAGTAAGTCCTTATAAAGGATATTTTGCGCTTTGCATCCACATGGGATAATATAAGAGACATCAAAGTTAGCAGTAGGAATATGTAAATTTGGAAGTTCAGCGTGTATCCCAGATCCATTGCGACAGAGATGTACATGTTGCCACATGCAAGAAGGAAAAATGTGTGACTCACAGAAAACTGTGCTACAAATGCGAGCTCTAATGCCAATGACACTATTTAAGAAGGTGAAACAAATGTTTTGTGGTGAACCCGGAACAAACTGATAAGGCAGGAACAAACTGATAAGGCACGGAGAAGGAGCTGTATTCAGATATGAGGAAGTTCCAGTTTGAGTATCAGTGGCGTATCCAGGGGGGTCCAGGGGTACAACTAGGTCGTTTGTAGATATATGGTATAAGGGCTCTTCGCGCTCCCTGCAGGTCATGGCATTGGTCCGCCTGTTGCACTTTAAGGCAACCAATACTAACTTTCATGTCGCAATGTCACACATTCTTGGCCACCTTAATACTTTTGCGTATCTCATTTCTCGTAATTTGCAGGACCGGTTTTACCAGCTTGCACCACAGGCGGAGAGCTACCCAGCAACTGTCCCTGGCAGCATCCTCACGGACCTGGAGTCAGAAGCAATCGGCGTTGATGATAAACAGAGTAGTGCATTAATGTGCATTTTTGATGCCCATTCAAAGGCCATTGATGACACTTTGCCCAAGGATACACCGATGCGTTTGCTGTGGGAACAGCAGCAAAAATATGTCCAGCTATGTGATCCACGGCAGATGCGATGGCATCCCACAATAATAAAGTGGTGTATTGCGTTATATGCAAAATCTCCTGCTGCCTTCAAAATGCTAAGGAAATCGCCTTATATAAATTTGCCTCATCAGACCACCCTCTTTGATTATACCCATTTCACCGAAGCCAAAGCCGGAATAAATCCAGACATGATCAATCTGTTAGTCAACGAGGCAAATCCTAGTACCTGCCCGAGAGGGAAAAGAACATCACAATCATTTTTGATAAAATAAAAATCAAAGCTGGATTGGTCTTTTCGCAGAGGACTGGTAAGATTACTGGCTTCACAGAGACGGGAGATATTATTGAAGAAATCTCAAAATTTGAGCGCCGAGTGAACAGTGTACCAGATCCCCATTGGCAACCTATGTGCTTGTGTTAATGGCAAGAGGGCTATTCTCTAGCCTCAAACATCCGGTGGCCTATTACCCCTGCAGTGGATTTACCCCGATGCGTTTGCTGTGGGAACAGCAGCAAAAATATGTCCAGCTACGTGATCCACGGCAGATGCGATGGCATCCCACAATAATAATCTTAGTACCTGCCCAGAGAGGGAAAAGAACATAACAATCATTTATGATGAAATGAAAATCAAAGCTGGATTAGCCTTTTCGCAGAGGACTGGTAAGATTACTGGCTTCACGGAGACGGGAGATATTAATGAAGAAATCTCAAAATTTGAGCGCCGAGTGAACAATGTAGCAGATCCCGCCATTGGCAACCTATGCGTTTGTGTTGATGGCAAGAGGGATAATTCTCTAGCCTCAAACATCCGGTGGCCTATTACCCCTGCAGTGGATTTAGCAGCACCCAACTTCATCATGTAACTTGGGAGGCTGTTCATGTTTTAGAATACAATGGATTCTTTGTGCGGGGATTGGTGTCAGATGGGGCCTCACCAAATAGGACATTTTATCACATGCACCAGACAAAGGATGAGACCCCTGTCTATTACACAACAAACCCAAATGATATTTCCAGGAAGTTGTACTTCATATGTGACGTACCCCACTTGCTGAAGACAACGAGGAACTGCTTCGAGAACAGCGGTTGGAATAGCAAAACTAGTCAAATAAGGGTAATTATAATTCGCTCAGATGTGACTGGCCATGAGCCAAAAGGACATTGATGACACTTTGCCCAAGGATACACCGATGCGTTTGCTGTGGGAACAGCAGCAAAAATATGTCCAGCTACGTAATCCACGGCAGATGCGATGGCATCCCACAATAATAAAGTGGCGTATTTTCATATCATAAGATTGCATTTTTCTGATTAACATACTGAAATTTGATGGTCCAAATGATTACAGGGGAAAAAATCGGTGAAATAACGTTGAAATTACCTTTAAATTACTAATTTTTATCAGTTATGTCATTTTAGGCTGTTTATTGTTTATGTTTTCTCATTTCTCTCATTCTGTACAGGCACACCATGTCACTTACAAAGAAATCAGTGAAGCAAGTTGGCCAGGACCTGGACATAAGTGAACCACCAGATAGATACATCACAGATACATTTTAGATAAAACATCACAGATAGATCAGATACAAAAATAAAACAGTTATCTCTTTACATACAGTGTTTTTTGAGTTTCATTTCTGTGCATTATACAAGACAGTGGGCCTACAAAATGCTAAGGAAATCGCCTTATATAAATTTGCCTCATCAGACCATCCTCTTTGATTATACCCATTTCAACGAAGCCAACGCTGGAATAAATCCAGACATGATCAATCTGTTAGTCAACGAGGCAAATCTTAGTACCTGCCCAGAGAGGGAAAAGAACATCACAATCATTTTTGATGAAATGAAAATCAAAGCTGGATTGGTGTTTTCGCAGAGGACTGGTAAGATTACTGGCTTCACGGAGACGGGAGATATTAATGAAGAAATCTCAAAATTTGAGCGCAGAGTGAACAATGTAGCAGATCCCCCTCCCCATTGGCAACCTATGTGCTTGTGTTGATGGCAAGAGGGCTATTCTCTAGCCTCAATCATCCGGTGGCATATTACCCCTGCAGTGGATTTAGCAGCACCCAACTTCATCATGTAATTTGGGCGGCTGTTGATGTTTTAGAACACAATGGATTCTTTGTGCAGGGATTGGTGTCAGATGGGGCCTCACTAAATAGGACATTTTATCACATGCACCAGACAAAGGATGAGACCCCTGTCTATTACACAGCAAACCCAAATGATATTTCTAGGAAGCTGTACTTCATATGTGACGTACCCCACTTGCTGAAGACAACGAGGAATTGCTTCGAGAACAGCGGTTGGAATAGCAAAACTAGGAAAATTAGGGTTATTATAATTCTTATGTGAATAAAGTCATTATTATAATGCTAAACCATTTTCCGATCCTTGTGAAGAGCAGGTCTGACATTTACAATACAATTGTACAAGATGCGAACCAATGAAGAATAAATACAATGAACATTATGTTCCATTAAAATGTACTGGAATGGAGATATTTATTCTATTGTAGTAGCTGAGGCCAACTTGTGGGTGAAAGAGCCATTGTGAATAACTTATATACACCTGACCTAACACTAAGTGGAATAGTGTTTGAGGTATATACTCCCTACTTAGCATCGTTAATGCATGAGGGTGCTAACCTCATAAAACAGTATTGCTCCTAATTCAAGGCACACCTATGATTCGTCATAAACTGCTCACAAAAAGTATCGAAACACTTAGAAATGATCCAATATATAACGGCTCGAAAGGGTATGTATTAATCGAACCAAATAACCAAGTGCATAATTTTGTTCTGCATATTTTGACACCTCAATCGATGAGATATGACGTTGTGGAGCGGAGTTATTGTCATTTCAATGGTCGTGGGTCCAGTTTCAAAAGTGACAATCATCCTATAGAAAGAGTTTTGCATTACTGTTTAGAATGATCAGATTCATGCTTTTCAATAGGGATGAGTGTCACTTTTGAAACTGGACCCACGATCATTGAAATGACAATAACTCCGCTCCGCAACATCATATCTCAACGATCGAGGTGTCAAAATATGCAGAACAAAATTATGTACTTGGTTATTTGCTTCGATTAATGCATACCCTTTCGAGCCGTTATATATTGGATCATTTCTAAGTGTTTCGATACTTTTTGTGAGCAGTTTAGATTCACCTTTCCAAAATATAAATTAGTTCAAGATTCACCACTTCAAACATTAAATAGGTAAAATTAGGCACCTACATGTAACCAACCTTGAAGGGGGTACATATGTTCAAGATGCACATTGATGCCTGCATTAATATTAAAGTAAAGTGATATGTTTACTTTCCTTCAGAAAACAGAGAAACTTGGCCAGACTTGAAAGTTCAACTTTGCCTGTACAAGAAAGGGCTGTTCACAAAGAGGCGGACCATGGCAACACACTTGTTAGTCTTCAAGATCTCAGACGAGCTTCAAAATATGAAACCTTATGCAGTGCCGGTACAAATCATGCCTGTCACATCAATCAAAGACTTGACCATTAGAAAACTTCAAGTGGAATATTGAAGAGAGTCATGAATGAGTTGGGAATGAAAGTTGTTGGTAAGTAATAAACTATTTAAAATGTTTTCCCCCTTTGTGATACATTGACAACAAAAGTGATCATGGTTTATCAGTACACGTAGTGTATGGTCATGACTAAGGGTAGTTGTTGGCAAGTTTCAGTTTGCGGCGCACTACAAACATGCTACAGGAGCCACACAGTGGGAGCAATTTTGTTCCTGTCACCATTTGTCGCCGTTCCTGTCAGTAGAGTACCACTTATTTTTATTTGTTGCCGCCTTGTCTGAGAAGATGCGTAGCTTCTCCACGGCTAAGACATACCTAGCAGGCATATCTTTTGCGAATGAACTGAGGGGATACCGTCTTGATTTTAAACAAATGTCAATGGTACAGAGAGCACTGCGAGGTATGCGTCGTAGCCAGGGCTATAGGGATATGCGCCTACCCATTACAATTGTTATTCTACATTCTCTGCAAGAAAGCCTAGTCAGGTCACCCCTTGGTACATTCAACCAGCTATGCCTTTGGGCCTGTTTTACGGTTGGCTTTCTTTGGGTTTTTCCGAGTTGTTGAACTCTTGCCTTCGTCAGGTGGAAATCACATCAACACTAATGATGTGTCAGTCTCACCTAACAGTCTATTGATTCATCTACATAAATCAAAAACTGACCCTTTTGGCAAGGGTTCACTCATTCAGATCAGTCCATCGAAAACACATTTGTGCTGTTAAAGCTATGCAGGCATATCTTCCATATCGTCCGAATCGGTTTCCACAAGCCTCGGTCATTTCTCGTAATTTGCAGGACCGGTTTCCCCAGCTGGCACCACAGGCGGACAGCTACCCAGCAACTGTCCTTGGCAGCATTCTGAGAGTCGATCAGAAGCAATCGGCGTTGATGATAAGGCCAATTTTGTTGTTGTTGTTATGTTGTCCTCGACAGCTTTCAGAGAGGAGGGGTGGGTGGGCGGATTTTTTTTTTTTTAAATTATTTTTTAAAATTTTTTCTTTTACCATCAGAAGCTCAAAGTTCAGCCAACAAGAAGTTAAAATCACTCTAAGAGCCGCACATATATGTTATAAACACTTATTTTAATATTAATGCCATTTAAACTGTTTTAAAAAAAATCTGAAAAAAATCTGAAAACAAAATCTGATTTTTTTAAAACAAAAATACGATTTTTAAAAAAACACCCAAACGATTAAAAAAAAAAAAAAAATCTGAAAAAAAAAAAAAAAATCGGAGCGGCCCTAAAATGACGAGCGGGCGGTCGAGGACAACATAACAATTTTTTTTGTTGGCCTAAACAGAGTAGTGCATTAATGGACATTTTGATGCCCATTGATGACACTTTGCCAAAGGATACACCGATGCGTTTGCTGTGGGAACAGCAGCAAAAATATGTCCAGCTACATGATCCACGGCAGATGCCATGGCATCCCACAATAATAAAGTGGTGTATTGCGTTACATGCAAAATCTCCTGCTGCCTACAAAATGCTAAGGAAATCGCCTTATACAAATTTGCCTCATCAGACCACCCTCTTTGATTATACCCATTTCACCGAAGCCAAAGCCGGAATAAATCCAGACAATCAATCTATTAGTCAACGAAGCAAATCTTAGTACCTGCCCAGAGAGGGAAAAGAACATCACAATCATTTTTGATGAAATGAAAATCAAAGCTGGATTGGTCTTTTTGCAGAGGACTGGTGGTAAGATTACTGGCTTCACGGAGACGGGAGATATTAATGAAGAAATCTCAAAATTTGAGCACCGAGTGAACAATGTAGCAGATCCCCTATTGGCAACCTATGTGCTTGTGTTGATGGCAAGAGGGCTATTCTCTAGCCTCAAACATCCGGTGGCCTATTATCCCTGCAGTGGATTTAGCAGCACCCAACTTCATCATGTAATTTGGGCGGCTGTTGATGTTTTAGAACACAATGGATTCTTTGTGCGGGGATTGGTGTCAGATGGGGCCTATCACCAAATAGGACATTTTATCACATGCACCAGACAAAGGATAAGACCCTTGTCTATTACACAGCAAACCCAAATGATATTTCCGGGAGCGCAGGATTATGTTCCATACAGATAATAGAGAGGTTGTAGATATATGGTATAAGGGCTCTTCGCGCTCCCCGCAGGTCATGGCATTGGTCCACCAGTTGCACTTTAAGGCAGCCAATACTAACTTTCATGTAGCAATGTCACACATTCCTGGCCACCTTAATACTTTTGCGGATCTCATTTCTCGTAATTTGCAGAACCGTTTTCACCAGCTGGCACCATAGGCGGACAGCTACCCGGCAACTGTCCCTGGCAGCATCTTGACGGACATAGAGTCAGAAGCAATCGGCGTTGATGATAAACAGAGTAGTGCATTAATGGACATTTTTGATGCCCATTCAAAGGACATTGATGACACTTTGCCCAAGGATACACCAATGCGTTTGCTGTGGGAACAGCAGCAAAAATATGTCCAGCTACGTGATCCACGGCAGATGCGACGGCATCCCACAATAATAAAGTGGTGTATTGTGTTACATGCAAAATCTCCTGCTGCCTACAAAATGCTAAGGAAATCGCCTTATATAAATTTGCCTCATCAGACCACCCTCTTTGATTATATACCCATTTCACCGAAGCCAAAGCCGGAATAAATCCAGACATGATCGGCTTCACAGAGACGGGAGATATCAATGAAGAAATCTCAAAATTTGAGCGCAGAGTGAACAATGTAGCAGATCCCCCATTGGCAACCTATGTGCTTGTGTTGATGGCAAGAGGGCTATTCTCTAGCCTCAAACATCCGGTGGCCTATTACCCCTGCAGTGGATTTAGCAGCACCTAACTTCATCATGTTATTTGGGAGGCTGTTGATGTTTCAGAACACAATGGATTCTTTGTGCGGGGATTGGTGTCAGATGAGGCCTCACTAAATAGGACATTTTATCACATGCACCAGACAAAGGATGAGACCCCTGTCTATTACACAGCAAACCCAAATGATATTTCCAGGAAGCTGTACTTCATATGTGACGTACCCCACTTGCTGAAGACAACGAGGAACTGCTTCGAGAACAGTGGTTGAAATAGCAAAACTAGGGAAGTGAGGGTAATTATAATTCTATGTGAATAAAGTCATTATTATAATGCTAAAACCATTTCCCGATCCTTGTGAAGAGCAGGTCTGACGGAGCGCAGGATTATGTTCCATACAGATAATAGAGAGGTTGTAGATATATGGTATAAGGGCTCTTCGCGCTCCCCGCAGGTCATGGCATTGGTTCGCCAGTTGCACTTAAAGGCAAGCCAATACTAACTTTCATGTAGCAATGGCACACATACCTGGCCACCTTAATACTTTTGCGGATCTCATTTCTCGTAATTTGCAGGATCGGTTTCACCAGCTGGCACCAGAGGCAGACAGCTACCAGCAACTGTCCCTGGAAGCATCCTGACGGACCTAGAGTCGGAAGCAATGGGCGTTGATGATAAACAAGAGTAGTACATTAATGGACATTTTTGATGCCCATACAAAGGACATTGATGACACTTTGCCAAAGGATACACTGATGCGTTTGCTGTGGGAACAGCAGCAAAAATATGTCCAGCTACGTGATCCACGGAAGATGCGATGGCATCCCACAATAATAAAGTGGTGTATTGCGTTACATGCAAAATCTCCTGCTGCCTACAAAATGCTAAGGAAATCGCCTTATATAAATTTGCCTCATCAGACCACCCTCTTTAATTATACCCATTTCACCGAAGCCAAAGCCGGAATAAATCCAGACATGATCAATCTGTTAGTCAACGAGGCAAATCTTAGTATCTGCACAGAGAGGGAAAAGAACATCACAATCATTTTTGATGAAATGAAAATCAAAGCTGGATTGGTCTTTTCGCAGAGGACTGGTAAGATTACCGGCTTCACAGAGACGGGAGATATCAATGAAGAAATCTCAAAATTTGAGCGCAGAGTGAACAATGTAGCAGATGCCCCATTGGCAACCTATGTGCTTGTATTGATGGCAAGAGGGCTATTCTCTAGCCTCAAACATCCGGTGGCCTATTACCCCTGCAGTGGATTTACCCCGATGCGTTTGCTGTGGGAACAGCAGCAAAAATATGTCCAGCTACGTGATCCACGGCAGATGCGATGGCATCCCACAATAATAAAGTGGTGTATTGCGTTACATGCAAAATCTCCTGCTGCCTACAAAATGCTAAGGAAATCGCCTTATATAAATTTGCCTCATCAGACCACCTTCTTTGATTATACCCATTTCACCGAAGCCAAAGCCGGAATAAATCCAGACATGATCAATCTGTTAGTCAACGAGGCAAATCTTAGTATCTGCACAGAGAGGGAAAAGAACATCACAATCATTTTTGATGAAATGAAAATCAAAGCTGGATTGGTCTTTTCGCAGAGGACTGGTAAGATTACCGGCTTCACAGAGACGGGAGATATCAATGAAGAAATCTCAAAATGTGAGCGCCGAGTGAACAATGTAGCAGATCCCCCATTGGCAACCTATGTGCTTGTGTTGATAGCAAGAGGGCTATTCTCTAGCCTCAATCATCCGGTGGCCTATTACCCCTGCAGTGGATTTAGCAGCACCCAACTTCATCATGTAATTTGGGAGGCTGTTGATGTTTTAGAACACAATGGATTCTTTGTGCTGGGATTGGTGTCAGATGGGGCCTTACCAAATAGGACATTTTATCACATGCACCAGACAAAGGATGAGACCCCTGTCTATTACACAGCAAACCCAAATGATATTTCCAGGAAGCTGTACTTTATATGTGACGTACCCCACTTGCTGAAGACAACGAGGAACTGCTTTGAGAACAGCGGTTGGAATAGCAAAACTAGGAAAGTGAGGGATCCACGGCAGATGCGATGGAATCCCACAATAATAAAGTGGTAAATTTTGTTACATGCAAAATCTCCTGCTGCCTACAAAATGCTAAGGAAATCGCCTTATATAAATTTGCCTCATCAGACCACCATTTTTGATTATACCCATTTCACCGAAGCCAAAGCCGGAATAAATCCAGATGTGATCAATCTGTTAGTCAACGAGGCAAATCTTAGTACCTGCCCAGAGAGGGAGAAGAACATCACAATCATTTTTGATGAAATGAAAATCAAAGCTGGATTGGTGTTTTCGCAGAGGACTGGTAAAATTACTGGCTACACGGAGCCGGGAGATATTAATGAAGAAATCTCAAAATTTGAGCGCCGAGTGAACAATGTAGCAGATCCCCCCATTGGCAACCTATGTGCTTGTGTTGATGGCAAGAGGGCTATTCTCTAGCCTCAAACGTCTGGTGGCCTTTTACCCCTGCAGTGGATTTAGCAGCACCCGACTTCATGATGAAATTTGGGAGTCTGTTGATGTTTAAGAACACAATGGATTCTTTGTGCGGGGATTGGTGTCAGATGGGGCCTTACCAAATAGGACATTTTATCACATGCACCAGACAAAGGATGAGACCCCTGTCTATTACACAGCAAACCCAAATGATATTTCCAGGAAGCTGTACTTCATATGTGACGTACCCCACTTGCTGAAGACAACGAGGAATTGCTTCGAGAACAGCGGTTGGAATAGCAAAACTAGGAAAATTAGGGTTATTATAATTCTTATGTGAATAAAGTCA
This sequence comes from Ophiura sarsii, assembly GCA_035610835.1. Classification (NCBI taxonomy): domain Eukaryota; kingdom Metazoa; phylum Echinodermata; class Ophiuroidea; order Amphilepidida; family Ophiuridae; genus Ophiura; species Ophiura sarsii. The sequence continues at coordinate 36,018,808 of CM069458.1, forward strand.
TTATTATAATGCTAAACCATTTTCCGATCCTTGTGAAGAGCAGGTCTGACATTTACAATACAATTGTACAAGATGCGAACCAATGAAGAATAAATACAATGAACCTTATGTTCCATTAAAATGTACTGGAATGGAGATATTTATTCTATTGTAGTAGCTGAGGCCAACTTGTGGGTGAAAGAGCCATTGTGAATAACTTATGTTATATACACCTGACCTAACACTAAGTGGAATAGTGTTTGAGGTATATACTCCCTACTTAGCATCGTTAATGCATGAGGGTGCTAACCTCATATATATAAAACAGTATTGCTCCTAATTCAAGGCACACCTATGATTCGTCATAAACTGCTCACAAAAAGTATCGAAACACTTAGAAATGATCCAATATATAACGGCTCGAAAGGGTATGTATTAATCGAACCAAATAACCAAGTGCATAATTTTGTTCTGCATATTTTGACACCTCAATCGATGAGATATGACGTTGTGGAGCGGAGTTATTGTCATTTCAATGGTCGTGGGTCCAGTTTCAAAAGTGACAATCATCCTATAGAAAGAGTTTTGCATTACTGTTTAGAATGATCAGATTCGTGCTTTTCAATAGGGATGAGTGTCACTTTTGAAACTGGACCCACGATCATTGAAATGACAATAACTCCGCTCCGCAACATCATATCTCAACGATCGAGGTGTCAAAATATGCAGAACAAAATTATGTACTTGGTTATTTGCTTCGATTAATGCATACCCTTTCGAGCCGTTATATATTGGATCATTTCTAAGTGTTTCGATACTTTTTGTGAGCAGTTTAGATTCACCTTTCCAAAATATAAATTAGTTCAAGATTCACCACTTCAAACATTAAATAGGTAAAATTAGGCACCTACATGTAACCAACCTTGAAGGGGGTACATATGTTCAAGATGCACATTGATGCCTGCATTAATATTAAAGTAAAGTGATATGTTTACTTTCCTTCAGAAAACAGAGAAACTTTGCCAGACTTGAAAGTTCAACTTTGCCTGTACAAGAAAGGGCTGTTCACAAAGAGGCGGACCATGGCAACACACTTGTTAGTCTTCAAGATCTCAGACGAGCTTCAAAATATGAAACCTTATGCAGTGCCGGTACAAATCATGCCTGTCACATCAATCAAAGACTTGACCATTAGAAAACTTCAAGTGGAATTGAAGAGAGTCATGAATGAGTTGGGAATGAAAGTTGTTGGTAAGTATTAAACTATTTAAAATGTTTTTCTCCTTTGTGATACATTGACAACAAAGTGATCATGGTTTATCAGTACACGTAGTGTATGGTCATGACTAAGGGTAGTTGTTGGCAAGTTTCAGTTTGCGGCGCACTACAAACATGCTACAGGAGCCACACAGTGGGAGCAATTTTGTTCCTGTCACCATTTGTCGCCGTTCCTGTCAGTAGAGTACCACTTATTTTTATTTGTTGCCGCCTTGTCTGAGAAGATGCGTAGCTTCTCCACGGCTAAGACATACCTAGCAGGCATATCTTTTGCGAATGAACTGAGGGGATACCGTCTTGATTTCAAACAAATGTCAATGGTACAGAGAGCACTGCGAGGTATGCGTCGTAGCCAGGGCTCTAGGGATACGCGCCTACTCATTATAATTGTTATTCTACAATCTCTGCAAGAAAGCCTAATCAGGTCATTCTACATTCACCCCTACATTATGCCTTTGGGCCTGTTTTACAGTGGCTTTCTTTGGGTTTTTCCGAGTTGGTGAACTCTTGCCTTTATCAGGTGGAATCGAAAACACACATTTGTGCTGTTAAAGCTATTGCAGGCGTATCTTCCATATCGTCTGAATCGGTTTCCACAAGCCTCAGTCATTTCTCGTAATTTGCAGGACCGGTTTCACCAGCTGGCACCACAGGCGGAGTCATTTCTCGTAATTTGCAGGACCGGTTTCACCAGCTGGCACCACAGGCGGACAGCTACCCAGCAACTGTCCCTGGCAGCATCCTGACAGACCTAGAGTCAGAAGCAATCGGCGTTGATGATAAACAGAGTAGTGCATTAATGGACATTTTTGATGCCCATTCAAAGGACATTTATGACACTTTACCCAAGGATACACCGATACATTTGCTGTGGGAACAGTAGCAAAAATATGTCCAGCTACGTGATCCACGGCAGATGCGATGGCATCCCACAATAATAAAATGGTGTATTGCGTTACATGCAAAATCTCCTGCTGCCTACAAAATGCTAAGGAAATCGCCTTATATAAATTTGCCTCATCAGACCACACTCTTTGATTATACCCATTTCACCGAAGCCAAAGCCGGAATAAATCCAGACATGATCAATCTGTTAGTCAACGAGGCAAATCTTAGTACCTGCCCAGAGAGGGAAAAGAACATCACAATCATTTTTGATGAAATGAAAATCAAAGCTGGATTGGCTTCACGGAGACGGGAGATATTAATGAAGAAATCTCAAATGCCATTTGGAGGTTGTTACAATATTATTTTGTTTGGGGACTTCTATTAAGGCCAGTGAGGGGAAGACCTCATCAGTCTTCACAGAAAACATTCTGTGGCTTTTATTTTATCCATACTTTATCATTACAAACCAAAGGCAAAGGTAACAATTCCTTTATTAATCTGCTCAACAATATATATTCGCATTAGACACTTGAGTGAATCAAACCCATGTGGATTCTGAGACTAAGGTAAATAATCCCACGTGGATTCCGAGACGAAGGTTAACAAACCCACATGGATTCCTAGACGAAGGTAAACAAACCCACATGGATTCCTAGAAGAAGGTAAACAAACCCATGTGGATTCCGAGACTAAGGTAATAACCCATGTGGATTCCGAAATGAAGATAACATCACAATAATCGCTATTAACTAACAGACAATAAACGTTGATCAAGAAATCTTCATGGAGTTACAAACAACATTCAGCGACTTCATGGACATGAAACCAACCAGACAGAGTACGTCAGAGGCATGAGTATGATACGAGACGGCTTGCAAGAGAAACATCTAACTGCATCTGCCTGTACGGTGACTATGCATACATTGATCACACGGCAGAAGATAAAAATGCTAAATGATGCGAGTAGGGGTGCAAACAAACAGGCTGAAGCAGATGTGGACAAAGCTTCTGTTCCTGGAAAGGTTCCTCTCCAAATTGCTACCAAATTTACATTAAAAAAAATCCAAAAGGGGGGCGATACCATGTTATCAACAATCAATCAAAACGATACGGAAGAATGGCTATCGCAAACGATGACAAAAGTTGTTAGTGCCACCTCTGTGGAGGATATTAAACATGTATGCTGTGACTTAATCTCAAAGGTTGCCGATCTGTCAACAAAGGTGGCGATAGAGACATCAAAATTGGAGCAAGAAATCAAAATCTCTGCGCCGACGAGACTTTACAAAATTCTCTGTCCATTATGACGAGGAGATAGTAGAAGTCAAAGACAAGATGATAGCCGTCAACACCGTCTGTGCTACAAATCAATCAGGAAGGCCTGGAAAGCAGATTGAGGAGAAACAATTTGTGTTTCTCTGGAATACAGGAAGGGGCCGAGTTTGGCTACGACGAGTATAATATGGAGAGATTTATAGAGGGTGTTGCCTCAGAATGTGTGGGAGTCAAGCTTCGCCCGGGGGCAGCCCTGCATTTCCCAAAAACACACAGAAGAAAGCTATGTGGGCAGCCAGCATCTTCGAAGATTGGCGACAGTGGCGTAATAAGCAGGCTGACAAAAACCATGAAATGAGTCATATACGCCCACAATTGGAGAACATGACAAAGGATGAACTGAACTATTGTATGTGCCGCTTCGTCTGCGAAACACGAAAACAAGACGGTACAGAATACCCTAGTAAGACCACATATGAGATCGTCACCAGTATCCAAAAGTACCTCGACATGAAAGGTGTATTTGTTAAATTCTTTGACGATGTTTTGTTCAAGGAATTTAAACTAACTCTAGACTCAGAGATGAAGAGGAAGTCCTCAGAAGGCGTCAACAAGGCCGTTAAACAAGCGAATGTCATCAACTTCGAGCAAGAGAACATGTTCTGGGAGAAAAGCCTACTCAGTGACGATTTTCCCAAGAAACTAGTCGAGACCATGATCTATCTTGCTGGGTCACCGTTGATTTTTTAAAATTGATTTGACCTAGGTCAGCAATTCCGCAATATTGCTTTTGTCATTTGAACTTATTTAAAATTTGACCTATTTTGACCTTTGACCCCATAACCGTTGGGCGTACGAAAAAGGGAGTTTTTTCATGTTTGAGGACAATCGGGCAACTTTTGAAATTTGACCCCAGATGACCTTTGACCTTGGAAGACTTGAATGTGTTACCAAGGATTACAACTATAGATAGAGATTAATCATCGGGCCTCTCACTATCGCGTTTTACCCAAACTTGTTTTATGCATTTTCACTTTGGCCTTGAAAAACATTACATCGATTACATCACAAACTAAAATGTGGCCCTTTTATTGCATAACATTTTGTTGGATAGCTTACGCAAACAAATGATCCTTAATATCACACCATGGTGGCAAAATTCGAGGCCACATTTGCACTTTTCAACAAGTGGTGCGATACTTTTTTCCATGTGTATATATTACAAAATCATAATTGAATTCAAATTTTTGTAAATATCACTGCCTTTTTAGGTTTAAACATTCAGACCTTGATTAGTTGGTAGTATTAAGCCTAAGGGGGTACGTTAATGTCCAGGCATTACAGAAACTCGCCATTCATGACGTGGAGTGGTTGTAATTTTCATTGTCGATTTATACTACTGAGCGATAGGCTTCTTCGTGTAGGCCTATTTCTGATCTTTAAAAGCATTCTGCAATGTTGCTTTACCACTAAAAAGTAAGCTTAATTCATCAATCAGACAAGTTGCAATGGGCCTCAACCCAGATATTTACTTAAAAGATCACCATCAGATTATGTACATGATAGGGAATGTGTAGGCATAGGCTATTGCCCTTAAGTGCACTAGGCTAGGCTTGGTGTTTACAATGCCTAGCTAGACTTGGCTAGCCCGAAAACAAGACATGCATGATCATAAAATAAAAGGCCAGTCCTCGTACAGGGTGAGTCAAAAAGACTGCAATAGTGGAAAGAAGCCATTTTGTTTTCAAAACCAAAATAAATTTTAAAACTATTTAAACGTTGCAAGAATGATGTATTTAATCTTAACTTTGTGTGAAAAAATGAAGTCGATCGCATTTTTCGTTTGTCTTTGGTGACCCTCTTTGCTGCACAACCAGATTTACCTGTTTGTCCACGAGCACAGTGATTTTCATTGGAAATGGCGCACATTGCATTTTCATATTTGAATATCCCGCTAACAAAAAAATGGAAAATTTCAGTTTTTTATTAAAATTTAGAACATTATATGCTTTCATAGCATGGGTATGATTATAATTGATTATGCTAACTCACATGTAAACAAGAAAGGATGCATCAAATTCCAATAACATCACAAATGAACTAAAGTTTCCAAATTTGAATGAGACACATTTGGCGATCTGATGCATATTTTGGGTATCTCGTGGACAAATGTGTGAAATGGGTGCACTGGTCAAAAGGTTCACCAAAGGAAAACGAAAAATGCGATCGACTTCATCTTTTCACACAAAGTTAGGATTAAATACATCATTCTTGCAACGTTTAAAACGTTTTAAAATTCATCATGGTTTTGAAAACAAAATGGCTTCTTTCCACTATTGCAGTCTATTTGACTCACCCTGTATGTGTTTTTACTGGCGTCTGCATGATGAACACATAATAGCTATAGTATCAGTGGTCAAAAATGTTTCCATATACTTTGATGTCACAACAGCATTATCCTGGTCCAATGAAGAAAATTCGTCAGTGCAAAACGATTCTCATACAAATAAGCTTTAAAAAGTATTCCGCATCATTTGCGTGGGAAATTATTTTGTCCTTTTTTCCTTTGGTTATGTTATCTTAATAGTTATTCTTTTTCTTTTTTAGTTGATCAGAACTAAAGCTGCAGTTCACTATAAATTCTCTAATCAGCTCTTGAGCTTACATACTATAAATAAATCAGAGATACATCCTTAGCCAGAATTAACTTGAGTAAACCGCCGGAGCCTTGGGATCAGTGGGTGCATTGATGTGACGCTCTTTCGCCTTATATTATATTATTATTATTTTGCATAGCAACACAGGTGATTTTATGCTATATTCCCTGAGTAACAATACAGTTTTACAAAAAAGAATGTTCGATCCATAACAATGTCTCCAATTAATATACCACCAAATCAACGTTGAAAGTAAAGGCATATTTCAGAGATCACTCGCGGGCAAGACTAGGTGATCTTTCTTTTATTTATAAAGATAAACTGTGCATAATATAAAATAGAATTAGAATTATAGACTATATATACATTGAATTCATGTAAACCTTAAAATTACTCTAAACAGCATTTTTCAAAACAGCGCCGGTTAATTTGTTCTAGGGACACAGGTGTTGTAGAATTAGGCTGGAACTTTTAAAGGGATCACAGATCCTGCAGGAAGGGTCGAGTGAATATTTCAGATTTTCTGCGTTCGTGGGTTTAATTTGGTTGCAAACCCAGCAAAAACACTGAAGAAATAACAAAGCAGAGTTGCATAGACAATTTAATAGTGACAGAACAACACTTGTTGTTTCAGTTTCTCTTATATCCGAGTCAAAATACTACTCTATAGCTTATGGAGCAATATAATTACACAAAATGATGCATAACTGGCAATGCCAAAGTTCAAGTTGACTGAAATTTTGGAAATGAGGTTTTCTTGAGCATATTTACTGATGTCATTATATTTGCGGTCACTTACTCAAAATCACCATATTCCTTCAATGAAATAGTATCTTTTTTTGTCTTGTATTTTTTGTACCCTACAGACTGACATTGCTTTTTGTATACCTACCAGTCATCAAAGAAGAACTCCGGGAGTGGAAAGATGATTGGAATGAACATCGTATCAGGCGCCAACGGAATACGGAATGTCCTTCTGGAATTGTTGAGGACAATTACAACTTCCCAGAAAGAGTGGGTAAGTACAAATATATACCTAAACATTTTGACTGCTCAAAGTGCACCATATTTGCAGGAGCCAACCTCCAAAATTACCTGATAATTTTATGGTAGCCCATACGGAAGGACCCACCATTTTTGTGTCATCTGCATAAGATGAGCCCATAGGGAACGTAGTATGATAGTTTTTACCACCTAGGGTGTCTGTCTTACCTTATAAAGGGTTAAAAGGTCAGGTTCCATATAGGTCAGTATGCCTGACCTTTTGACCAACGCAAAATATTCCCGTTGGTAAAAAAAATAACATTTCTGGAATCCTTGTGATCATACGAACAAATTGAGATATTAATTTTCAAAATCGGGGCAAGTTTAAATTTTTACCCCGTTTGCAAACAGTGGATTGTGGTCGACACGACTCGGACGGAACTCCCCCGTCTTAAATTCGGGGTACTCACGGGATGTTACTGTGATCCTCGTTCGTTAGTTGTGGCTTTTATTTCATCCATACTTTCTCAATACAAACCAAATGCAATCTGGTAACAATTCCTTTATTCATATGCTCAACATGATGGGAACAATTCATGAACTTGGTTTTGTACATTCTGAGCTAACAAATTATGTCAAATTTGATGGTAAACAAAGAGTCCTGGTCAATTTCAAACTACAACAACTTACGAAGAAGTGGCAAACATGAAAGATGACAATGATGCCCTGCAGGTCAGTTATGAAGATCATCAGGCTGAAATTTGGTCAATCAGCACAAACTAACACACCAACTAACACTCCACTACCAACACCAACTAACTCACAAACACCTAACTATTTAAGTGCCATTTTGGCTGCAAACTCGGTACTTCATGAAGACCATGATTCTAACTCCCTTGACTGCCATGAGTGCTTTCAAAAGCACGTGGAGATTGAAACCTTGAATACCAGACTTGAGCAGTTGCAGGCCAGCAACGATCAGTTGGGGGCTGGAGAATACCAGACTTGAGCCGTTGAAGGCCGAGAATGGCGGGTTACGCTTGCAATTGTTACAGGCAAGAGAACAATTGATACAGGCAAGAGAAGGTAAATAAAATGTGATTTTCAACCACGCGCACTAATACACCACTGCCAGCGCCATCTAACACACCACTACCAGGGCCATCTAACACCCTAGCTTCCATACAACTACCAGCACCAACTAATACACCACTGCCAGTGCCATCTAACACACCACTACCAGGGCCATCTAACACCCTAGCTTCCATACAACTACCAGCACCAACTAATACACCACTGCCAGCGCCATCTAACACACCACTACCAGGGCCATCTAACACCCTAGCTTCCATACAACTACCAGCACCAACTAATACACCACTGCCAGTGCCATCTAACACACCAACTAAGACACCTAACTATTTAAGTGCCATTTTGGCTGCCAACTCAGTCCTACATGAAGATCATGCTGACTCCCTTGACTGCCATGAGTGCTTTGCAAACCACGAGGAGATGGAAAACCTAAATTCCAGGCTTGATCCGTTGCAGGCAAGCAACGACCAGTTGAAGGCTGAGAATGGCGGGTTACGCCTGCAATTGTTACAGGCAAGAGAGCAATTGATACAGGCAAGGGAAGGTAAATAAAATGTGATTTTCTTTTTGAATTTGTGCATATGTACGTAAAACACCTTAACCATTACACTCCTGAACCCAATGAAATCCATTTGAAAACTATGCTGAAACCATAGCCGCTTCCATACAACTACCAGCACCAACTAATACACCACTGCCAGCGCCATCTAACACACCACTACCAGGGCCATCTAACACCCTAGCTTCCATACAACTACCAGCACCAACTAATACACCACTGCCAGCGCCATCTAACACACCAATTAAGACACCTAACTATTTAAGTGCCATTTTGGCTGCCAACTCAGTCCTACATGAAGATCATGCTGACTCCCTTGACTGCCATGAGTGCTTTGCAAACCACGAGGAGATGGAAAACCTAAATTCCAGGCTTGATCAGTTGCAGGCAAGCAACGACCAGTTGCAGGCAAGCAACGACCAGTTGAAGGCTGAGAATGGCGGGTTACGCCTGCAATTGTTACAGGCAAGAGAGCAATTGATACAGGCAAGAGAAGGTAAATAAAATGTGATTTTCTTTTTGAATTTGTGCATATGTACGTAATATGCCTTAACCATTACACTCCTGAACCCAATGAAATCCCATTTGAAAACTATGCTGAAACCATAGCCGCTTCCATACAACTACCAGCACCAACTAATACACCACTGCCAGCGCCATCTAACACACCACTACCAGGGCCATCTAACACCCTAGCTTCCATACAACTGCCAACTGCCAACTCAGTCCTACATGAAGATCATGCTGACTCCCTTGACTGCCATGAGTGCTTTGCAAACCACGAGGAGATGGAAAACCTAAATTCCAGGCTTGATCAGTTGCGGGTTACGCCTGCAATTGTTACAGGCAAGAGAGCAATTGATACAGGCAAGAGAAGGTAAATAAAATGTGATTTTCAACCACGCGCACTAATACACCACTGCCAGCGCCATCTAACACACCACTACCACGGCCATCTAACACCCTAGCTTCCATACAACTACCAGCACCAACTAATACACCACTGCCAGCGCCATCTAACACACCAACTAAGACACCTAACTATTTAAGTGCCATTTTGGCTGCCAACTCAGTCCTACATGAAGATCATGCTGACTCCCTTGACTGCCATGAGTGCTTTGCAAACCACGAGGAGATGGAAAACCTAAATTCCAGGCTTGATCAGTTGCAGGCAAGCAACGACCAGTTGAAGGCTGAGAATGGCGGGTTACGCCTGCAATTGTTACAGGCAAGAGAGAAATTGATACAGGCCGGGGAAGGTAAATAAAATGTGATTTTCTTTTTGAATTTGTGCATGTAATATGCCTTAACCATTACACTCCTGAACACCATGATTATGTGTATGGTAAGGTTAGGGTTATATTATTCCTTTTTAAGATGTTTTATTTTTTTCATTTATTTTTTCATCATTATTACAGGTTATCCTAGAAACGGAGCAACCCTGTCCTGCTGGGCTGGAATTAAAATAGGACCCTTTAGATGTCCTTTTATTTATCAATTATAGTATTATTCCCAATCCCCATCAGTTTCACATTTGCAATAATCTCTCAAGTAGATTATCATACCAAGCAAAGTCTAACATATCGTATTTTGCCCCTACCCCCCATGGTACCAATCATAGCTCTCCCAGTCCCAATCTAAGGCAACCGCACTAACGTGTTAAAACATCTGGCAACCCTCATTTCATCCTCTAAATTTTCTTGCGTCAGCATATCCAGAAGGTGTTTTCGACTGGGCGGTAAGCCTGACCAAGTATTGAGCCCTTAAGGCTCGGTTATCAATAATAACAAGCATAATGTTTAGCATATAGATCGTAATTCATCTGTGATGTTTTGGTAAATTTCGTATTTTCAGAATACAATTTTTACGGCCCCTTTTTATCAATGTTTACGTTCAGTCGTATCAAAATTTTCATACAAAATGGCGGCACTTGGTCGCCGAATTCGACAGCTATCTAACGGGACTGTCGAATCCTTCTTCTATTTGCTTCGGAGGGTGGTTGTATTTATGTACTTGTATTATTATATTATATGTATATATATATATTTATATGACCTATGTGACTCCGATATGTCCTATGTAGCATGCAACTGAATAAAGTTATCCCGCATGTATTTTTCCCGATTTGAGAAATTAAAATAGTTAATTTTCACGCAGGGAATGACGGACATTTTTCATCATGTATTATTATTATTATACTGATTAAATTGATTCTTGATGACTCATTGTGTTCATTCTTTATATCTCACTATACAGTTTCGACTGTCATTTCGATTTCGCTTAACTATTAGTTCACACGTTCAATCACATCCGAAAACGCTATTCTGACTACGTTTACGATCAAAATTATTTAGAGTTCTCGCAGTGCAGCTGAATCTTTGATTTTTCAATTTCCACCGCGCTCGTTTTTCCAATTCTCTATCGCATTCGATATCCATCTTTCTATCGCATTCGCTTTTGTTTAGTTCACTCGTAGTTGATTTACTTAATCAGGTTGTATATTATATATCCCTCTACAATCTGATTCCCTTTGTTTTATATTTATTCCAATATGAAGTATTGTCGGTGTAAACTACCCATACCAGAGGGGGACCTCCACTCATCATGTTATTTACACCGCCGATGCTCCAGAACAAATAAGTGCAAACTGGACGCCGATAAACCGGCCACTTATTGAGATGAGATTGAGTCCTATTGTAAAGCGGCAGCCCTTGTCCTTTCCCCTCCAAAGACTAAATCCAAACACAAACCTAAAAGTAAGTCTGTTACAAAACAGCCTAATACTAATCCTATGTGTACTAACACTAAACGCAACTCTGAGCTGGTTGCAGGTGATCGATCGGCTATTCAGAGTAAAGCCGGTCGTTCGCCCGAGGGGACTCACCTCCCACGTAAAGGTGACGGTGCTGGGGTCGTGAACAGTCAGGGAATCTTTACAGCTCCTCTGACGGTTCCAAGTCATACCATTTCCAACGGTGTGCGGACCCTATCTCCCTGTTCCATACAAACTAGCGAACAGGGGGAGAATGTTTCCGTATCGGTAGTATCAGGAAACCCCTCACGAGGGGGGTTCTCCCTTCCGATATGACGTTCGATAACAGGAATACAACCTCCCATGATGGTACACGAGCTAATAATAGAGGTTGTAGTGTCCCCCCCCCCCCCCCCCCCCGACGGGAAATACTGGTGAGTCTGTTATCGATGAGGAGAGCACGGGGGCGGGCGCCTGTAAATGTTCAGGTGGTCCTTTCTCCCACTCAGACATGTGATTCTTTACCGCACCGAAATCACATCCTGGCTCTGCCGGGCGGCGTAATTTCCTCCCGGGGTTATTATTCTGCTCCTATAGCTCAGTCAGTTGTCGCACACCACCCCTCTTTACGGGGGGGGGGGGGGGTTTGGTGCACAACTACAGAGCAGGGGAACTGTTAGACTTTGCTTGGTATGATAATCTACTTGAGAGATTATTGCAAATGTGAAACTGATGGGGATTGGGAATAATTATAATGTAATAGATTAACTAATTTGGCAGTGCCCTCAGAATGGTTGGCAGTTGTCCTATCCGAAAACAAGACCAAAGCCAAGGGCCACATATTAAAGAAAATGTTGGATGGTTTCTTTGAGCCCAAGGATATGACCGACATGAACAGCTCCAAACTGTCCAAGAAATATCCGATCATAATAAAGCCACTAAGATGTAAGTTCAATTCATAGTTTCAGCAGGTTATGCATTTTAATGCAAAAACAGCAACGATGCTGGCGGCGTCAGATATCTGGCAGGAGATTAGAAATACTGCCATATCTAAACGCAAAAATAAAGACAATATCAATTATACATGTAGTCAATGCAAATCATCATTTTGGTACCCCAACTCAACTTAGGAGACATTTCTGTCCATCCTGTATAAATTGTCACCATACATTTCCAACATATTCAATGTATTGTGAACACAAATGCCCAAAGATCATGCACCAAGCAACAACAACAAAATTGTATACTTGTACACTGTGTGAACGCCAGAACGGGCATATTCTACTCTATTAAAATTAACTGCACATAATTGTACGCATTGTCAAAGATGTAAACACACATATAGTACACCTCAAAAAATTGCGGGAGCACAAATGCATCATAAAAGCAACAAAATTGTTTCTTGTACACTGTGTCAACGAGCGTATTCTACTCTATATTAAAATTAACTGCACATAATTGTATGCATTGTCAAAGATGTAAACACACATATAGTACATCACAAGCCAATTTGGATTGCAGTACGTCACCAGTAGTCTAGTTAGTAATGGAATTTTACACCATGTACATCAAGTTTCGCCACATCTTCAAGTATTGCAGATAGCAATAGTTTACTTCACTAACTACACTCGTCAAAAGAAGTTCCTTGACACTCATTGAAGTTCAAATATTTCACATAAATATTTAATATAAATTAAACAATTGCATGTCAAAATAAGCAGACAATAAGTCTCTATCATGTCTGTATGAAATTAAGATGTACGCATTCATGCATGGCTGAGCACATTCATTAAGCAATGGTAAGGTGCGTAAAAGGAAATTGCAAGAAATGAGCATTTACAGTCATTTGAATGGAGGGATTATCCAATTTTTTGCAATCTTCTTGCCATTGTCAAGTGAATGGGATCTACCATGCATGAGTGATCATGTCTAAATTCCATGTTAAGCTGTTAGAGGATTACTTTCTGCTTATTTTGATATACAATTATATATATATATATAAAATCATATATATAATTATATATATTCTATTAAATATTAATTTAATTTAAGTGTCCAAGAACTTCTTTTGCCGAGTGTATATCCAACATCTATTTCAGGCTCCCACCATCATTTCACATTGCATTGCAGATTATTTTACAGCTTGTTATAGTTACTTGTTTTACCAACGAGAGACATAGTGACCGTCTGTAAAGGCCTACAGTCGTCTTCAGTAAAACAGAGGTGGGAGAAAGCTGATGAGATCAAATCCACAGGACAGCGTTCAATCAACCATGGCCTATTAGGCCTCAGAAATGTCATCATGAATCTGAGTCAATCTGAGTCAACCGAGGCAGACCACTTCAATTTTTTAGTCAACAATACTAATGATTTGAAATTGTTTTTAGAATCTCTAGATAGTTGGGATGAGGTGTTGCTGGTGTTATTATTTTGTTGCGGACTACTATACAGTGAGTACCAAGGTAATGATGTAGCTATTAACCATATCAACATAATCAAACATGCAATTGATTACTGTATTGAATATGGTACTGAGAACAATTGTGATGCGATTGATGTTGGTTATACGGCTAGCGTTGGTTATAAGGCTAAAGCACAATACAACATTCTTCCGGTGCTCACTTTATTAAATGAATGTGGTCCCTTAAAGTCATAGGGACCTCATTATATTTAATAAATTGAGAGTATTCAACACCCGCCCACAGACACTGCCAATATCTAAATCCGATTACCTTTACTTGGCGTGGGGAGACAGGCATCAAGCTCGCTCATTTGAACAACAAGGAAATGAGTAAGAAGCAAGAGGAATAGCGAGTCTAGAGGGAAAACGGTGCATTACAGAGGTAGACCACTTCAATGCAGGAATACTAAATCCGATTACCTTTACTTGGAGTGGGGCGACTACACAAAGCACTACAGGCATCAAGCTCGCTCATTTGAACAACAAGGAAATGAGTAAGAGGAATAGCGAGTCTAGAGGGAAAACGGTGCTTTGCAGAGGTAGACCACTTCAATGCAGGAATACTAAATCCGATGACCTTTACTTGGCCTGGGGCGACTACACAACGCACTACAGGCATCAAGCTTGCTCATTTGAACAACAAGGAAATGAGTAAGAAGCAAGAGGAATAGCGAGTCTAGAGGGAAAACGGTGCATTACAGAGGTAGACCACTTCAATTTTTTTAGTCAACAATACTAATGATTTGAAATTGTTTTTAGAATCTCTAGATATTTGGGATGAGGTGTTGGACAAGCAGGAAGTGTTGTTATTTTGTTGCCAACTACTATACTGTGAGTACCAAGGTAATGATGTAGTTATCAACCATATCAACATAATCAAACATGCAAGTGAAATTGTTTTTAGAATCTCCCGAAGATCAGGTACCGTGTCTCGGCTGAACAACGAGGAAATGAGTAAGAAGCAAGAGGAATAGCGAGTCTAGAGGAAAAACGGTGCATTACAGAGGTAGACCACTTCAATATTTTAGTCAACAATACTAATGATTTGAAATTGTTTTTAGAATCTCTAGATAGTTGTGATGAGGTGTTGGACAAGCAGGAAGTGTTGTTATTTTGTTGCGGACTACTATACAGGGTGAGTCAAAAAGACTGCAATAGTAGAAAGAAGCCATCTTGTTTTCAAAACCATGTTGATGTTTGACTTTTTTCAAACGTTATAAGAATAACATATTTATGATTGATTTCATGTGAAAAAAAAGTGAATCACATTTTTCTTTTGCCTTTGGTGAACCTTTTTACCCATGCACCCATTTCACACGCTTGTCCACGAAACACCCAAAACATGCATAAAATTGCAAAACGCGTCTCTCATTAAAATGTGAACATTCACGTAAATTTGTGACGTGATTGGAATTTAATGCATCCTTTCTTGTTTACTTGGAAGATAAAATAATCAATTTGCATAACCCATGCTATGAATTCCTTATGATGTTCTAAATTTCAATAAAAAATGAAATTATTCCAATTTTTTGTTGGAAATGTGAACATGAAATGTGTGCAATTTCAATTGAAAATCACTATGCTCGTGGACAAACAAGTAAATAGGGTTGTGCAGCAAGAAGGTTCACCAAAGACAAACGAAAAAATGCGATTGACTTCATTTTTTCACATAAAGTAAGGAACAAATATATCATTCTTGCAACGTTTAAAAAGTTTTAAACTTCAACTTGGTTTTGAAACCAAGATGGTTTCTTACCACTATTGCAGTCTTTTTGACTCACCCTGTACAGTGAGTACCAAGGTAATGATGTAGCTATCAACCATATCAACATAATCAAATATGCAAGTGATTGAATATATTATATCTCATTATATTTAATAAATTGAGAGTATTCAACACCCGCCCACAGACACTGCCAATATTTAAATCCGATTACCTTTACTTGCCGTGGGGCGACTTACAGGCATCAAGCTCGCTCATTTGAACAACAAGGAAATGAGTAAGAAGTAAGAGGAATAGCGAGTATAGAGGGAAAACGGTGCGTTACAGAGGTACACCACTTCAATTTTTTTAGTCAACAATACTAATGATTTGAAATTGTTTTTAGAATCTCTAGATATTTGGGATGAGGTGTTGGACAAGCAGGAAGTGTTGTTATTTTGTTGTGGACTACTATACAGTGAGTACCAAGGTAATGATGTAGTTATCAACCATATCAACATAATCAAACATGCAAGTGAAATTGTTTTTAGAATCTCCCGCAGATCAGGTACCGTGTCTCGGCTGAACAATGAGGAAATGAGTAAGAAGCAAGAGGAATAGCGCGTCTAGAGGGAAAACGGTGCATTACAGAGGTAGACCACTTCAATTTTTTAGTCAACAATACTAATGATTTGAAATTGTTTTTAGAATCTCTAGATATTTGGGATGAGGTGTTGGACAAGCAGGAAGTGTTGTTATTTTGTTGCGGACTACTATACAGGGTGAGTCAAAAAGACTGCAATAGTAGAAAGAAGCCATCTTGTTTTCAAAACCATGTTGATGTTTGACTTTTTTCAAACGTTATAAGAATAACATATTTATGATTGATTTCATGTGAAAAAAAAGTGAATCGCATTTTTCTTTTGCCTTTGGTGAACCTTTTTACCCATGCACCCATTTCACACGCTTGTCCACGAAACACCCAAAACATGCATAAAATTGCAAAACGCGTCTCTCATTAAAATGTGAACATTCACGTAAATTTGTGACGTGATTGGAATTTAATGCATCCTTTCTTGTTTACTTGGAAGATAAAATAATCAATTTGCATAACCCATGCTATGAATTCCTTATGATGTTCTAAATTTCAATAAAAAATGAAATTATTCCAATTTTTTGTTGGAAATGTGAACATGAAATGTGTGCAATTTCAATTGAAAATCACTATGCTCGTGGACAAACAAGTAAATAGGGTTGTGCAGCAAGAAGGTTCACCATAGACAAACGAAAAAATGCGATTGACTTCATTTTTTCACATAAAGTAAGGAACAAATATATCATTCTTGCAACGTTTAAAAAGTTTTAAACTTCAACTTGGTTTTGAAACCAAGATGGTTTCTTACCACTATTGCAGTCTTTTTGACTCACCCTGTACAGTGAGTACCAAGGTAATGATGTAGCTATCAACCATATCAACATAATCAAATATGCAAGTGATTGAATATATTATATCTCATTATATTTAATAAATTGAGAGTATTCAACACCCGCCCACAGACACTGCCAATATTTAAATCCGATTACCTTTACTTGCCGTGGGGCGACTTACAGGCATCAAGCTCGCTCATTTGAACAACAAGGAAATGAGTAAGAAGTAAGAGGAATAGCGAGTATAGAGGGAAAACGGTGCATTACAGAGGTACACCACTTCAATTTTTTTAGTCAACAATACTAATGATTTGAAATTGTTTTTAGAATCTCTAGATATTTGGGATGAGGTGTTGGACAAGCAGGAAGTGTTGTTATTTTGTTGTGGACTACTATACAGTGAGTACCAAGGTAATGATGTAGTTATCAACCATATCAACATAATCAAACATGCAAGTGAAATTGTTTTTAGAATCTCCCGCAGATCAGGTACCGTGTCTCGGCTGAACAACGAGGAAATGAGTAAGAAGCAAGAGGAATAGCGCGTCTAGAGGGAAAACGGTGCATTACAGAGGTAGACCACTTCAATTTTTTAGTCAACAATACTAATGATTTGAAATTGTTTTTAGAATCTCTAGATATTTGGGATGAGGTGTTGGACAAGCAGGAAGTGTTGTTATTTTGTTGCGGACTACTATACAGTGAGTACCAAGGTAATGATGTAGTTATCCACCATATCAACATAATCAAACATTATCTGATTACCTTCACTTGGCGTGGGGCGACTTACAGGCATCAAGCTCGCTCATTTGAACAAGGAAATGAGTAAGAAGCAAGAGGAATAGCGAGTCTAGAGGGAAAACGGTGCATTACAGAGGTAGACCACTTCAATTTTTTAGTCAACAATACTAATGATTTGAAATTGTTTTTAGAATCGCTAGATAGTTGAGATGAGGTGTTGTTGGTCTTGTTATTTTGTTGCGGACTACTATACAGTGAGTACCAAGGTAATGATGTAGCTATTAACCATATCAACATAATCAAACATGCAATTGATTACTGTATTGAATATGGTACTGAGAACAATTGTGATGCGATTGATGTTGGTTATACGGCTAGCGTTGGTTATAAGGCTAAAGCACAATACAACATTCTTCCAGTGCTCACTTTATTAAATGAATGTGGTCACTTAAAGCCATATAGGGACCTCATTATATTTAATAAATTGAGAGTATTCAACACCCGCCCACAGACACTGCCAATATTTAAATCTGATTACCTTTACTTGCCGTGGGGCGACTTACAGGCATCAAGCTCGCTCATTTGAACAACAAGGAAATGAGTAAGAAGCAAGAGGAATAGCGAGTCTAGAGGGAAAACGGGGCATTACAGAGGTAGACCACTTCAATTTTTTTAGTCAACAATACTAATGATTTGAAATTGTTTTTAGAATCTCTAGATATTTGGGATGAGGTGTTGGACAAGCAGGAAGTGTTGTTATTTTGTTGTGGACTACTATACAGTGAGTACCAAGGTAATGATGTAGTTATCAACCATATCAACATAATCAAACATGCAAGTGAAATTGTTTTTAGAATCTCCCGAAGATCAGGTACCGTGTCTCGGCTTTGCTGATGACCTTTGCTTGCTGGCGGAGTCCGTCGATGATGCGTAACTCCTTCTTGCAGTCAGCAAACGCTTCTATGATAACGCTGGGTTGGAACTGAATGTCGAAAAGTGCGCAGCCCTTATATTCGTGCAAGGTCGCGTGAGGAGCCGTGCTCCCACGTATTGGATCAATGGCAAGCCAATAAAGAACCTGCCGAATGAAAAGGAGTTCAGGTACTTGGAGGCAACCGTCCCGGCTGGCGATGAGGTGTCAGAAGGGTGGGAGAGGTGATAGAACTGAGGGTCTCGAACATATCATTTCAAGCATCAGCAATTGCAAGCTGTCTCCAGATGCTAAGATCGAGATCCTGGAGACGTTCGGGCTCCCAAGGCTGACATATAAATTGGCATACAGGGAGCGGGGTGTAGCTGGACCTAGCTTTAAGGCGAGCGACCGGTTCATCCGTGCGGCAGTCCGCAAATGGATCAGTCTCCCTTCCGAATTCTGCTGATGCATGTTTTATGCTCGCCCAAAGAGCGGAGGTCTCGGTGTCACTGAGCTAGCAAGGTTCATCCCAACACTCAGGGCTATAAAACCTATGCTAGCTATCTGTCGGTGCAGGATGCAGTAGTAAGGTCGATGGCGGGTTACGTGGATCTCGGTGAGAGGATTGCGAGTTTAGTGCATGATAACAAACTCGCACTTACGCTAGCGGGTGAGGTACAACAACCACGCACGTAGCGCTCCAAGTACAAAGCCACATACGAGCGTAAAATCAAGTGCGGTAGATTCTTTTCGAATGATAGCGAGGCTAACGCAGGGATCAGAAATCGGCCAGAGGCTCTGCTTTCACCTACTAATTGGCACCTGGCTTTAATGCTGAGGAGCGAGATGAAACTTTGGGAACTAGTAATCATTCTTTCCAGTCTTGTTCATTTTTTCCTCAATAGACAAGGACAAAAGATGGGAACCTTGGCGGCATACCGGAGTTGGTGTCAGGAGAAAGAGATAAGCCCCTCCCATTGTATCGTTGTTGAGGGGGTTAGTAGGGTTGGATATTCCCCCGACACATTAGGTAACCACCTTAAAGAGATCGCTGAGGTTCGGATTGTTGACCGTCAGTATTCTGAACCGTATACCTATTGTATCCTGTGTCAACTCAAAGCCCCCACTAAAGGGTTGCCACTTCCCTCTACACTAGATGTCACTCCCGATAGCCTCCGAAGCCTTAAGAGTAATGTAATGTACTCTTTCCGGAAGAGTCTCGGAAAGAGGAGGGAGATAGGCGACGACGGGTGAGTACTAAGGTAGGTACACCTGCACCCAAGGCCGCCAAAGTAAATCAGCAGGCCGCGCATCAGGTAAGTGAAAGCAAGTATGAAGGTGAGCTGGCGGAGATGAGACGCCAGCTGGAAGCCCTGCGGTCCGAGCCCAGAAGGAAACCTTCAGCTCCTTCCAAGGTCAAATCAATTATGATATGGTGATTTTTTTCTCTAAGGAGGGGAGAGTGTAACCCAACAACCAAAATGGGTTATAATAACCAACAAGACTTTCCATCAATATTGCCCTCTTGGTTCAGTGCACTATCCCTTTCCACCTTCAATTGTTATGCTAAATAGATGTGCAGGGTTTATTCTGCAAGCAGTTATGTGCATTGTGAGTATTGCTTAAGCCCCGGAGTTCTCTTTCTCTGAATTTGAGCCATGGATATAGTTCTCCAAATGTAGAATATTCACAGGATTCCATTGAGGTGCCAGAACCAGTTTGCTTTTCACAATTCAACTCAAGAGGAATAGCGAGTCTAGAGGGAAAACGGTGCATTACAGAGGTAGACCACTCCAATGCAGGAATACTAAATCTGATGACCTTTACTTGGTGTGGGGCAACTACACAGAGCACTACAGGCATCAAGCTCGCTCATTTGAACAATGAGGAAATTAGTAAGAGGAATAGCGAGTCTAACGGTGCATTACAGAGGTAGACCACTTCAATGCAGGAATACTAAATCCGATTACCTTCACTTGGCGTGGGGCGACTTACAGGCATCAAGCTCGCTCATTTGAACAACGAGGAATTAGTAAGAAGCAAGAGGAATAGCGAGTCTAGAGGGAAAACGGTGCATTGCAGAGGTAGACCACTTCAATTTTTTTAGTCAACAATACTAATGATTTGAAATTGTTTTTAGAATCTCTAGATATGGGATGAGGTGTTGGACAAGCAGGAAGTGTTGTTATTTTGTTGCGAACTACTATATAGTGAGTACCAATTTACCAAGGTAATGATGTAGTTATCAACCATATCAACATAATCAAACATGCAAATGATTACTGTATTGAATATGGTACTGAGAACAATTGTGACGCGATTGATGTTGGTTATACGGCTATAGCGTTGGTTATAAGGCTAAAGCACAATACAACATTCTTCCGGTGCTCACTTTATTAAATGAATGTGGTCGTCCTTCCTTGGTTCCGCGAAGCCGAAGCCGTCAGCTGATCACCCAATGTCAACTCCAGCTATGTCCACTCGAGCCAGGGCCCTCCGCGAGATCGAAAGCTATCTGTCCGCCGACTCAATTCACGGTATAGACCCAGAAACCAATGAGGAGAACGACCCGCTAGACTGATGGAGGAGCCATCATAACGACTTTCCTCATCTTTCCGACATGGCTCGGAAATACCTCTGCATCCAGGCGTCAAGTTCCCCATCAGAACGTTTGTTCAGCATCTGCTTCTGCCGACTCAACCAGCAAGAGAGGTGCATACGAGCAACCTAAAATGGATACTTCATCACTCTCTACTGCTGCCGTGATGGCCTATTTCAGGACTTTCGGATCGTTTTTTTTTAAAATTTCTTATGTTTTTCTTTATTTTTTTTAAATTTTCACCTTCTGGAATTTCTGTAGACTAACAAAAGGTGCTATGGCCATGAAACTCTGGGAATTAGTAATCATTCTTTCCAGTCTTGTTCATTTTTTCCTCAATAGACAAGGACAAAAAATGGCAACCTTGGCGGCATACCGGAGTTGGTGTCGGGAGAAAGAGATAAGCCCCTCCCATTGTATCATTGTTGAGGGTGTTAGTAGGGTTGGATATTCCCCCGACACATTAGGTAACCACCTTAAAGAGATCGCTGAGGTTCGGATTGTTGACCGTCAGTATTCTGAACCGGATACCTATTGTATCCTTTGTCAATTCAAAGCCCCCACTAAAGGGTTGCCACTTCCATCTACACTAGATGTCACTCCCGATAGCCTCCGAAGCCTTAAAGAGTAATGTAATGTACTCTTTCCGGAAGAGTCTCGGAAAGAGGAGGGAGATAGGCGACGACAGGTGAGTACTAAGGTAGGTACAATTAGGATAAAAAAACCAGAATTTCTGCATTTTTATAATTGTATTACATACTTCCAGCTAAAAGGATTAACAAAAATCAGCCTTATAATGCAATAAAATGTCATTTCAAAATATTCCATCCCCGGCTCGGACTGAATAAGTGCAGACTTCAGAAGTTATGCTATCGGTTTTGCTGACAAATCTCAACCCGGAAGTTGTATCGTTATTTGCTCATTTAGCATGAAGACAGTGTCGGAGTTGTATGAAATTTTGGATTTGGGCTATGTTGATGATTTTGTAACAAAATAAATCTTAAACATCTTTAATGTCCAGTCTTACATACGATGTCCACTTTCCATTATGTATGGGGCCTAAAACTGTATCAAGATAAAATATCCAATATGAACTTCTTCCGGGAAAAGAGTGATAACTTATAATTCTATAATGTAGTCAAAATCCAAAATAAAGCTACAACTTAATTCAAATCAATTCTGCAATATCATTCTTCCTGTACAGAGAATGAGATACCCTTCCATTTTGTAAACACCACTACACCAGTGAGATTGAATCAATCAATAAATCAATCAATGCTTCTATAACATTTCATTACAGCCATAAGGATGACGGGTTATATGGGGAAGAACTTGACCACGAACTAAATTTCGATGACGTGGAAGAGGATGAGATTGTAGATGACATTGCGCAGGAGAAGGATGATTTCATCAGAGTTGAGAAGGAGGACATCATAAAAGACAAAACCACCATTGCCTACGCAAGCTGCCTGGAGAAATTGGCAAAAGTACGAGTGCTGGAACAGTGCAAAGTGGGCAACTGCAATTGGACATAAAGCAGGTTGGCACTGCAATGTACCTAAAATGGGTGAGTGGGTGAATTATGCTCAAGAGTATATTTAATCTGCTGCCACTGTAATAATAGCATACATCAGAATCCTTTCCATTCACTTACAGTAGGGTTGCTGCATATCACACACACACTGGTAATTGCATGTATTCCTATCAGACACTATAAATGGTGATTATTGATCAACAGCTACCCAATTTTACACCTGAGTGGATGAGTGATGGAACTCTAGGAGATATCATTGTCATTGCTAACAAGATGTCAACAGTCCTGCTTGTATTATAGTAAAGCTGTATGTCATAAATGTGATGACTACATATAAATAACATCGAAATCATGTGTTTATGTCTGAATCTATTTTGCCAATCTTGATGTTGTTTGCCAATTTATATAGCAATAGAATGCCAACATTACACATATCACAGCAGATTCTATCACTGTACATTTTCAATAAGTGACAAGTTATATTTTCAGATTGACAAACTGAGAATGTGGAAACTTCATTGTTTACACATGCATTGCATTGTTACTTGTTTTAAATGGTGGACTAAATTACTTATTTGTTTAAGTATAGAAGTTTGCAAATGAGATACATCAGGGGTAGAATTTCGCCGCGAATCCGCGAATCGATTCGCGTGAAGATTCGAGTCAAATCACTACCGCGCGAATCCAGTTGGATTCTTATTTGTAAGTCTAAAACGGACATTAGATGACTGGTAGTTGACCCTTAGTCAACAAACATGCCGAATTTGGAAGTTGTGCAAGCTTATAGCCTTATTCTGGATATTATTTTCATTAATTTCGCAATAATCTATGGATTCTCAAAATTGGCGAGAATCTGGATTCTCGCAAAATCCTTCCGCGAGAATCTTAACAGATTCTCGCGGTTGGTTACGAAATTGTACCCCTGTACATGTATACTGAGAGTCACCAGTTGGTGTGATGTCAACACATATTCTTATAGTACACCATAACCTTGTGCATGTTACTCTAATTTGATTGATTCTGAACACACTCACAAACGATAAAGCACAATGTTGGCCGTTGTGATGAATTAATAATTCCTGTACTGACCACCAACCCCTCCCTCCAACTTGAGCTGATACTAATTATGTTTTAATACTATTTTATCTTTGATACAGAAATGTGAAGATAAAGGCCACATCAACAAGAGATGGTGTTCTCAGCCACGTTTCAAGTTTGGCCAGCCTGCTGGAGATTTTGCGCTGTGTTGTGGTATTCTTTTCACAGGCAACAATTACTCCAAAATAGCCACACTTTTGGGAGCAGTACAAATGACGCCACCAAGCCAATCTTCGTACACACGTGTCCACTGTCCATGGACACTATGCAGTGCCAGCTGTAGGGACATGTTGGTATTAGACAAGATGTTTGGCGTTTGTAGTAATTGATGCTGATGATCTTTACTCAAAACTTAAGGGATATATCAAGAGAAGGACAAGGACCCTGTTGATTTTCTCGTCAGACTTTACACGCAGCTAAATACAGTCTTGGAACATAAGGTTTATTGCGAATAGGTAAAAATCAATTGATTATCCTTTTCTGATGCATTGTGGGAGAGAAAAGGGACCAAATGTGCCCCATTTTCTCTCCCACAATGCATCAGAAAACAATAATCAATTGATTTTTACCTATTCGCGATAAGGCTTATGGGGGAGCAGATGAATGTCAGCGAGATTGTCTGCTTCTTGCACAGTTCATCAGGGGTTGCATTTAAAATGACTACTTACTGGAGATATTGCAACTAGAACGCAAGAAGACAAATCCTCCAGACTTTATCACCCCTCTACATGACACTAGGACTGCTGCTAGCAGGCATCGAGGAAGGGAAGCACGAAGATAGCAGCAGCAAAATACCAAGGCCAAGGTCAATTATGATTTGACTTGAATGGTAAACCAGGAAGAAATAATATTAATTGAATTTTGCCAGTATCAATCTTATTTGCATATTAATTACCCATAATTGATTACAAGATTACAAAGATGGTGACTGAGCCTCCGTCTGTAGCAAGACCTGGTATTCCTTCCTCTTTACCGCTCCCACCAGAAGAAGCTGAAACTGATAATAATAACCCTCGAAGCAATGGTCATGTGGATGAACAATGGAACCGTTAAGTGGTTGGATGGTCTCGATAAAAGCACCAAAGACAAGTACATGGATGCAGCCCGCAAACACTCCCGATGTAGCAATACAACACTATTTAACGCGAATGACAGACATCAAGAGGCAGCGATGGGAAAAACAGTTAGAGAGGCAGAGGACACGTGAAGTGAAGGAGCAAAAAGGAATCGATGACACAGTTAAGCTCACAGAAGACGTCGTTTCCCTAGGAGGAGTGGGGGGGGGGGGGGGGCGGTGAAACTACTATCAACGCTAAATTTGAAGATATGATTCAATCTCTATCGAGTGAAAAGATCTGCAGGGAAATCTTCAAACAATTGCAATTCCATCAGAGAGTGATCAAGTCAAAAGCCCCCAGAAAGATTTCTTTCAATTTACTGCTACTGTAGATGGTAAGAAGAAGACCTTTACCCGAGAAGAGATGAAGGAGCATCTAATAGCAGTGGTACAACTGAACAATATCAAGACTACAACAACAGATCCAGCACTACTGAAGTCATCTATACATCCCCAACCCCCACCTGTCACATACACAGATACGCTTGATTTGGCAGACAAGTTTGAGAGGAAGAAGATGGATATGGAAGAAGTTGGATGGAGAAAGGAAAAAAAGGGCTGTGGATAATTCCAGGAAGTATTATGACAAGCTTGTATTATCACCACATCTTCTTGTGGGGAAGAGAGTGAAACAGAATTGCGTTACCCAGAATGGTGATACCCAATGGTATGAAGGCGTAGTGATGGACATTCAGTCCGGGGAAGGTGTCAAAACTATCTTCACAATTAAATACAATGCAGATGTTGTGGAGGCTACAGGAGAGTCATTGACTGAAGAGTTCGATCTTCTGAATGATCTAAAGAAAAAAGATCTCATTATCTTGGATAAAATCACTGCGTAGAGGTATAGCAGTCCATATTGTATAATACAGATAATTAAAAACTTATTATCATAGACACTTTCTTCAGGATGACTGCTTTTGATCATTTGATAAACATTAAACAAGCAGACAGTTATTTTTGTGGTTGCATTTGAAACGTAAAAATGTACATATTTTGATCTGAATCACGTTAATTTATATTTTAATATGAAGTTAAACTTTCGATCTCAACACAAGAAATATTTACCTGGAATTTTCAGGTGTTACTACACCTTTCATCAGCAGACTAATGACTCGACTTGACCTTTTGGAGGTGTGACGTTAGAATCGGGTCATAGACCTATTCTGACGTCACACCTCCAAAAGGTCAAGTCGAGTCATTAGTCTGCTGATGAAAGGTGTAGTAACACCTGAAAATTCCAGGTAAATATTTCTTGTGTTGAGATCGAAAGTTTAACTTCATATTATTTATCACCAACACAGATGAACTTTCATTCTAATATATATTTTAGTTTTTATGAATTATGTGTAATTAATTTTGCAAATTAATTAGCATAATTAGCATAATTAGACACTACCTGTTTATGGCTATGATTTCTCTTGAGAATTTTGATAAACTTACAATTTTAGGTATCCTGTATGTGGGATGTGAAAACACCCCTACATTAGTAATGGAACAAACCGAAGAGTGCATGTCATTTGTTTAAATATTGTTTGAATATGTATTATTATTATTTACTTAAGCCAATCAGCGCTGTGATGGTAAATAACCATTAGCGCTGGTTGACTAGGGCGAGCGCGAACAGAAATTCGCTCTCTTCTCATTTACATTTCAACCATGGCGGATGCGTCGTGATAATTGTCTCTTCGTTTTCATTTGTATTATTTGGAGTAACATATGATTTATAATAAAACTACCAACTATGGTGAAGAAAGCTACGTATTTGTGTTAAGAACTTTCATTATTCAATGTAAGAATTCTACTCTTACAGCTGGTGGCAAAGCGGTGGTCGACTCTTCGAAGTGACTGGTGGCAAATTGAAAACTGCCGAATTCGACAGACTATTATTTTTTTCACCACGTGTGCACGAGAGACAACTTCATCATTGTATGTTGAACATACGAGACGAAACATTTCATCATTAACGAGACATTTCATCATTTTTGTGTTGGCATACGATATAAAAGCTAACATGAGTATCAACCGATGCTCCATACAGAAGAGGTGAATATCATCCGATATTCGATAGGATTTCTTTCGAGTTCTTCAGTTTTTGATACACGCTATATTTTCAAAAACAAATACCACCCGGTATTCAGATGAGAGATTGAGAACTCTGGTTTTTGCCGTAAGTTAAATTGTGCAAAAACGAATACCAACCGGTATTCTATCAGATGGGATTCCAGATTCATCAATATTCCTATAGCCCGTGTCCAGGGCGCTGCTTAAACCTGTTTCCAGGGTACTACCTTTTTGCCGAACCAAGGGCGCCAGAGATAGCTGATGGTTTGCTGAAAATCTGCAAGTTTCTGACATGCCTGAGGACTGACTGTTGTAAAAGAACATTTGCACAAGTTTGCGGGATACACTTCAAGACGTTCTGTGACTGAAAAGATTTGCGTGAACTTTCTCTATCTATGGAACATTTTTTTGATTGTTTTGGACATAATATTTTGCTCACCCGTGCCGAAGAATCGAAGATATTCATGCCGAAAGACCGAAGATATTTGTGCCGAGGACTGAAGATATTTTCCGTGGATTTGTAAAGGTAAAAATAATAACAATTCACTTCAGTAAAAACATTAATATTATCGCTGAAGCATCTAAATGCTATAGACTCTCGACCACACAGAACTCTCTTTCTAATGTTAATATTAAAATTTGTTACCCATACAAATTATACGAGTGAAGTGAAATCATCATAATCGTAGATTATCCTACTACAATAACAATATTGAGTGCGTGGAATCCTTGTTTAATCCTACAACAATAACAATTATTGATGACTATTGATGATGTACATGTATGTACATGTGTTCGTCACACAATTGGTACTTCTTTTTTTTATATACATATTTACCAAACTTAATATACCAATACAATAAATGTTTTATTGTAATCTTGTAATTAATTATGGGTAATTAATATGCAAATAAGATTGATACTGGCAAAATTCAATTAATCTTATTTCTTCCTGGTTTACCATTCAAGTCAAATCAGTATGGCTCTGTAGCCAACTATTCTCATTCAGAATACCCTTTTTTATTTTACCGAAACACTATTTTGTCCTCTATAATGCGTAATTAATATGCTAATTAAATATGCAAATAATGATAATTTGTTGCTTTTTTAATAATTATATGTTGAGTTTGGTGGCAAGTAATATATATTAGCAAGTTAAAAGTAAACCTGACCTTTTTACCCCCAAATACCACAATTTATAGCTCAAATGTATCATAAATAATGATTTTCTCGTTAAAAATGTTAATTAATATGCAAATTAGGTACATTCCCAAGCTTCCACATTTTTTTAATTTGCATTTCTGGAAAGCTCATATGCTAATTACTTTATAATTTCAAGTTTCATGTAAATCAACAAAAGCATTATGACTTTATGTCATGAACTGTATATAATAAAGGTGAAAATGGGGTACCGTTTTCAAAATAAAGAATATAATAAGAAATACTGTATATCTTAAGTCTTTGAAACCATCATTTCGGTGTGACAAAAATAAGTGTATCTCGTGAACCGAGTGGCCGATTTTCAAAATTCAAGCTGTTTTGTAATGCTCTTAACTAGCACTTCCTAGCCGAGGCAAAATAAACTCCAACAAACCAGTTAGAAATTTTGACCTGAAGTGCTTAATATTAGCTCAGGCAATTGACAGGCTCCACCACACCATGACAGAAAGGATGGATATGATGGAGCCTAAGATGCAGCAGAAAACAGCCACAATTTGTGAGGACGAGTCCACAGACATATTAAAAATATGCCGTGATCCAGGGGACAACCCAGGAAAGACAAATAAGCACATCTACGATGATGGGATGAAGGAGGTGTTGATGACTGAACCATTACCTGATTTCAGTGTGCCATTAGAGGTAGAATTCCTCGGAGAAAGAGCAGATGACCTTGGAGGGCCATGGAGGTCATTTTTACAGTATATGCTGATAGAGATACAGGAGAGACTTATGGTTAATGGTAAATTGGTGTACCTAGAGCACCATTTCCATGCAAAGCTCTACAAAGGAGTATATGTATGTATATAAATAGTGGAGCCTCACCACATTCTTTGTGACTAGTATTAGTGAGCGGTCGAGGTTGTCACCCACCTAGACAATAAATGAGGGGGGAAAATCACAACTCCCTTCTAGTGCTGCTCCTCCCCCAGAGACCACTCACACTAGGTGCTCGCCCCAAGGTTGGCGAAAGGCCTAAAGCACATAGGCCTTCAAGTCCTATGGGGGTGGCTAAACATGTAGACATGAAACTATCCGGTGGTACAATTCAGAGAATTTCCGACCGATTCATGTACCAAATTCCAGGTTGGTAGTAAGATGCGTCAGCAGGAAACGCTGTAAAATGACAATAGTTCTGATGATCATGATGACCTATACAGGCCTATGTCAGATTGGCCCTTTGGTTATATGACATCTATAGGCGCTGTCCTATCACAGGAGCAGGATGGAGAGCTGAAAGTTATTGGTTATGCTAGTCGCACCTTGAGCAAATCGCAAAGAAGCTACTGCGTCACGCGCCGTGAGCTGTTGGCGGTAGTTGCTTTTCTGAGGTATTATAGGCATTACCTACAGGGTGTCCCTAAAAAAAGGGTGCACATGTTTGCGCAACTTGTTGACCAAGAAGTCCTAAGGTTTGATGTAATATGGTAATACATACGTAAAGGGAAAACACTCAGCTTCCAGATGCCGTTTATTTGATATGATTTGGATTTGTCAATCCTGAGATATATCCGGTTAATCAAAGCTACCCAAAATCGAAGTTGTGCCACTTTTACAGAAAGAATGATTATGAGTGTCAAAACGATACTAACATTGGTCTATCCATGGGCATCAATCGTCTTGAAACATTGGGGGTGTGCATTTGACCAGAATTGTTTAAAAGAGGCTGATGAGAAACAAAAATGATGTCCTTGGCATATGTGGTAAGGGATTTCTACGAGCAGTTATTCTGGGATCCCTCTGAAGTGCACACCGCACGTTTTCAATGTGTTACTGTGTCCTGCCACTTTTCATATCTTAGTCTTCCAGAATGTTCTTTATTCATATTGATGCAAGTACCATCTACCAAGTATTTCCAATACTCCTTTGTATAGGTGTATTCCTAGATGGTACGTGAGTGTTTGGGAAATGAATGGCAAACTCTCTGGTGACTTCTCGTTTCATGATATTTTAAGACCATGAACACCCCCTTCTAATGAATTGAGGCCGCACCCAGCCATATAGACGTCTGTCTTGTTTTGAAAATGTAGGCCCAATAAACATTTTGTGAAACCTCGTCAAAAGGACTGGTTCGAATCATGTAACAAACATCTTTATTATTCAGTTCTGCTTGGATACACAGGCACTCATTCTATTATTTAAACCTATTTCATCTCAATACAAAAATGTTATTTTGCGTAACACTGGTGAAGGGCAATCGTACAAGTGGAAGTTGTATCTTAGGAGTAACCCTTTGAAACTGTGAAGTGGCGCAACATCGATTCTGGGTAGCTCTAGTTAATCGTCCATATCTCAGGATTGACAAATCCGAATCAGATGAAATAAGCAGCATCTGAAAGCCAGGTGTTTGGTCTTTTAATGTATGTAAACATCTGACACCAAATATGAGAACTTCATGGTCAACAAGTTGGGTAAACACGTGCACCCTTTTTTTAGGGACACCCGGTATATGGCAGGAAAGTGAAAGTACGTACGGACCATGGTGCCCTCCTCTGGCTGATCAACTTCAAAGACTCTGAGGGGCAATTGGCACGATGGCTCGAGATGCTTAGCAGCTACGATTTGGAGTTAGAGCATCGCCCAGGCAACGTACATAGAAATGCAGATAGCTTATCTAGGCGTCCTTGCTCACAGTGTGGATGAGAAAGTCACGAGAGTGAGCAAAGCAGAGTAATTAATTAATAGAGGAAGAACCCGCTGTTGTTAGAGCATCCAAACGGGTATCCGACAACATACCTGTTCCGGCCCCAAGGAGTGTGTCTCTGTTAATCACTCTAACATATCTCAGACACGACCCTACTCGTCACAGTGAAAAAAGACATCAACATACAAAGTCAGGGCAGAGGGATTCGTTTGTGGACCGTAGGTTTCCGACCGAGCCGTTAAGACCGACAAAACTAATTGTTATGCCTGATCCGTACTATGGGAGGGGAAAAGTTTTGTTGCCTAGTTGGTTGGTGCATTTTGAGTTTGTCGCTGAGGTCAATGGTTGGGACTATGATGAAAGGGGTAGATATATGACTATGTATATGCGGTAGAATGCTTTGCCGACATTGACTGGACATTTACCAGCAGACGCTTTCAGTGGACGAGATTGTTGGAATTTTGAAGGAGAATTTTGATAGGCCTGATTCTCAGTCGACCTACAAGTTGCACTTTTAGAGTAGACGACAGAGACCAAAGGGTTGCTCACTGTCCTTAAGCATAACTTCCAAAACTGGCTTGGCAAGCTTATCCTTGGCCATCGGCAGATATGATTGACGACCTTTCTAAAGATCAACTTGTCCTGGCATTAGACACCCAACAACTATGTATGGCAGTGCGAAGGAGGGGGGGGGGGGGGGGGGGGGGGGGTGGGGCGGGGGCGCCAAAAACATTAGAAGAGGCATTTGACCAGGCTGTATGAGAAGGTGGCCATGATACCAATCGTAATACAGTTGATGGGTGGATCAAGGAAACAGTTGCTATCAATTGGGAAAAATGTCAACGTAAAAAGAAGAAATAAAATCATGACAATGATGGAACAGGTGAGTTCATTTAAACTGGGTCATCATGTTTTACCATGTACCAAATTCCAGTTTGGTAGTAAGATGTGTCAGCAGGAAACGCTGTATAGTGACGATAGTTCTGATCATCATGATGACCTATACAGGCCTACATCAGATTGGCCCTTTGGTTATATGATCCCACTCGTCACAGTGAAAAAAGACATCAACATACAAAGTCAGGGCAGAGGGATTCGTTTGTGGACTGTAGGTTTCCGACCGAGCCGTTAAGACCGACAAAACTAATTGTTATGCCTGATCCGTACTATGGGAGGGGAAAAGTTTCGTTGCCTAGTTGGTCTGTGTATTTTGAGTTTGTCGCTGAGATCAATGGTTGGGACTATGATGAAAGGGGTAGATGCGGGAGAATGCTTTGACGGCATTGACTGAATGTTTACCAGGACGGCAGACGCTTTCAGTGGATGAGATTGTTGGCATTTTGAAAAAGAATTTTGATAGGCCTGATTCTCAGTCGACCTACAGGTTGCATTTTTAGAGTAGACGACAGAGACCAGGAGGGTTGCTCACTGTCCTTAAGCTTAACTTCTAAAACTGGCTTGGCAAGCATATCCTCGGCCATCGGCAGATATGATTGACGACCTTTTTAAATATCAATTTGTCCTGGAGTTAGACACCCAACGACTATGTATGGCAGTGCGAAGGAGGGGGGTGGGCCCCAAAAACATTAGAAGAGGCATTTGACCAGGTTGATGGAAGGTGGCCATGATACCAATCGTAATACAGTTGATGGGTGGATCAAGGAAACAGTTGCTATCAATTGGGAAAGATGTCAACGTAAAAAGAAGAAATAAAATCATGACAATGATGGAACAGGTGAGTTCATTTAAACTGGGTCATCGCAACAAACACAAAGACTATGCCACGATAGTTAGCGATTTTTATTTCATCAGACACAGCGATAAACCCTGTTGATGGTATCGCGGTAGTCAAGAGACTTGTGGCTTCTCCGAAAGAGATGGTGGAGAACCCATTGGCAATCTTGAACACATCATCGGATTTCTTCGGTGATGCTCTGGCAGTAGATAATACTTTGGCACAGTTAAGAGCTTCCCCTGAAAGTCCCCACTTCGTACCAATGATGAGAGGGTGCTTGGAAACAGTTATCCAAGTGCTGGAGAGACAGTATGCCAAGTACTTTGCACTCAACATAACTGATACTCTCAGGAAGGAAGTAGAATCTGCACATTCTCACAACATAGACGCTGAAGATATTATGGGAATGTTCAGTGCTGCCAAGAAAAAGTCGCACAATGCCACACTGTATTTCTAAGAAGCAGAATGCGTGCATGTAAGAACAGAACTGTCGGGTACCTTAACATTGCAAGGACATCTTGAAAAAAGCGGTGAAATTGGGAAGAAAACAAAGAAAATGTAAGAAGAAGAAGCAGACAAATCTAAAAATGAGCTTATCGAGAGACAGAAACAGAGAGAACAGCAAAAACAGATGGTAGATAGAAGAAAGTTGGAAAGAGTGTTGAAGAATAAGTTTAGGATAAGTTTGGATGGGCATTTATAAGGCTTCACGCCTTACCCTTAATAGCCCAACTACAGGTGATTACAGGTGATTACAGGTGAAGAAGACAGGAATTGAGGCTGCTAAGAAAGAATTTCCTAACCTGAACTATGAGGAAAATGATGAGCTTGTTGCTAGCAAGGTAGCACTGGCTCAGGAGAAGTTGGAAATCAACACAAAAGTGTTTCTACGTAATGTTTCATTTTTTCCAATTATTTTTTCCAATTGTTGCTCGTATCGGGTGCAGGGAGTTGCTAGATAACATTACTCAGGAAAAGTCGGAAATCAACACAGAAGGATATTAACTGTCAAAATAAGTAATGTTAAATATAATCCACACTTTTAGTCTATTTGTCACATTGAAAGTCATTATATTCAACATTGTAATCATTTTATACGTCCACAGATAGAGTCTTTTACCAGACATTATAGAGGAACTTGGGAAATTGGTTCACCCGTGGAACACTCCAAACAAGGTGAATTTGTTTAGGGGGCGAATATGGGAGAGAGCTTCACTTATACATCCACAGATAAGAGTCTTTACCAGACATTATAGAGGAACTTGGGAAATTGGTTCACCCGTGGAACACTCCAAACAAGGTGAATTTGTTTAGGGGGCGAATATGGGAGAGAGCTTCACTTATACATCCACAGATAAGAGTCTTTTACCAGACATTATAGAGGAACTTGGGAAATTGGTTCACCCGTGGAACACTCCAAACAAGGTGAATTTGTTTAGGGGGGCGAATATGGGAGGGAGCTTCACTTATACGTCCACAGATAAGAGTCTTTTACCAGACATTATAGAGGAACTTGGGAAATTGGTTCACCCGTGGAACACTCCAAACAAGGTGAATTTGTTTAGGGGGCGAATATGGGAGGGAGCTTCACTTATACGTCCACAGATAAGAGTCTTTTACCAGACATTATAGAGGAACTTGGGAAATTGGTTCACCCGTGGAACACTCCAAACAAGGTGAATTTGTTTAGGGGGCGAATATGGGAGAGAGCTTCACTTATACGTCCACAGATAAGAGTCTTTACCAGACATTATAGAGGAACTTGGGAAATTGGTTCACCCGTGGAACACTCCAAACAAGGTGAATTTGTTTAGGGGGGCGAATATGGGAGAGAGCTTCACTTATACGTCCACAGATAAGAGTCTTTTACCAGACATTATAGGGGAACTTGGGAAATTGGTTCACCCGTGGAACACTCCAAACAAGGTGAATTTGTTTAGGGGGCGAATATGGGAGAGAGCTTCACTTCGTCCACAGATAAGAGTCTTTTACCAGACATTATAGAGGAACTTGGGAAATTGGTTCACCCATGGAACACTCCAAACAAGGTGAATTTGTTTAGGGGGCGAATATGGGAGGGAGCTTCACTTATACGTCCACAGATAAGAGTCTTTTACCAGACATTATAGAGGAACTTGGGAAATTGGTTCACCCATGGAACACTCCAAACAAGGTGAATTTGTTTAGGGGGCGAATATGGGAGGGAGCTTCACTTATACGTCCACAGATAAGAGTCTTTTACCAGACATTATAGAGGAACTTGGGAAATTGGTTCACCCGTGGAACACTCCAAACAAGGTGAATTTGTTTAGGGGGCGAATATGGGAGAGAGCTTCACTTATACGTCCACAGATAAGAGTCTTTTACCAGACATTATAGAGGAACTTGGGAAATTGGTTCACCCATGGAACACTCCAAACAAGGTGAATTTGTTTAGGGGGCGAATATGGGAGGGAGCTTCACTTATACGTCCACAGATAAGAGTCTTTTACCAGACATTATAGAGGAACTT
This sequence comes from Ophiura sarsii, assembly GCA_035610835.1. NCBI lineage: Eukaryota > Metazoa > Echinodermata > Ophiuroidea > Amphilepidida > Ophiuridae > Ophiura > Ophiura sarsii. The sequence continues at coordinate 36,054,038 of CM069458.1, forward strand.
GGGAAATTGGTTCACCCATGGAACACTCCAAACAAGGTGAATTTGTTTAGGGGGCGAATATGGGAGGGAGCTTCACTTATACGTCCACAGATAAGAGTCTTTTACCAGACATTATAGAGGAACTTGGGAAATTGGTTCACCCGTGGAACACTCCAAACAAGGTGAATTTGTTTAGGGGCGAATATGGGAGAGAGCTTCACTTATACGTCCACAGATAAGAGTCTTTTACCAGACATTATAGAGGAACTTGGGAAATTGGTTCACCCATGGAACACTCCAAACAAGGTGAATTTGTTTAGGGGGCGAATATGGGAGGGAGCTTCACTTATACGTCCACAGATAAGAGTCTTTTACCAGACATTATAGAGGAACTTGGGAAATTGGTTCACCCGTGGAACACTCCAAACAAGGTGAATTTGTTTAGGGGGCGAATATGGGAGAGAGCTTCACTTATACGTCCACAGATAAGAGTCTTTTACCAGACATTATAGAGGAACTTAGGAAATTGGTTCACCCATGGAACACTCCAAACAAGGTGAATTTGTTTAGGGGGCGAATATGGGAGGGAGCTTCACTTATACGTCCACAGATAAGAGTCTTTACCAGACATTATAGAGGAACTTGGGAAATTGGTTCACCCGTGGAACACTCCAAACAAGGTGAATTTGTTTAGGGGGCGAATATGGGAGGGAGCTTCACTTATACGTCCACAGATAAGAGTCTTTTACCAGACATTATAGAGGAACTTGGGAAATTGGTTCACCCGTGGAACACTCCAAACAAGGTGAATTTGTTTAGGGGGCGAATATGGGAGGGAGCTTCACTTATACGTCCACAGATAAGAGTCTTTTACCAGACATTATAGAGGAACTTGGGAAATTGGTTCACCCGTGGAACACTCCAAACAAGGTGAATTTGTTTAGGGGGCGAATATGGGAGAGAGCTTCACTTATACGTCCACAGATAAGAGTCTTTTACCAGACATTATAGAGGAACTTGGGAAATTGGTTCACCCATGGAACACTCCAAACAAGGTGAATTTGTTTAGGGGGCGAATATGGGAGAGAGCTTCACTTATACGTCCACAGATAAGAGTCTTTACCAGACATTATAGAGGAACTTGGGAAATTGGTTCACCCGTGGAACACTCCAAACAAGGTGAATTTGTTTAGGGGGCGAATATGGGAGAGAGCTTCACTTATACCTCCACAGATAAGAGTCTTTTACCAGACATTATAGAGGAACTTGGGAAATTGGTTCACCCGTGGAACACTCCAAACAAGGTGAATTTGTTTAGGGGGCGAATATGGGAGGGAGCTTCACTTATACGTCCACAGATAAGAGTCTTTTACCAGACATTATAGAGGAACTTGGGAAATTGGTTCACCCTTGGAACACTCCAAACAAGGTGAATTTGTTTAGGGGGCGAATATGGGAGGGAGCTTCACTTAAACGTCCACAGATAAGAGTCTTTACCAGACATTATAGAGGAACTTGGGAAATTGGTTCACCCGTGGAACACTCCAAACAAGGTGAATTTGTTTAGGGGGGCGAATATGGGAGGGAGCGTCACTTGGTATTGGTCGGAAGAATTATAGGAAAGAAGGTTTGTCATGTGTGGGTGGCGGCTGATGGTGGACTTACTGGAATCAAGAACAAGGTGGCCTACTGGAATCCGGACTCGGAGGAATTTGATGATGCTACGGACTATTGACAAACATCTGTGGGACCGGTTGGTTTGCCATGGAAGAGAAAATTCTTCTTGTTATGATATTCACCGAAGGAGGATGTGTAACTTTCCCTGTCAAAAAGTGTGCGCGCATGGATTTCAACGGAATAATCGATCATCAAGGAAGAGGTTACTTCACCAAACTAAGATTTAGGATTTAGACGTAGACGTTGCAGGTTAGATTTCTTCTAATCATTCAACCTAAATATGGCTACCCTCTAAATATTTGAATATAAACATACAAGTTAACAATGGGCCGTATTCTCATACAAATAAACTCATGTTTAAGTTAAAGATCAATGTTCAGATCACTTTATAGGTTTTTTTGTCCATCAACATATTTTGATATCAAAAGAAACCCCATATATTCTTATTAAAGTATTCTAAAGCAAGTCTGGTTTCATATTTTTATTCTTCAGAAATGGGTAGAGACAAAAGAGGTGTTGAGCGTGGACTCTGTAAAACATGTGGATGTGAAGAGAATGAAATTGTGAAGCCTCACCACATTCTTTGTGATTACTGTGGACACCCACCGATGGACCATGCATCTAAAGGAGTTATATCCTTTAACAACTCCAACCACCTTATTGAATTCACTGTACCTTTTGAGACTAACATTCAGAAAGCCCATGATCGTAAATCCAGTAAGTACGAAAACCTTGTTTCCGACATTTCTGATAATGGCTTTACCTGTGACCTCACATGTTTTGAAATCGTATCTCGTGATCTAATCACACCAGGTACTATTAATAATATCACAGCAATATTCACCTTTGTCAAAGCCAAACCATCAAAGCAATTCATGAAGGAACTCAGCAAGTTGGCCCTTATGTGCAGTTACACTATTTGGAATGCGAGGCAAGAGCCAGCTTGGGGAAGTGATGATCAACCCTACCTCAAGGTGTGATTGTTTATCCCTGCACATAGTTCCACTTTGCTGGGTTCGCTCTATTTCTGTGTATCTCCTCACTCCGGTTGGTCATTGATTTTTGTGGTTATTTGATGTATTTTTGTTTGTTGTTCAGCCCTGCGTTAAACCTGGACCACTGTGTGGTTCTGATTTTTGTCCTGGGCTTCAATCTACCTTCTTTTTTTCTCGCATTGTATAATTTATGTCAGTGATTGCTTTAATAAAGATTGATTACACACATATAATGACACCAAAATTGGCCAGATGATAAGCCAATAACGGGATATGTCACAGCTTTGCCTTCCTACCAGACTGTAAAGACAACAAACGCCTCTGAGAAGATTGGATATGGCTAGTAATGATGCGGCCAATGAGCAATATGAAGTAGCCATATGAAGGTGTTTGAACCATACAAGAAGTATATTCTACAACTTACACCACATGAGTATAGTATACCAATCTGTCTGGAAAGTAAAGTGATAAATAAATACCGCATTCCTCTAATAGATAACATGGGGCCTTGCATTTTCTTTTTAAAAAGGATTGGATGACAACACAATACAACACAAATACTGCCCTGATTAAACACCTACATAATGCTCCTCCAAATAAGAGAACTGTGACAATACGGCCAAATACAAAATGGTACAATGACACCATTCACGAGGCAAAGCTGGAGAGGCAAAGCTGGAGAGGCGGCGACTAGAATGCATATGGCGTAGGTCACACCTTGAAATCGATAGACAAATTTACAGTTGCCAGAAACAAAAGGTCGTTAATATCATCAAGAAAGCAAAGAGAGAGTACTACAACAATCTTCTCAATGATAATGCTAATGATTTTGCATTGTTGATCAGTTACTGCACCGGAACAAAACGTCTCCCCTACCCAAGAGTCAGTCCGATGAAAACTTAGCCAATGATTTCTCTATCTTTTTCACGGATAAATAAAGAAAATCCGTGCTGGCTTTGAAATCATTGACAACTGTGCGTGTGATGGAACAGAAATGGCTTAACAACAACTCAGCTCTTTCACGCCGGCCACACATGATGAAGTACGCAGAATTGTTTTTAAATCTCCAAGCAAGTCATGTGAACTGGACCCAATCCCAACAACTCTTCTCAAGAAATGTGCATCAGTCATTATACCAATAATCACTGATATTGTTAATATCTTGCCGTCAACTGGTGTGCCTGACAATTTGAAAGTTGCGCACATTCGACCTCACCTTAAAAAGAAACTTATGACGAGTTAGTGGATAATGATGGCTCACCATGGTCCAGTTCCATCGGAGGTCATGCAGTGCTTCAAATTTCATACATGGCAGCGACATATCTGAGTGAGTTACGGGCATAAGCTAAGCATAAGCTAAGCATTGCAATTTTGGCGACACTATTGATGAATATCTGCGAGACCGGTTAGTTTGTGGCGTCAACAATGACGTTATCCAAAATCGATTGCTTTCGGAAGTCAGACTTACATTCAAGAAAGCACTTAAGGGAAGTGTCAACCCTGTTTTTATGAAATTTATCAAGCACTATAACTTTTAAACTAATAATGTAATGTGCATAAAAGTATCCAATTTTTTAAATGAAGTTAGTCGTAGAATCCATTTTTGGTATCAAATTTCACAAAAAATAGTGATTTTTACATTTTTGCCCAAAAATCACTTTTTTGGCGCCAACATTTTTCAGCTGCAAATATAAAGAGCAATGCTGCGGTAGTAAGCAGAGTTGTTTGTATCACGTGTACGCTGCCAGTTCTTTCATTCATTCACTGATGTACAAAGAACTATACAAGAACTGTATACAAAGGAACTATATAAGAACTGTATACAAAGGAACTATATCATAAGAACGTTATAAACGAAGAACTATATAAACGAAGAACTATAATACGAAGCACTATATAAACATGAAGTACTGCCAGACTTACTCCATCCCTGCCGGTAAATACTGTTGTTATTGTACGAGACAGAAACGGCACTCCGGGAAGTGTTGCGCCAGAATACGCCAGAGTTAATGCTGCAGGTGGAGAAGAGAGGAGCCTAGTGAGGGCACAATGATGGGATGGATGCCAATTTCACCAAGTGCTGCCATAGCCCCTGTATCCTGTCCTAGTACACCTCAAGACTCATATTTATGGATTACCTATGCGAGAATGGGTGCCGTCTTGGCTACAACGTCGGCAACCACCGTTAGCGTGGGTAGATGCCACAACAGTATGAAGTGATGCAAGACAAGGACCACTTCCAGACATAATGACATTCAGTGATTATCCAGCTATAAAGTTAGAAACAAGCACGGCCACCAAGAAAGTTCAAGGCTTTTCTGTGTTTAAAAGTGACTATAATATTGTACATTACAGTTCAAAGTACTATCAACCACCACACTCATGTTGATCCCAGGATCAAGAACCCTCTCTATGATGGATTGCGCTACATCATAAGTACATTTGGTTTGCATATAGGATCCAGTTACCGAGAAGCACTGGACTAGATCTGGATAGTGTATCATGTGACATGGCACAAAGACATATTTGAACAATAGTATAGTAAAGATAGCTCAGACTGTTGAGGAACAGGGACGACGATAGACTGTATTGATATTATGATTGTATTTTGTTTGTAAAGTAACCTTCTTTTTAGTGGGGGGAGGGTGTTATGGCCCCAATATGTACCACACGTTGCAAAGGGGCCTTTGCCGAGTGACATTTTTGTACACAAATTTCACACTTCCAATATTACAAAGTGACTTACATTTGTGACATAATGATGGGAAAATGAGTTACATGTTGTGAATATTGATTTTAAAATATAACAAAAAAATTGTTAGAATTACTTTTTCAATTATTTTAAAAAACCTTTAAAATACTTTGATCTGATAACAGATTGTTTGACTGGTGACTGATTATTTGATTGCTTTAATTGATTGATTGATTGATTGATTGATTGATTGATTGATTGATTGATTGATTGATTGATTAACTGATTGATAAACTTACTCTCTGTAAATAAAAGTTGAATGCTGATACACTTTTTCTAGGGGTTTTGAATAAGGCAGAAATGGTGATATTAAGAATTAATATTTATACTAAATTCTTCTCTATAAGTTGTCTGAAATTCATAAGTTTGGAATGCATCAAGAACTCAATTGATTTAAACTGTAACACCTACTAATGTCACCGGAGTGTATCCAGGGGGTGATATAAAGGGGTACCATCTCCCCCAACCACCCGGTAAGTTTGTTTAAATTTTCTCAAATTTATCAAAAAGGCCTGCGCCAAAAAACGGTGATGAGAAGCCTTTACTTATAGATATCAATAATATTTTGCAGCTTAGAATAAAATAATATAACATTATAAAATATTTCTTGAATAAATATGTGATATGATAAAAATTGATTTAAAATGTCTGGACATTTTATGAATGCAGGAAATATACTGTAAAACCAGAAATGTTCATGTGCATTTAAATTTCGCGAGGAGCACTTAGTTGCGAAAATTTAATGCCGCAAATATTTCCAATCTACCTTGTAGCTGTTCATTGCAAGTTACACGATGTAACTCCCAAAGTTTCCATTTGTGAAATGTTTATGCCGTGAATTGTTAAATGTTAAAACTCACAAACATTTTTGGTTTTACAGTGTGTATGGTCCAATCAAAAAGCAATTGATTAATATAAAATTTAGATTTTAAATAAATACAACCATCATGTATTTGATGTTTAAATTCCTGAGAGGGAGAAAAAGAACATATTAGGGAATATGACATCATAAAGTAGAATTTAACTTGCCATTTGGAATAAAGAGATATTGTAAATTATGTGAAAATGTGTGCTCCCTGCAACAATATTTAGATCGGAAGTGGAGCCACCATTCCTTTAACCCGAACCTTCCTCAAGGCTATAAATTGCTACAACTATTAGCTGCTGGTGCCGCTTGTTTGACGGTCTACCTCGTGGCACGATCCGGCAGTCTATCAAATGGTCTCGGAAAAGTTAACTTTAAGACCATTACACAGCTCGCCGGACCGTGCCACGTGATAAAACTGTGAAGTATGCGGTACATCGGCTATTTGTTATGTCCTCAGGTAAGGTTAACACTTTCCACGCGGCTTACCATATCCAAAACAGATTTTTCAGAAACCTTTCCAAACTTTCATGGTCCATCTCAAGGATTACTGTACCAATACTAGGCATGTTTGTACTTATTCCAATGCATTTCCCATGGTGATTCCAAATATGGTAATGAACTTAATAATTTTGACATTTTTTAAACATTTTGTGAAAATTTGGAATGTCATCTGCTGGCATAATTCATCTGCTTACACCTGCCGCATGGAAAGTGTTAAGGTTAAATTGTAAATGGAATGAATGGTGGCTTTCACTTAACCTGTCGCACAGTTTTTACAAATAATAAACAAAACAATTTCATATCAAAATTGGTAAATTTAAGAAAAACAGTTTCATCCAAATAGTGCTCAAACACATTTCATATCCAGCTGTGTTAACAAGTGTATAAATGTTTGGAAACAATAACCTTCATGAAACTGTTTTCCTCTTTCAGAAAACTTGATTAAAAATATTTGTGGAACTTCTTTACCACCGTAAGGCAATATATTAATAAAAGAGAGTATCCGTAAATTACTGTAAAACTGGTATTTTTCTTTGCATGATTAATTTTCACACTGTGCCAAATTGAAACAATTTTTGCATATTATTAAATTTGGATTTTTGGCGGATTTCGGGCCATCTGCCTATCAGACCTTGACAAACTTGGTATCACTGAAATCGCCAGGCAAAGAATCTTATGATGAGTTGGTTGGCGGATAAAATAACGGCTCACCATAGTCCGGTTCCATCAGAGGTCATGCAGCGCTTCAAATTTTGTACTCTAGGTGACGAAAAAATAACCCCACAGGCAAACGGACTTCTCAGGTAGGATCAAGTCTGGCATTTTTTGTTTGTTGCTTTTTCCCCCTTAAAATGTTGGTGAATTCCAACAATTTTTGAAATTGAAAAAAAAAGGGTGTTTTTTTAATTTGCCGTTTGGGCCTTTGCCTGTAGAACAGGGTTTTTTGTCGCTCTATATAGGATTTTATACATAAGGAGGAAATTTGAGGAAATTTGAGGAAATATATTCTGCACATCTGCTACAGTGCACGAAAAAATCAAGAGAGCATGAAGATTACCAGTTTTTCAGTCATTACTTGCATTGTCTTCAAAGAATACCCTTAGTTTAAGACATTGACTAGGGCAAAGACTTCAGTAGGAATAAAAATGTAAAATTCTTTAATACAAGATTTTGTGCACGGTTAAATTGAGGGTTTGGAACCTTAAGGCCCAATCTACAATGGCTGCCATGTGTTAGATTGCATTTTCACACAGGTATACCATACCAAATGGCACTACCAGTATATAGCAGCTATAGCAGATAGCGCCTTTAGTCGTCTCACAAAGTATCTGAGCAAAAAGACCAGATCTGCAAAAGCTGCTCCAAGTAACATTGAGTTTTTATCAACTGCTCAGCATATAAAAACAACTCTGTATCAACAACCGGCAGCTATTGGAGACCAGGCCTTGTGGCACTAAGCTCTCAAAATATTGACATCACAATTTTTGCCTATTGGTACAGAAGTGTAATTCTGCGTAGCCTTATACTCATACACCAAGGATATAGGCGACGAAAAAAACCACCCTGTTTACGGGCCCAATCGACCCACTTTTTGCGATTTTTGGATTTGTTAAATTGATTTTTTAGGCAACATTTTTCTCAAATCATGTAAAATCAGCCGCTTTTTGGCCGAAAATCTGTCGGAAAAAAAAAATTCACAAATGATTAAAACAATCACTGTTTTTTGCCAATTTTTGTGACATTTTAGGTAAAAAAGTTTAAAAATGCCTGACCGACCGACCGACCGCCCATAAAACAGAGGGGATTTTTTCGTAGCCTTACCCTGCCTTTGTAAAAACCTTATAAATAATACCCATATATCTTCCGTCGTCTTCGGTGATGTTGAGGTCATAGAGGTTCGGTGACTCTGTGATACCAGCTTATAGAGTGCAGTTCAAGCCAGAGAAGAGCGAAAACTTCTTCTGAGAAGACTACCAGATGACAAGGTGTTCTTGAGGAGTTGCGGAAACCGTGCATTGCAATTAGACCCGTAGCAAAGTACCTGGTGAAGATATACACAATTCACATTTTTACATTGTCATTTCATTCAAGGTGTTGAGATAGTGAAGACGAAATTTTGTCGCTGTTCAGTCAAAACCTTATTATCTCCATCTGGCCCTTCAGCATGTATAAAATAATACTTCCTATGTAAAACCTTGGGTAGCCTGCTCTTAACATGTTCAATGACCAAAAACACATCAAATCCTTTAAGTGCTTGTGCCCCAGAACATGTATAAAGCAACACTTCCTGAATATGATAGGCTACTGTAAATGTGGTCATTTTCGCGCAATTAATTTTTCGCGCTTTGCAAATTTTCAACTGCTTTTGTGTGTTTTTAAATTTGTGATTTGTTAGCTTCATCACATAGACCCTACATGCAAAAGAAACATTAAGCATGTTATTATTTTAGATGTTTTTTACAGTAGTGTGCAAAGGTCTGTGTGAGAAATTGATTTTAAAATCTGAGATAGAGTGAGATTTTAAAATGCAGGCCATGATTTGTGGGTTTTTTTTCTTTTTTCTTTTAACAGGTGGCTACAGCTTAGACTGAAATTGAAGTTTTATTAGTAAATATGACATGTTCTTGACCACAATTGTCCTTCTCTTAGATATATTGACATTTCTGATTTCTATACACACAAAATGTCATACAAATTATCTTATCACATAATTATTTGTATTAATTTCAACAGTCTCAACGGTATTAGTTTATACTTGGATTATATTTGTTGATGTTTATATTGCTGATGATCTGACGAGAGAAAAAAATAGGGACAGCAGTCCCAAATAGGTCGTCCGTTTATATGGGTAGTTTGGTTGCAATTGTACTTCATCTGTTTAAGGTAGCTATATCGGCTATTATACCACTGCAGAAAAACAACTATTGTGCCAAATGAATTATATCTATACTTTTTATTTTGAGACCAAATTAAAGACAAGTCTTTGCTCTACCTATTTGAGAACTTTCGGAGTAATTTGGATATTTCTTATGTTTTTCTTTATTTTTTGAAAATTCCCTAAATTTTTGGACATTTGAATATTTACAGCCAAGAAGGAAACTGCTATGGGTCTGTCACTTTGGGGGATGGTTAATAAGCATATTACCTAAATTCTCTCGCCAGTTTTTGTGAATAAAGTGTTTACTTTTTGAGAAAATTAATGTTTTAGGGATTTTTTAAAGGCAAAAATTCAAATTGACACAAAATATACTAGAAACACTGTAATGGAAAAAGCTGGCGAGAAAATCTTCTAAATTGAATTACCTTTCATATGACCCCTTGTTTGTTGAAATAGGAGCTATACTTCTCTTTAAAAATATTCACAAAGTTTGACTATTTAGTGTTTCTAGAAAAAATACAATTTTTTTGGTAAGTACTAACATCCCCACTCCATTCAATCCATGTTATGATTGTAAATATGGAAATAATGATATTAAATATTGTGCATTGGTATTTTGGCAAAAAGATAATATAAAAAACAAGTTCATCCTAAGGATAGAAAGGGTTAAAAAATCATTTCTAAATAGAGTGTGTTTTGAGAAAAGAAGCAATTTTGGGGGATTTGGCAACGTGCCAAAAACCTAACACACAGTAAGTCTATGGGGTTTTTTGAAGACAAAAAATTGTGCCGTTTGAAAACGGCTTGATGGAAAAAATTCAAAATTGGCATGTGATTTTCTTTTGTCAATCTACACATCCTGTATAATTTTGAAGCAAATCTGAGCATGACGCCGTAGCCGATATAGCTACCTTAAATGTAATATGGACAATACAAAAAGTGTGTACTAAATTTTACATCTTGACCTCAGATGACCTTTGACCTCATTAACATATGAAGGGTTCCATGTTGCATCTATGACCAAGGTTTGGTTGCAATTGGTCATTGTATGGAAAAGAAATGGACAATACAAAAAGTGTATAGTATACTAAATTTTACATCTTGACCTCAGATGACCTTTGACCTTGGTATGTGACCTTTGACCTCATTAACATATAAAGGTTTCCATGTTGCATCTATGACCAAGGTTTGGTTGCAATTGGTCATTGTATGGAAAAGAAATGGACAATACAACAAGTGTATACTAAATTTTACATCTTGACCTCAGATTACCTTTGACCTTGGTATGTGCCCTTTGACCTCATTAACATATAAATGTTTCCATGTTGCATCTATGACCAAGGTTTGGTTGCAATTGGGCATTGTATGGACAAGAAATGGACAATACAAAAAGTGTGTACTAAATTTTACATCTTGACCTCAGGTGACCTTTAACCTTGGTATGTGACCTTTGACCTCATTAACATATGAAGGTTTCCATGTTGCATCTATGACCGAAGTTTGGTTGCAATTGGTCATTGTATGGAAAAGAAATGGACAATACAAAAAGTGTTTACTAAATTTTACATCTTGACCTCAGATGACCTTTGACCTTGGTATGTGAACTTTGACCTCATTACCATATAAAGGTTTCCATGTTGCATCTATGACCAAGGTTTGGTTGCAATTGGTCATTGTATGGAAAAGAAATGGACAATACAAAAAGTGTATAGTATACTAAATTTTACATCTTGACCTCAGATGACCTTTGACCTTGGTGTGTGACCTTTGACCTCATTAACATATAAAGGTTTCCATGTTGCATCTATGACCAAGGTTTGGTTGCAATTGGTCATTGTATGGAAAAGAAATGGACAATACAAAAAGTGTATACTAAATTTTACATCTTGACCTCAGATGACCTTTGACCTTGGTATGTGACCTTTGACCTCATTAACATATAAAGGTTTCCATGTTGCATCTATGACCAAGGTTTGGTTGCAATTGGGCATTGTATGGAAAAGAAATGGACAATACAAAAAGTGTGTACTAAATTTTACATCTTGACCTCAGATGACCTTTGACCTTGGTATGTGACCTTTGACCTCATTAACATATGAAGGTTTCCATGTTGCATCTATGACCGAAGTTTGGTTGCATTTGTTCATTGTATGGAAAAGAAATGGACAATACAAAAAGTGTATACTAAATTTTACATCTTGACCTCAGATGACCTTTGACCTTGGTATGTGACCTTTGACCTCATATGAAGGTTTCCATGTTGCATCTATGACTGAAGTTCGATTGCAATTGGTGATTGTATGGAAAAGAAATGGACAAAACAAAAAGTGTATACCAAATTGTTGACAGACACACACGCACCACAGACACCACAGACAACACATGAAGGATGCTGCCATAAGGTCTCTTCCTACGGACGACCTAAAAATGGCATTATGGTTGGTTTTTTTTGTGTCAAACATTGACATTCAAATAGCTTTAACCCAGTATATAATTCCACTAATCTAAGGTGCCCACTTTTAATAATACTTTTGACATTCTCGAAGAAGAACAGTTTGAGGGTATTTCAATTATTATTGTCTTTTTCTTCTTTTTTTATTCAATGAACTATGTTCAAATTTGTCAAGGTCTTAAGTTCTTTGCTTCAAACTTTAGGATCTGTGACCAGAATTTTATCTTTTAGCCTCAATGGAGCCTGAGCTCCCCCCCCCCCCCCCCCACACCACACACACCCCACACCACACACACACACCGGTTCTTACCTTCTCTGACATTGACGTAGACTTAGCCCAACTTGCGAAGCTATTTCACCCATACCCCTATCCTGAACCCCGAATGGTATTGCAAAAGCTTGAGGGTGCTTTAGAACTTCAGGATCTGTGACCAGGATGTCATCCTTTGCTAAAGCCTCAATGGAGCCTAAAGTCTCTTGCTGGGCTTTAGTTAGCATCATAGGTTCATCTAGATTGGCTTCTACACTCAGTTGCTGGGCTGGAACATTTGGGTCACCCTATAGAGGAAAACAATGTACTATCTCTTATTTTTGAACATGATACGGCACAAAATTTGACAGTGAGTGACTATAATCAATAGGGTCACCTCTGAGTAAAGCTCTGTTTGCACTATATATATATATAGTTCAATCAATCAGTTCAAAATTGGAGAGAAATATTTGGTTTATCTCTCCGCGCGCAAAAGTAATCCAAGCGTATGCCCGCGATTATATCCAAACGCATGCGGTTATGTTAGCTTTTTAATAGGTTTAATATTAATGATTTCATGACTATACCTTACTCATAGGTAGAACCACAAATCAGTTATGATTCACAAGATAAGGCCAAAAAAATAAATTGTGGTGTTGCCCACAGCGCCCGGTCCAAAAAATGCAAAATTAGGACCGTTTTCTTTTTTTTCCTCAATTTTTTCTCTCTTTTTTTCTACATTTCTTCAATATTTTACCTGTTTTCTGAGCGTAAAATCTCTATCCAAGTACATTTTTGTTACAAAGATACACCAAATTCGTTCATAAACCACATTCACAGCAAATAAAACAGGAAATAATCTCTGAAAAATCAACCTTTACGATTCCCAAATGTCTCCAAACATGCACTGGGCTGATTGTTAGGGCGCCATCTTTGGTTGACAGTGTCAAATGTTGTTGTTGTTGGCCTAATAATAACAGAGATACTGATTGCACCATGGTCTATGGAATATTTATTAAGGATATTACAGCTCATTTCATGACATTGACACTGGGGAAATTATCAAATAAAACTTCCTTGTATGCAAAAAAAAGATACATAGAATCAAACTTAACTTCATTATCTAACTATGTGCACTGTTGTCTGAGCATATCCTGTACCTCAATATTGTGCGCATAATAAGTACGTGCTAGCATAAGGCCAACAAAATATGTTATGTTGTCCTCCACAAATTTCAGAGAGGAGGGGTGGGCGGGTGGATTTTTTAAAAACAATTTTTTAAAATTTTCTTTTACCAGCGGAAGCTCAAATTTTAGCCAACAAGAAGTTGAAATCACTCTGAGAGTCACACATATATGTTATAAACACCTAATTTAATATTCAATGCCATTTAAACTGTTAAAAAAAAAATCTGGACAAAAAAAAGAAGAAGAAAAATCTGATTTGTTAAAAAAAAAATCTGAAAAAAATCAGAGCGGCCCTAAATCTGACGAGCGGGCGGTCGAGGACAACATAACAAAAAAAATTTTGCCTAAGTTTTCACACAATCAAAGGTGAATTTCCGCCACTTGTAAATTCTGCACATGGATCACTATAGTTTAATCAGTTCCAAATTGGCGAGAAATATTTAGTTTTGATCTCTCCGCACGCAAAAGAAACCCAAGCATATCCATACACGCACGATTATGGCCACATCCTTCTGTATTCATTAGCTTCTGCAAGAAGGCTTTGCCAATTTGGAACTGATCAAACTATAGAATACGAACTGACATCACTTAGCTATACTCTATTTGGCTTCCTCTGGACAGTGACGTAACTTAACAGACGCAGCTTTTACACACACGTATGTATCTTCCGCCTTTCAACGCTCGTATGTATGCGCCAGCGCCGGTAGAAATCGCGCGCGTTATGTGCTGCAAATAGTAGAATAGGCAGTTACGTCACTGTCTCGTGATGGCCAAATAGACTATAGATGTACAAAGTATAGTTCAAAATATTTGTTTGCCATCAAAGTCTACTATAAACTCACCGTTACTTTAGTACCGTGTAACATATTGCCTTCATAAGCCACCATGACAATATTGATACCGTGTCCTCCATAAGTACCTTTAAACAGGCCTGGTTTTATAGGTTCATTTCCTCTCGAGGTGTGAACCTTTAATCGCCTGTATAGACAGCTACAACTGCAATAGATACAAATATAACATGATACTCACCGTTATTTTAGTACCGTGTAGTGTATTGCCTTCATAAGCCACACTCACAATTTCTATACCGTGTCCTCCATAAGTACCTTTAAACAGGCCTGGCTTAATAGGTTCATTCCCTCTTGAGGTGTGAACCTTTAATCGCCTATATATACAGCTACAGCTGCAATAGATACAAAATATAACACAATTTTGAAGATTCTTGGTAGTCCAGTGAGTCCTATTCCATAAAACTTTTTAAAGATCTTCTTAAGTAGGATTTAAGAAGAATGAATTATTCTTAAATCCTGAACTCTTCTTAAGTTAAGAAGATTCTTATCTTTCATTTCATATAAAACTTAAGAAAGAATATCCTTCTTAACTTAAACCCTTAGGTCCACTCTTACCAGCCAGATCTTTTGTGGGAATATCTTAAGGTTGAGATTTCCCATCGGAACTCTATTTCATCCCATGGGGTAATCCGATCTATGGAAACCAGAGTTCCTGTGATCGAATTATCACTGTGTAGAGCAAGCGTGTGCAACCTGCGGCCCGCGGGCCACATGCGGCCCGTCGACCTCTAATCTGCGGCCCGCGAAGCAATCCTAAAATTCCAAATGATGCGGCCCGTTTTAAACGGAACTCCCTAGTTTTACACAAATGGCGGATTGATTTGGTGGTGTGCTCCCTTATATTAGTAGGGTGACGCGCTGCATTAAGTAAATATAACCCAAGGCGTGATTGCGTGATAAAATTCTTGGTTAAAATGGCGCTTGCAGCAGCAACAGCGAGTAAAAAGAGGAAATTACACGAAGAGAAGCGGGTATTCCATGAGCAATGGACTTCCCCTCTCCCTATTACTCTTCCTCCGGACGTGTTTTGGAATGTTTGACAATCGCTGCGGCCCGTGAATAGATCTCAAAGTCGCAATGCGGCCCGTGTGGTAGAAAAGGTTGCACATGCTTGGTGTAGAGGCATGCTTATTAGAAGTTTCCAAACAGGACTTCCACAGGAGGTTTCGTTCATTGCAGTGCCAAGCATTATATGGTTGGAAAATAATTATCTTATGTATATTGACCAGTTTAATTGAACACAGAACTACAATATTCAATAAAACAAATTAATACTGCACATCCCCAACCTGTGGTTATTTGAAATTCGCGCCCAGTTGTCTGTGTCGAAAGTGCTGATGGGATAGCCATACCCAATATTGTGACGTCATCGTTATTAAATGTTACTTACTCAAATTGGTTAAGAACAATATACTTGATGCGAAGCAGTTCTATATGATGATCGTGCATCTGAGGGAAATTCTGCACCACCTGTTCGTTATTCTCTAATCCAACTTCTTCACGAATCCAGTTTTGTAATTCCTTTGGCAACAAAAAACAAATGTACAAAAAATCACAAGATGACGGGAAAAAACCACCTGTTCTATGGGCAAATTGGACCTTTTATGTAGGGTGGATCCATTGGTCAGGTGTGTTTTGGGGTTTTTCCTAAAAACAATTCATGAAAATTTTAGTTTTTAAAAATAAATTTTTTATTTTATTTTTTTATTTTTTTTATTAATATTTTTGTTGTTGTTGTTGTTGTTTTTTTGATAATTACCACACAAAACAAGGCGGTTCTCGAACGGCGCGTCTCGCCTGTTCATCAAAAGTGACTTGAAAGAAATGATGATGAAACATATGATACAATGTAGCACTGTCACAGAGGTATGCATTGTAGTTAATGCAAGGGATGTAATGCCTTGAAAAATTTAATCAACAAAAAGAACACACCAACCCCTTCCCTACACCAAATCACATCAAGATAGGCCTTACAGATCTTATTTGACCCCAGATGACCTCTGATGACCTTGAAAAGTTAATCAGCAAAAAGAACACACCAACCCCCTTCCCTCCACCAAATCACATCAAGATAGGCCTTATGGATCTTATTTGACCCCAGATGACCTCTGATGACCTCGACAAATTAATCAACAAAAAGAACACACCATCCCTCTTCCGTCCACCAAATCCCATCAAGATAGGCCTTACGGATCTTATTTGACCCCAGATGACCTTGAATGACCTCCGATGACCTTGAAAATGTAATCAGCAAAAAGAATACACCACCCCCTTCCCTCCACCAAATCCAATCAAGATATGCCTTACTGATCTATTTGACCCCATATTTGACCCCCGATGACCCCGAAAAATTAATCAACAAAAAGAACACACCACCCCCCTTCCCTCCACCAAATCCCATCAAGATAGGCCTTACTGATCTATTTGACCCCCGATGACCCCGAAAAATTAATCAACAAAAAGAACACACCATCCCTCTTCCGTCCACCAAATCCCATCAAGATAGGCCTTACTGATCTATTTGACCCCCGATGACCCCGAAAAATTAATCAACAAAAAGAACACACCACACCCCTTCCCTCCACCAAATCCCATCAAGATAGGCCTTACTGATCTATTTGACCCCATATTTGACCCCTGATGACCCCGAAAAATTAATCAACAAAAAGAACACACCACCCCTCTTCCGTCCACCAAATCCCATCAAGATAGGCCGTACTGATCTATTTGACCCCATATTTGACCCCCGATGACCCTGAAAAAATAATCAACAAAAAGAACACCCCATCCCTCTTCCGTCCACCAAATCCCATCAAGATAGGCCTTACTGATCTATTTGACCCCATATTTGACCCCCGATGACCCCGAAAAATTAATCAACAAAAAGAACACACCACCCCCCCCTTCCCTCCACCAAATCCCATCAAGATAGGCCTTACTGATCTATTTGACCCCATATTTGACCCCGATGACCCCGAAAAATTAATCAACAAAAAGAACACACCATCCCTCTTCCGTCCACCAAATCCCATCAAGATAGGCCTTACTGATCTATTTGACCCCATATTTGACCCCCGATGACCCCGAAAAATGAATCAACAAAAAGAACACACCACCCCCCTTCCCTCCACCAAATCCCATCAAGATAGGCCTTACTGATCTATTTGACCCCATATTTGACCCCCAATGACCCCGAAAAATTAATCAACAAAAAGAACACACCATCCCACTTCCGTCCACCAAATCCCATCAAGATAGGCCTTACTGATCTATTTGACCCCATATTTGACCCCCGATGACCCCGAAAAATTAAGAACAAAAAGAACACACCATCCCCCTTCCCTCCACCAAATCCAATCTAGATAGGCCTTATGGATCTTATTTGACCCCCGATGACCTTGAATGACCTCTGATGACCTTGAAAATTTATTCAGCAAAAAGAACACACCACTCCCCTTCCCTCCACCAAATCTCATCAATATAGGCCTTACTGATCTATTTGACCCCATATTTGACCCCGATGACCTCTGGTGACCTTGAAAATGTAATCAACAAAAAGAACACACCATCCCTCTTCCCTCCACCAAATCCCATCAAGATAGGCCTTACTGATCTATTTGACCCCATATTTGACCCCCGATGACCTTGAATGACCTCCGATGACCTTGAAAATTTCATCAGCAAAAAGAACACACCACCCCCTTCCCTCCACCAAATCCCATCAAGATCGGCCTTACGGATCTTATTTGACCGCATATTTGACCCCGATGACCTTGAATGACCTCCAATGACCTTGAAAATCTAATCAGCAAAAGAACACCCCACCCCCTTCCCTGACATCAAGTCCCATCAAGATAGGGTTTACGGATCTCTAGATATCGCGTCACAACGCGTCTCAAAAGTTTTAAGCATATTTGACCCCGATGACCTTGTATGACCCCCGATGACCTTGAAAAATCAATCAGCAACAGAACGCACCACCCCCCTTCCCTCCACCAAGTCCCATCACGATAGGCCTTACGGATCTCCAGATATCGCGTCACAAAGGTATTTCTTAGCACACAGCATACGGCGGACGGCGGACGGCGGACGGCATACGGCATACGGCGGACGGCGGACGCCGGACAGAAATAGTGATAACATAGTCTCTTTCTGATTACATCAGGGCGAGACAAAAATTGGGTTGGTCATGCCCTTAGAAGAGTCCCCACCCCCTTATGAACATAATATGACAGGCCATGCAGAGAGTACCCAATTGAATGCAAAAGATTGGCTTTATAAATTGATATTGTATTGTATTATGTCTTATTACAAGGAAATTGGTCAAACCAATGAACACACTGAGCCCTGCGGGCAAGAATTTCTTCACCCGATCTTGAACTTCCCTGTCCCATTTGCCCCCCGCATCCAACCTGAACCAAACATTTTAAGGCAAACCCCCAAAAAAATTACTCCAAGCTAAAGTTATTTTCCAAGTAAAGAATGGGAATGATGGATCCCAACCTGATTGGTTTCCGGTCCCATCCAGGGAAATTTGGCGTTCCAGGATTCCCCGCAGGACACTATTATAAAAATATAAGTCACTGTCATAATGCTATGGACACAATGAAAGCTATTTCACATGAGTGTGTTTTGTTGTTGTTTGCAGAGCTGCGTCCAGATGCATGAATACACAAACAACTATGTATTCACACGTGTTATATGATTTCACCATTGACAAATCCTGTCGCGCAGGGTTTTATTTTAAAGCGTCCAGTATTCACTTCCGGGTTTACGCATACGGACGCACACATGTATTGGTGGAATTATGTCCACAGCATTATGACACTTTACTATATATAGTACACACCTCTTGACGACTCTCATATGTTCTGTGTTTAAGTGGTTGGCTGCAAAGTACACTGAATGTTTCTTTGGATTTGGCGTCGCCCTGAAATAAAATGAAACACAAGAAAATAACAATTATCATTTTACATGAAATCGTGGGCATTTGTGGTTCGGTGAGAAATGAGTGCCTTGTGTGAGTTTGAGTCAAAATGCGGCCAACGTGCTGTGTCCTTGGGCTATACTCTATTTGTCTTCCTCTGAACAGTGACATTAGTTTACAGGTGCAGCATTTTCACACGCATATATGTATCTGTCGTTTTTTCTATGCTTGTGTGTATACGCCAGTGCCTCGAACAGTCGCGCACGTTTATATGCTGCAATTAGTAGAATACGCAGTTACATCACTGTCTCGTGATGGATAAATAGACTATAGACACGTACCGCACTTGCCGCTCTCCACCCATGTTTAAAAATGGGGGAATAATCACAATATAAGTGTTTGATAGGAATGTGCACAATTATCATTATTTGTAAGATATATATGCAGCCACCTAAAGTGAAGTGAACTGATTCTGATGTATCCTATAGAGACAGCGAATTAAATGTGTGCACTTTGTGCATATTCAGAAAAGTGGTATTTAAAAAACTTCCATTGTATTGCTTTTTTAAATCACAATTCTCTTATGCATTCATTTAATTTCATTGATTGAATGCTTACAACAAACAGCTCTTCAGGGGCTACTGTCTCTCGAGTACAGTTCTCAATCTCACATGTATAATATTTCTAGAGTCACATCAACAACATAGGCAAAATAACAACAACAAAATGTTTCCGGTGGGTGGTCTGAAAACCAAGATGCGAGATGCGTTTTTTAATTTTTTAATTTATTTTTATTTTTAAGGGTGAGAAGTGCGGTGTGATGACTTTCCAAAGGCAATTTTCTGCAATTGACCATAGGCCGAGAACCCTGAATACGTACATGTAGTCAGTATCCTACTGTGCCCCATATCAAAATTACTGGGCTTCCCAGAGCAGTAAGATTCAATTGTTTGTGCAAAATTTCAATCTTTTCTACAGTAATTTATATTTAAATCGCTTTTTGCGATTTCATTTGTTCAAAAATGGGAATAAAACGAGGGCATCAATGATGCAGAACCGCGACATTTTTTTGCAGGTATCATGTTAAAGGGAGCACTAGCATATATCTACAATAATTACTCATGATAGATCTGGCCATGATGAAATTGGAATGTTTGATTTCAGCTTAGTTTAGATTCAATTGGACTTCACATTTTAGCAACAACTTTAATAGCATATTTACACATATGCAAAGATATCTAGCTTACAGCAATTGTGCAGCTGATCATTGACCCACCATACTAGCTAACTTGGAAGTGTATCACTCATTGTTTTCAAGATAAAGAGCCAAATCTGTCCAAAATATGCAAATTAGTACAGTAGCATAATTACAACCATACAGACAAGCCCTAACATTGATCGATAATAAATCTAGTCATGTCTAAACATCCTATTTTGGAAGAGGTTAAACAGTCTATAGTTGAAGAGTTATATTTAATTGAATAAGTCGTTGCCAAAGTTATATAGCTAATTCAACATTATGACTAAAATATGCAAATTAGCTAATTATCATATTTACACAATTGCAAATGAGATATAGCTTGGACCAATGGTGCAGACGATCATGTCCTATCATACTGTAGCTAACTTGGAAGTGTATTACTCATTGTTTACAAGATTAAGAGCCAAATCAAAGATTTGACCAAATATGCAAATTATTACCTTAGAATAATTACATCCAAAGCCCTAACATTGATCAATAATACATTTGGTCATGTCTAACCATCTTAGGTTAAGTCGGCCTATTAGTTGAAAAATTATATGAATTGGTTGTTTCCTAAAATATGCAAATGAGCTAATTATCAAATTCAAACAAATGCAAAATGAAATAAAGCTTGGATCAACGGTGCAGCCAATCATGTCCTACAATACAAGCTAACTTGGAAGTGTATTATTCATTGTTTTCAGGATAAATAGCAAAATCAAAGATTTGACCAAAATATGCAAATGAGCTTATTAGCATAATTACAAGAATACAAATAAGCCCTAGCATTGATCACTGATAGGTCTCGTCGTTTCGAACCATCCTAAGTTTGGTAGAGGTTAAATTAGTCTATTTGTTGAAGATTTATATTTAATTGAATTAGTTTATTTTAAAGAGTTATAGCTAATTCAATATTTTGACTAAAATATGCAAATGAGCTAATTATCAAATTTACACAAATGTTAATGAGATCTAGCTTGAAACAATGGTGCAGCCGATCATGTTCTACAATACTAGCCAACTTGGAAGTTTGTTAATCATTGTTTTAAGATTAGGAGCCATATCAAAGATTTGACCAAAATATGCAAATGAGCTCATTTGCATAATTACAACCATAGAAATAAGCCCTAGCATTGATCACTGATAGGGCTGGTCATGTCTAACCACCCAAGTTTTGGTGGAGGTTGAATCAGTATATTTGATGAAGATTTATATTTAATTGAATTAGTTGTTATCTTCAAGAGTTATAGCTAATTAAATATTTTTACTAAAATATGCAAATGAGCTAATTATCATATTTACACAAATGCTAATGAAATCTAGCTTGAAACAATGGTGCAGCCGATCATGTTCTACAATACTAGCCAACTTGGAAGTTTGTTACTCATTGTTTTTAAGATTAGGAGCCATATCAAATATTTGACCAAAATATGCAAATTAGCTCATTTGCATAATTACAACCATACAAATAAGCCCTATAGTAGATTCATAAACTCTGGCGCATCGGTATCGATTTTGGACCTCGTCCATTGGGCGTTAGAGGAACCCATTTTGACCAATGATGAAACAGCGGTACTTTTATAGATGTTATTATCATGATTATTTGCGCTCTATAATCAAATGCTATTCATGATAGTGTGGCTTTATGAATAGGGCTGATCATATAGATAGCTTTACAATCACGACAACCAAAAACTTAATCCAGCAGCTTCAAATGTGTTATCCCTTTGGAAGCGGTTACCACAATAAAAACAAATTGACCATCATCGACCGTATACAGGTTTCGAAAGAAAAATATTATGTATGTCATTTTACCTATTCATAATTTAGTGGATACTTTTTATTATTTTCCGTTTTTATTATGCACGTGGAATAAAGGAAACATTAAAATGAAAATAACAGTTCTACGTATTTATTTGCGAGAAAACCCCGGAAAATAATTCAATAATCATTTTTTTGATATACCTAAGTACAAAACCATTTGTCCTAATTAAATGGAAAAACAGTTATATCAACCAAGATACGGATTATAAACGTTACTTTAAGTATTTCTGGCTATGAGACCACCGGAATACCTTTATCAATTTATCTGAATAACAATAAGTTTCTTTATCGTTATGCCGATAATCCAACCGCAAGTTCCCTGTCACTAGGTACATATTGGTGACTACATCACAGTTGTACATGAACACGAAGACACGGTATTAACCTTGCATATTACGATTAAATTCGAGTGCCTCCCCCTCTTTTTCTTCTGTTACCTCTTTACTGAAATGGTAAATCGCTAAAATCGGCCAATGTCTGCGAATCGACTATAGCATTGATCACTGATAGGGCTGGTCATGTCTAACCACCCAAGTTTTGGTAGAGGTTGAATCAGTATATTTGATGAAGATTTATATTTAATTGAATTAGTTGTTATCGTAAAGAGTTATAGCTAATTAAACATTTTGACTAAAATATGCAAATGAGCTAATTATCATATTTACACAAATGCTAATGAGATCTAGCTTGAAACAATGGTGCAGCCGATCATGTTCTACAATACTAGCCAACTTGGAAGTTTGTTACTCATTGTTTTTAAGATTAGGAGCCATATCAAATATTTGACCAAAATATGCAAATAAGCTCATTTGCATAATTACAACCATACAAATAAGCCCTAGCATTGATCACTGATAGGGCTGGTCATGTATAACCATACCATCCAAGTGTTGGTAGAGGTAAAATCAGTATATTTGATGAAGATTTATATTTAATTGAATTAGTTGTTATCTTCAAGAGTTATAGCTAATTAAACATTTTTACTAAAATATGCAAATGAGCTAATTATCATATTTACACAAATGCTAGTGAGATCTAGCTTGAAACAATGATGCAGCCGATCATGTTCTACAATACTAGCCAACTTGGAAGTTTATTACTCATTGTTTTTAAGATTAGGAACCAGATGAAAGATTTGACCAAAATATGCAAATTAGCTCATTTGCATAATTACAACCATACAAATAAGCCCTAGCATTGATCACTGATAGGGCTGGTCATGTATAACCATCCAAGTGTTGGTAGAGGTTAAATCAGTATATTTGATGAAGATTTATATTTAATTGAATTAGTTGTTATCTTCAAGAGTTATAGCTAATTAAACATTTTTACTAAAATATGCAAATGAGCTAATTATCATATTTACACAAATGCTAATGAGTTCTAGCTTGAAACAATGGTGCAGCCGATCATGTTCTACAATACTAGCCAACTTGGAAGTTTTTTACTCATTGTTTTTAACATTAGGAGCCATATCAAAGATTTGACCAAAATATGCAAATGAGCTCATTTGCATAATTACAACCATACAAATAAGCCCTAGCATTGATCACTGATAGGGCTGGTCATGTATAACCATCCAAGTTTTGGTAGAGGTTAAATCAGTATATTTGATGAAGATTTATATTTAATTGAATTAGTTGTTATCTTAAAGAGTTATAGCTAATTCAACATTTTGACTAAAATATGCAAATGAGCTAATTATCATATTTACACAAATGCTAATGAGATCTAGCTTGAAACAATGATGCAGCCGATCATGTTCTACAATACTAGCCAACTTGGAAGACTGTTACTCATTGTTTTTAAGATTAGAAGCCTGATCAAAGATTTGACCAAAATATGCAAATGAGCTCATTTGCATAATTACAACCATACAAATAAGCCCTAGCATTGATCACTGATAGGGCTGGTCATGTATAACCATCCAAGTGTGGTAGAGGTTAAATCAGTATATTTGATGAAGATTTATATTTAATTGAATTAGTTGTTATCTTCAAGAGTTATAGCTAATTCAACATTTTGACTAAAATATGCAAATGAGCTAATTATCATATTTACACAAATGCAAACGAAATCTAGCTTGGACTATTATGGTGCAGTCATTCATGTCCTACAATAGACTACAAGATAACTTGGAAGTGTATCACTCATTGTTTTCAAGATTAAGAGCCACGTCAAAGTTGACCAAAATATGCAAATGAGCTTATTAGTATAATTACAATAATACAAATCAGCCGTAGCATTGATCACTGATAGGTCTGGTCGTGTCTATCCATTTTAGGTTTGGAAGAGGTTAAATTAGTCTAGTTGTATTTAATTGCATTATTTGTTATCTTACAGAGTTATAGCTAATTTAACATTTTGACTGAAATATGCAAATGAGCTAATTATCATATTTTACATAAATATTAGTGAGATCTAGATTGAACCAATGGTGCAGCCGATCATGTTCAAGATTTCGTCAACAAAGATCAATTAGATCAATCCTAATTAATAGTGTTTCAAATATCAATGTCAATATACAATGATTACATGTTATGGTGTATCTGGTAGGGGGTGGGGTACGTATGGAGCATTGTCACTACAAGCACCTTAGCGCCAAGCCCTATATTATATAGTATTATAAATATAGGGTCCAACCAGAAAGGACTAGGCAGTATTAATTTCTCATAAATATAACAGTTAGTCCTATTGTAAACATCCACCATCAACAAAAGAATACTACTTGACCTCTTTAGAAATCGAAATCCTCGATGATCTATTGTAAACCATGGTCGTTACCACAGAGGTGTGAAAACTCCTTTGTTCGTTTATGTAATGACTGCTCACTGCTCAGAAGAGATGTGGACTTGTCCATTTTATTGTAGGGATGAAGATTCACGAAAATTGCTATCAGTTTCAGTGGCCGTATTTCGTTACTCATCGCTACTAGTACTACATACATGAACTTCAGATATTTCTCTTGCCAACCCTTCAAGCTTTCTATCGATACCAATATATCCACATTATTCCAAGATTTGTGGTAGTTATAACCAAGTATATTGTGATGTTTTATACCATTGTGTATTGTTTTAACTTTTTTAAACTTTAATTTACTTACTGTTCCGTATGTTACCCCTCAAAAATAACCCCTGTATTAGTTAGCTAAGCCTCTCAGCTTTTGTTTGGTGTAGGTCATGTGTATTGCGACCATTTGCGACCTTCTAAATTATTTTAATAGCAGAATGAACTGGGGTGGTGAGTTTTGGCAAAAACTTTGTGTGTGCATAGACTTTATGTGTGTGTGACCTTTTTTCAGAGGATGGCCATCAATATTGATTTGCTCTACATAACAATGGACAAGTTAATGATGGTGAACAACCATTAGACACTGGGACGTAGGTCTGTATCAATCAATCTAGCACTCTCCATCTAGGGGATAGATGAAATGTGGCTTAAAATGAAGCTAATATATGCCTGATCAATATTTTACCATATCCCACGTTCGTAGGTTGCACATTATGACCCTAGACCTCGATTTAGGGTCAAAGGTCACATGTGTTTCAATGGGAAGTCAAAAACTAAATTTAACATGGTAAAAAAACTAGAAAATGAGCTATTGACTATAAAAAGTATGTTATATTGTTGGGATAAGTGTTTTAAACAAAAAAGTCAATCACAACTTTGATCGTAGATCAATAGTTTTTGAACTGTGACCTTTTGAAAATTACAAGTTGGCCAAAATAGACCATTTTGGTCATATTTTCGCAAAATTGGCACAAAAATGACATGATATCATCATTAAACAAATATTTTGACTCATTATGAATTGATAAACCATGTTATAATGTTGGTATATAGATGTACCTTACATTACAACACATTTCAAAAATCAATGGTATGTTGATGCCATGGCAACCAGCATTAATATCCTTCAAATCCTTTAAATTTGACTCAGATTTTACCCATTTTCGATGAATTTGAAGGATATTAAAGCTGTTTGCCATGGCATGCGGACACCATTGACTTTTGAAATGTCTTTTAATGTAAAGTTCATCTATAAACCAACATTATAACATGGTTTATCAATTCACATTGAGTCAAAATATTTTTTTAATGATGATAACATGTCATTTTTGTGCCAATTTTGCAAACAAATGACCAAAATGGCCTATTTTGGCCAACTTGTCTTTTTCAAAAGGTCACAGTTCAAAAACTATTGATCTACGATCAAAGTTGTGATTGACTTTTTTGTTTAAAACACTCATCCCAACAATATAATATACTTTTCATAGTCAATAGCTCATTTTTTAGTTTTTTTACCATGTTAAATTTAGTTTTTGACTTCCCATTGAAACACATGTGACCTTCGACCCTAAATCGAGGTCTAGGGTCATAATGTGCAACCTACGAACGTGGGATAAGGTAAAATATTGATCAGGCATATATTAGCTTCATTTTAAGCCACATTTCATCTATCCCCTAGATGGAGAGTGCTAGAATTGTTTTCTGAAGGAATAAAACATGCACGGCCTACAGTCTACATGGTATAATAGGAAAGGGAGGCCTGCCTAGTCCTTTCTAAAAAAGTCCATGGTCCAACAAGGGTCGAATTATATCATGATTTTATTGTAAATTAAAATTGTGAATAAAACCACAATAAAACTGACCTGCTGACTATAATAAATCTTGGCTTGTGCGCATTCTGATTTGTACTGTAGATGTCACGATGTAGAGATCCGCACCCCCACGCCCCCCCCCACCCCACCAGCACCACTTATAAATTTAACAAACCATTTCATAATTTAATTTGTAGGCCTACCGTATGTACAGTAAACCTTTGAAGTACATTGTACCATTACATTTACTTACGCAATAATAAATACTTTGAGGCATAAATCATCAGCACAGGTCACCCTCCCCTACCAGGGTCTACCACGCATGCTCTCTCCCAGGTCACTGACTCAATTAAAGAACTAATCGTCCACTGTATTATAAAATTAGGGATGACGTCATTGAAGTGTTTCAAGGGTCCATAAATAATAGGTAAACTATATCAAAATTGCACCCCGTTTAATACAATGAAAATAATATTGTACGGTAATTTTTAACTTCATCAGAAAGAATGCACTTTTCAGTAAACTTTTCGATAAAGTAATTTAGTAAATAACTAAATAATAATATCAACTATCCTCATTCTTCACCCCTGTCATCGTAATTGAACAATCCAACAAGGTGGAATGCAAAAGGTCGTATAACCCAGGTTACTAAATTTTTATTTAGGAGCCCAGTTAGCATGGTTTAGGTCGTGCTTGATATAAAGGGCGAAAATCTCTCCAGAAATAATTTATGTGCGAAATGGGATGCTTTATCACTGGAAACTATTGTGAAAATAATGAAGAAAAAACACAAGATTTATAGAGCAATTTTACCGGATTCAAATAATAAATTGGGCTACTTCACAACAACTCCCATCTAAAATATCTTGAAATATCTTGAAAGGCCACACCCACCCCCAAATTAGCGGTGACTTCATGCGTTAATAAATTATGGGCAACGTGGACAGCTATGAATATTCAGTGCACGTGCTGCGGACCTAATGACACGCATAAAACCACATCCACCCAAACAATCGGTGACATCATGCAGTGGTGCTATCAACAGCTTGAAATCACAAATAGATCGAGGAAAGTAATGAATATTCAGTGCACATGCTGCTAAACAACCGTCTTTACTGCTTATCAAATAAAACCATGGGAATGTTTACCCAGGAATAACACCAATTATGTTAGCTGTCACCTGCCGCTATCACACATCACTGTAGCCTCGTGCGGGTATAATTTCATTCAATATCAGCACAGTCCAGAATATGACGTATTTCATAACAAAAATTCACATTGCGTATGTATCCAAATCGATTTTCGAAACATTTGTTCCTACAGATCGAAGTAAATATGGTTCACAGTATTCTCGCGATTTTTGAGTGATAACCATACCTTAACGAAAAAGTAGTTAGCATTTTAAAATTACACACAAAAACGGAATGCATAACAATGACAACAGTGCCCGCAGATACGAGGCTAGTGATCACGAGCCTCACAATAACCTCGATGTACATCGCGGTTAAAAATGAAATGCGGTAATTTATGTCGTCAAAACGACATGCGTGTGGCCTACTGGAAACAAACTTTTTTTTTTATGCCTTAAACCTGTTTTGTTTACTTACTGGAAGAACTTGTATCCTGTGAGGTCCATTAGGACCTTTGAGACACTCCACAACAGTCTGTTTCTCTTCCGTAAGATGTATCCGGAATAACTTCTTACTGCGTAACGGTGAACATACTTTGGGATCCACTGGCGGTAGATATTGGTAGGCAACTAAGGCACCATCCTCGACCTGTGTTCAATATAGTGAATCAAATTTAATAAATCTATGGTTTAAAGGTAGGTGTGCTTGGATTGCTGGCCCGATTTTCAACTTGATGCTTTCTATTCTTCTAGACGAAGGGTGATCCTTAAAATAGTTGTATTCCAAAGTTTGAGTCGCATAATGCCAATGGTTCTCATTTTGGAAACACATGTTGACATGAAATTTGGTTAACCTCCTTTGGCAGTAATTCCTCGGGGGGGGGGGGGGGGGGGGGTACTCGGATTTGGTTTGGTCGGGGGTGTGCCGCTGGAGATTCAAAACCTCTACCCATTTCTAAGGGTGATTTTTAGGGGTTTGCTTCATTTTAGACCAAATTTTAGCGAAAATAGACCTAATTTTGGCAAATTTTCACGAAAATAGAAAAACAGGACCCATGTCTAAGGATTTTTCAGTTGAAAAGCCTACCCATGGCTAAGGATGTCTCATGAAAAAACGACCCACTGGAGCGGCACGTCCCCGTATGCCTTACATACGTGAGTACCCCCACCCCCCCCGGGAGTAATTCACTGCATTTTGGCCTACATTTATAACTTCTAAATGGAAATTGCGGCAAAATGTTTACAGAAATAATCAAAAAAATATGGGGTTTCTTATGATATTAAAATAAAAATATTTTTATGGAAAATTAAAGCTGAAGTGATCGGAACATCAACCTTTAAATTCTTGCTTCAAGATGCAATTTCCTGAATGACTTCAATTTGAAATTAACAAAAGGTGACTGAATGTATGGCACATTCATGAAAATGACATTAGTACAAGGGGGGATATGATATAAAAACATTGGTTATGCATGATTTGAATACACGACTAGTTTGTGCCATAAATAAAGCAATTTTACCTGAAAAACTTGTAATGACATTTAATTAACAGGGTAATACAATACACTCGTAATTAGCCTGGTCCCTTCAGGACCAAGCATGTGTATGTACGGACTGACTGCTTAAACAAACAAACAAACAAAACCTTGGATGGAAGGGTATAATTGACTTTCCACTTCCTTTAGGTAAGCTTCGGGATTTCCCGTGATCGCGGAATTCACGGCGTGAATCACGGTTTTCATGCTAAATCACGGATTTTGTAAAATGTACCGTGAAATCGCGGAATTGCTGTAAATTGTACCGCGAAATCGCGGAATTCCTATTTCAGTTGCGGTAAGTGTCCGACATGCCGATTTACAGTACGGTCTTGTTGAATAACAAAAGAACATTTTCTGAATTCCTATTGAAATATTTCCTTTCAAGACGATATCGAGGCACAATTGTGTACAGTCATGACAGTGCATTCATCTCTAGGCCTACTTGAAACGACTGATTGAAGTTCAATTGACAGATGATTTATAATATCGAATTTATTTGAATGAGATAAACAAGACCGTAAGAGTAAGGTAGGCCTACTTCAAACCCATCTTCAAAAGAAGCTTAGAGATTGTTTACATCCGCCACCCTCTTCAGAAAGTTTGTTAGTCGATACAAAAGTTAATCCAGCGCGTTCAATGGGTGATTATTGATTCAAGACCCTTTTCTAAAGACACAGAAAATGAAGAGCATGATGACTCACTCGTTTCGTTTTGTCATCAAACAAACATCAAACAACATCATATCGTCATCATTCATATTTGCATTGCATTGTATTACAAGAGACTGAATACAAAATAGCTTTCAATGGCTTGCGCTGCGTGTTGTTGTCAATTCGACTTTTCCCCACGTGCGCTGAATATTCATCAGCATTAGCACCTCATGCATTATTCATGAAGTACATGTACGAATGCGCCTTCGTATACATTGTTAATGGGCATGTACATGTACATGACTCGAAGGCGTGTTTAATTTCACGATGTCAGGAAAAAACATTACGTCACCAGATTAACCTAATTATCAGGGTTTAATATTCACGAGATGGTATTGTTTGTTTGTTTGTTAAAACGGATACTGTTGTATTAAAAATGGGGGAAATCAAACAGTTACACAGCAAGCAATAAACTTGGAAGGAGATAATAATTATATAGAAAGTTATCAATATATGAAAACAATAATGACTGTAAATGACCAGAAATTAATAATAAAAATGTTATAATTACTGATGACATCAGGGGATGCGCGTGCGTATGTTAAAAATTACAATCCTTTCCACGTGCGTTGGGAAAATCTAAACAAAGACAAGGTAGTGTGAGAAAATAATAAAATCTTGTTTTGTTGAATGTTTTCCAAAATGTTGAACAACAACAGCATTGATACTAGTTTAAACACTGTGTAAAACAATTTATGACGCATTTAGCATGAAAATTAAGTTATATTAATACTTTCACGGTTTGTTTTGTAACGAAACTGCGCATCAACTCAACGTTTAAAAAAATCTCTTGGTCTAAATAATTACATGTAATATGAAAGTATGTATTTATAATTTATAATTTTCTAAGAATGTAAAATGTGTAAATATTATTTTATTGTATTATTATAAATGTCATCGTGATCAGTATCATTTATTAATTAATATTAATATGAAAGTATGTAATTTATAATTTTCTAAGAATGTAAAATGTGTAAATATTATTTTATTGTATTATTATAAATGTCATCGTGATCAGTATCATTTATTAATATTAATATGAAAGTATGTAATCTATTATTTTCTAAGAATGTAAAATGTGTAAATATTATTTTATATTCCAATTTTAATTTGTAATTCTTTTATTATAAATGTCATCATCATATCATTTATTAATATTAAGATGAAAGTATGTAATATGAAAGTATGTAATTATATTATCTTCGAAGAATGTAAAATGTGTAAATATTATTTTATTGTATTGATTATAAATGTCATCGTGATCAGTATCATTTATTATTATGAAAGTATGTAATATGAAAGTATGTAATTTAAAATTTATTATTTTCTAAAATGTGTAAATATTATTTTATTCCAATTTTATTTTGTAATTCTTTACCAGTGTCATCGTCATCAGTATCATTTATTAATAATATGAAAGTATGTAATTCATTATTTTATTATAAAACGGAAGTTTATTTACACTCTTTAGTATTTATACAAACTAAGGTTTTTTTAAAAATATTTATTTTTTATTATTTAAAAGTGTTTTAATATTATTTTATTGTATTCCAATTTTAATTCTTTTATTATAAATGTCATCATCATCAGTATATTTATTGATTATGAAATACGTAATTGTTTATGAATATTCATTGTTTATTTGATTATAATATGGTGCGCATGCGTATGTTAACAATTACTCTCCTGGCCACGTGCGTTTGGAAAATCCCATTGAAAATCGGGGCCTTTCAAAGAAAACAAATTTAACGATCTAATGTAAACAAAGGCGACGATAATAAAATATTCAAGCGAAGCGATCGATTATTTTGGAAGCTTGACAGACGGGCCACCAACCAAGGCAAGAAAGGAAAGGTAGGGAATTGGTCAGTGGTTACAGTGGCTTTTTCGAACTTCACGAAAGTTGTATTTTATCGCTTTTTTCTAGTTGCCTTTTTATATTTTATTAAGCTTATTAAATGCCTAAAAATTCGACCGCTTCGTAAATCACGGAATTTCGCGATTTTTCGCGGTTTTTACTTGGAATCTCATTAATCACGGTAAATCACGCTTTTCACAAAAACTGCCCACGGTTTTCACCTTAAAAAATCACGGGAAATCCCGAAGCTTACCTTTAGGCAATGATGATCAATTTACTTCACTTTCATTTCCCCACTAAATAAGCTACTCAATTCCTCCTTTAAAATAGGAACAATTTGAAAAGCAATGCCTGAGAACATTTACATCTTTAGTCATTCTATTATGATATCACAAACACTGTAGCAGTATAGTCAAGTAGCCACTACAATTGTCCTGACACAGGGGTTCTCAACAGGGGGCCTGCGGCCCGGGGGGGGGGCACTGACATTGGAAAAGGGTATAGGTATGTGCCGCGCTGAAGACCCCCTTTTCACCCTCTGCTGCTAGCTCTTATGAACCCCCTTTTGAGCCTGCATCAGTTCTTAAGACCCCAATGTTATTGAAAATTCAAAAATCGTGACATTTTGCGTTCCAAAGCCCCAATTCTTCGAAAATTTTGCGTTCTAAAACAACAAAATTCAAAAAATTTCGTTCTTGCTAATCAAAATTGAACTATAGGCCAGTTCTCAAGACCTACTTTTTTGAAGAAAAAAATCAGTTCTTATGACCCTATTTTTGTCATAAAATCCATGCAGTTCAGTTCTGCTAAGCCCCCCTTTTTGAGACCCTGTGCGGCACACCCCTACCCAAAAAAAGTTGAGTGCCCCCACGGACCAAATCCATTTTAGTTTGGCCCTTTGATCACCTCTGAAATACATAGAAATGTATAGGAAAAGCTCAGAAAGTGGTGTTTATTTGGCCCTCGGGCATATATTTTGGAACTTCCCTTGGCCCTCCATGGCCCGCCAGTAAATACAGTTGAGAACCCCTGTCTTGATATGAATCACTTGCTCCATTTAGTATTTTCACTCATCCTATACAAGGGGTGATTTTACCATGAAATACCCTTCACTTGATTTTCATCCTTGAAATATCTATTCAAAGAGTGAACAAATTTGGAAATGTCATTGTTTTACTGCCGAAAACACTGCACTAGCTCACATTTTAGCAATCATTTAGATTTTTCCCCGTCGATAATTAAACCCACTGATATTGCTGCATTATTGACCCCTTAAAAATATTTTGCTGGGTACAACATTTTTTTTGATGTCATTGAGGATCCAAAAATCCATTTTTCCCACCCTGGTTAAGAAAGTCTACACTCAAGCCATTACATACCATTTACAACTATGCGTTTATGACTATGAGAGTTAAAATTGCCATTTTGTGCGTGTTTCGCACAAATTGGTTTCTATGATTCATCAATTTAAACTTAAATACAAGATGGCGTCAGGAACGTTTTACTGGACCATTTTAGTTCCAAAAACAGAAAATATTTGTGCGCTTCTCGCTCATTTTTTCTACATTAAACAACATTTGGGTTTGTCCCCTTCATTCTGTTGGTTCTGCTACCACGACTATATTTTGTACCACACACAACTACTGTAAAAGAAGTAATTCTTGCGCGATTAAAAGTTCGCGCTTTGCTGATTTTCAGCCACTTCGTTTGTTTTTAAATTCGTAATTTGAAAGCTCAACACATAGACTTATACACAAAATAAATATATTCGTGTGTTATTTTTATTTTTGCGCTAGCTGGTTGAAGAGCGAAAAATGCAAAAATTAATGTAGCGTGAAAATATCCATGTTTACAGTATATATGTTTATGACCAATTATGGAACAAATTACCATTTCATATTAAGAACTCTCAGACTCTTAATCAATTCAAATCATCTCTGAAAACATATCTCTTTGAAATGGCATTTTGTAACATTTAATTTTATTTTGTATCTTTAGTTTCCTGGTATATTGTGTCTTTCATATGTTTTGCTCTGTTTTTTGTTGCTTTCTTTTGTTATTTGAAAGCGCTATGGCCTGGGACTTCGGTGTAAAGCGCTATACAAGAGTCGTTGTATTATTATTATTATTATTATTATTATTATTATTATGACTTACTTTAACACTAACCAATCCTCCATAGGGTCCCATCTGTGGTTGCCATATACCCAATATATGACCATATGAGTAAAGAACTGAAAGAAGAGTCAAACATATGTATCTCAACATTCAATGCTTTGTAATTGTTCCTTTTGGTGCCCGTAAAAGGCATCAAGTGGAATCATACACCTTGGGACTGTAGGATCCACACAACTAAATAAATAATGGAACAGTCAACGAAAGGCCTGTTGTTGGGTGGGATGACACTCCTCTTAGTGAAATATATAAAAATGCTCCAAAAATAGTGTTGTTGGCCAAACTTTTGATCGGATAATTATTAAATGAAGATTATCAAACAATATCAGTGCAAATTTTCTTCTTTTGAGCAATTTTGTATGATTTTGTAGTCAAATAATTTATTAGAATTGCTTAGACCTAGGCCTTGGCAGTCTACAAACATGTGTATCTTCGATGGCGCATATCTCGAACATTTTGCTTGACCTTATTTATTTTGGTTGTTTGCAGGAAAGCCAAGACCATTATCGTCATACAAAATGGCCCTTAAGATTTTACAGACATAATGAAAAAAATATGGGGACTTGTCTGCCCCAAAAAGCGAGGACATACTTTGTTTTGGTCTGCCTACCACCATTAAACCCGAGAGGTCACTGAACTGGTTAGGTCATATTTACATCTAAAAATCATCCCTCGGAGGAAATTATCTCTTGCGGGTCATCAGTGAAGTCAAAAGCAATAGCCTAATAAGGTCAATTTCTCTATTATCTGGAAAACTTTACACTTTCCACATGGCAGGCGTCTGCAGACGACATTCCAAAATTTCACGAAATGTTTCAAAAATGTCAAAATTATTGAATTTCATTACCATGAAATGCATTGAAATAAACTTGTACAAACATGCCTTAACCACTTAACCCTACCATATACCACAAAATACCACGACTGGGCACGTTGGCACCACCCGGCGTTGAAGTTTTTTGATGAAAAAATGGACCCAGCCCATATAGTTGGCGCAATATACTGCGCCAACTAGCCTTGACACCCGTGGTGTAGTGGGGAATCATACGCCTCTGGTGCTGGAGGTTGCCGGGGGATATTTTGGTCAATTTTCCACGTTGAATAAAAAAATCTGAAAAAAGTGGGGGGTAGAGTTAGGGTTAAAGTTTCTAAACAATTTGTTTTGTATTTTTGTAAAACCAATAGCGGCGTGGAAAGTATTATTAGGTGTAATAGGAAATGTACTCTGGTATTGATTAACATAGTGCACTGGGGTTTGTCACACCTACCCTTGGTATACACTGTCTTGTAGGATTCGTCTACCCAGCCTTTAAGTTGATCCGGTGTGAAATGAAAGTCTGCAAAGACAATTGACACAACATCTCATATTAAAGAATATTTCTTACATAATCTTCACAGTAGCAAACATAAGAACTTATCAGACCCATTTTGAGGAATGTCGTACCATTAAATATTTAGTGAAAACTGTTGTTTAAATAATACAAATACTGCAAGTCACAACTTGTGAATCCCTCTGACTGGGAGATTTAACTTAATTAATGCGGTCAAATGTCATATAGGGGGTCATTAGAGGTTAATCTGGAGGTGGGGGGTACTCGCTAATACGGTATACGGAGATGTGCCGCTCTAATGGGTTACTCTGTTTGCAAAAATTCCCTAAACATGGGATATGATTTTGCGTTTCAATATCCCTAAAAGTGTCCCCACTTTTCAGATCTTGGCCTTAAGCATGGGTTACTATTTTCTTCAGGATAATCTCAACCATAATATCGCTAAAGTGAAAATTCCAGATTCAAAATCCCGCAAAAATAATTAAAATCATTTCGCATTTTTGGCAGAACCTTAAACATGGGTTGCATATTGAATGGAAGTCCCTAATAATGGGTAACATTTTCTGCCAAAATGAGTTTGGGTTTGAACGTTTCAGCCGCAACCCCCACCCGTCCAAACCAAATCTGAGTACGCCGCCCCCCCCCCCCCCCCCCCCCCCCCACTGGCAATTGTCCTAAAAACCAGAGAGTATGACCAACTCATAGGAATGGAATATGTTGTTTGAAATGATCATCTTTATTTTATACAAATCAGTTCAACAGTCTCACTCTCATGCCACAGTTCAGTAACTCCCAATACAATTGTGACCATGAATACACATTCATTTGTATTCTGTGTACAGTACCATTCTAAATAATACACAGAATGTTTACATTAAAAGATCTCTTAAAGCAGTACACATAATTAAAGTGGTGTTGAAAAATTATGTTTTCCTCTTGAAAATACCTAGTAAAAATAAAGAAAAATCCTGCAGGGTAGTGTATTTAGGTCCGATTCCCGATGTAGCAGGTAATAAACTGCTCACAAAAAGTATGGAAACACTTAGAAATGATCCAATATATAACGGCTCGAAAAGGTATGCATTAATTTAAGGTTGGTGACTGCGTACGGACTATTCTAAGGTTCTTGTTTGAAATCGCTGACTTTGTTTTGGTACCAAGGGATTGCCCCGAGGGGCGGCACGCCCCCGAGGGGCAATCCCGAGGTACCAAAACAAAGTCAGCGATTTCAAACAAGAACCTTAGAATAGTCCGTACAAAGTCACCAATCTTATTCATAACTGTCATTTAATGCTGATTAGCATCCTAATTGTAAATAATAAGTTATTCTAAAGGTTTATATTTTGACTTTGGAGTTCGTATTTTTGTGTCATTTCTTCCTGAGGTAAATAAACACCACCCCATTGAATAATGGATCAATCTAGGGGGTTCCCCAATCATTGACCAATAGCAGAGGAGCTTTTATAAACATGATAAAGAACGATTACGAGATAGACCAATCACAGTTCTGCAGACTGCAACTATTATATGCATGTTCGGGGGCCACAAATTACAATCACAGAAAATAAATAAACAAACAACAGAAGTTTCAAGTTCATTCCCGATCCTGTAATGTAAAGAATTCAGAAGCAGGAAACATCAATTTTGCCGATTGGATATAATATTATATGAAATATGACTTCATACCCTGGACGAATATTTCGTCTCAGATCTACCGTACGAATAAGTTTATGAAGCTATTTTTTGTAAGCTTATTTCATCATTGAAAAAGTCAACGCAAATGATGTCTCATAATCATGGATCCATGGATCAAAGTCGGATCACTTCAACAACCTTCTTATGTTTATGGTCAATTGATGGGGAAATATAATCAAAATCGCAGCGAAATCATGTTGTACGATTCCATTCTTTGTATTACCTGCTTTTGTAAGTTGTAGAGACGACGTTATTCGGCATGTTCGGCGAGTAAATCATGAAATGATTGATGGCCGCCTAGACCTACAATCTACATTGATATTGATGACTCAATCATGTGAGTCTTTTTGACAAACAAAAGTATGTTGTCTTGCCCTAGTATTAGTTGCAGTGTTAGTGTTTGTCAAGTTTTGACAAAAATTAAATGGATTGTCATGTGTCGTAGACGGGATGGCTATTAGTATTATAGGCCTAGCTAGGAGTAGGCTCGTACGTCGTAGGCCTATAATTCATGTAGCCTAACATTTTGTTAATCTTGTCAGTTTCAGTTTTACAACAAAAATGGATGATGCCTGATTTCGATTTTGAATACGTTTCTTGAATTGAAACATTATAAAGTCACGTTTGTCTGATGAGACATATCCCTGCCCTGTTTTTATCAGGGTTTTTTTGCGTGCCAGTCAAATTCTTATTCTAGTTTTGTTAGCCCTGTAACTGTATCTGAGTGTAATCAGATTTCAATTTCACTGATGCTTGATTATTGATACGGCCGTGTTTGCCGGTGACAGACACACAACGTTATGAGCGGTGTTTGATTACAATCGCTTGACACATGACATACATTGTAGGCCGACGTCGTCGACTTGTGGTGTCATAGGTCCATGAAGAGCAAACATGGTGAAGCTTACAAAATTTCACCGAGTCTGCTGAGCTGAGGGACGTCCAGTGAGGGCAGGCTAGCCGCTGCGATGGCAGTACAAACAAACGCCCGTTATTCAAAACCATGCAGACCAAATTTGCCGTTCATCATTGAGATTTTACAACGATATAAAAATGGTGTTTTGGTGTGTTTTCATGTAGTATTTATTGTTGAAAGTACCGCCGCGAGTCGAGTAGTCGTGTCATGTGTATCCATGTTCAGGGCCCACTCAAGCAAACATCTGCCTCTTGTTACCATACGACGTCACTCAAAACGCCCCGCCCCCAGGTCATTGATGCGCGTACAAGTGAATTTTAGAGGTCTTGGCAATATATCAATAACCCGTGTTGTGCGTTCGCGTTTCAATATAACGATCAATTTGAGTGGAAGCGCGATGGTACGCACATATTAAAAAGTTATGAATCGAAGCAAATAACCAAGTGCATAATTTTGTTCTGGGTATTTTGACACCTCGATCGTTGAGATACGATGTTGCGGAGCGGAGTTATTGTCATTTCAATGGTCGTGGGTCCAGTTTCAAAAGTGACACTCATTCCTATTGAAAATCACGAATCTGATCATTCTAAACAGTAATGCGAACCTCTTTCTATAGGATGATTGCCACTTTTGAAACTGGACCCACGACCATTGAAATGACAATAACTCCGTTCCGCAACATCGTATCTCATCGATCGAGGTGTCAAAATACGCAGAACAAAATTATGCACTTGGTTATTTCCTTCGATTAATGCATACCCTTTCGAGCCGTTATATATTGGATCATTTCTAAGTTTTTGATACTTTTTGTGAGCAGTTTATGTTGTTGTACTGTAAGTATACCAAATTAATAAAATGTCACTATCAAACTTTTCTTAAACTTGACAAATAAATTCTTTTTTTTTGGTTGGCCAAAATTACCCCCCCCCCCACCCCCCCATTCTACAGTATATCAAAGTGGGCAGACTCACAGTAGACAAGTACCAATTTGAATATTCAATTGCAAATAATATGGATGTACAATTGAAGAATATTTCCAATTATACAAACTGATACTAACCATGCACAACAAAGTGGTCATGTTTGTTTTTGGATCTGTGTCATATTGGGCAGAACAATAGAATGAACTTGGCCCTCTGTCAAGGACAGGGTATACCTATAACCCAGTTCTAATTAAAGGGCCATTAAGAAATGTGGTGGAGGCAGCGCCCTCAATTACAAAAATATATGATAAAAACTGGGATTTGTATATTTTTACAATTGTATTACATGTATGAACTTGCACCTATAAGGATTAAGAAAAATCAGCCCTCTTTGTACACGTAGATTCAAAAATGCTGGTAGAGCTGCAACCAGCAGTTTACATGGTTAAGGGGGGTATTCCAACATATTTAAAGGGAAAAGCGCATGGTGAGGAAAAGAAACCGCTGACGACAATTTTGTACCAGCTAAATCTTAGCTCATAACTAATAAATCACTTACATCATACGATAGAAAATGCGTTCAATCAAATGAAGGATGGTTGATTGAGCGCGCCACCCACATTGGGTTAAGAGAGATTGTTGTAGAGTCGCACACAATACCGCTTGCATGTAAACATACGTAGATCAATTACAGACTGCGCCAATGTCCAACTTGTTTAGATTCATATAGTCGCCGCATGCTGTTCAATTTTCGTTAGAATCCTCACCATGACCGCTTCCCTTTAAAACATTGCTTTAATCA
This sequence comes from Ophiura sarsii, assembly GCA_035610835.1. Lineage (NCBI taxonomy): Eukaryota > Metazoa > Echinodermata > Ophiuroidea > Amphilepidida > Ophiuridae > Ophiura > Ophiura sarsii. The sequence goes on from CM069458.1 coordinate 36,094,100, forward strand.
AGTTTTACTGGGGGGTTTTTTAAGTAGAAACAAGAATAATGGCAATTTTTTATGTTCATCTTGAATTCTGAAGTAAATTAAAATAAAAATAAAAATAATTCAACATGACATTGTGTCCCTTTAAGTCAGGTTTTTAAAATATACCTTCCCCTGATTATTTACAAACAAATGTTATCCTACATCACTTCACTACATAAGACAAACAAATAAATTGTTTGGTTGTCCTCCACACAGCTGGGAGATGAGGTGCGGGCGGGTGGGCGGATTTTGTATTTATTTTGTATTTCAAGGGAAAGTCGAGCAATTAAACATATGAAGTCCCGTGTCAAACAACAGAGATTTCATACACTTCATTCATTTAACATTTAAAAAAAAACCTAAATTCAGTAAATTATCATTTAATATGGCAGTATTAGTATTTAGTGGGGTCTTTAGTTTTATAGTGGGTCTTTTATAGTTGGCGGGAGGAGGGACAGGGACACTCACAGCACTGTGAGCCATCCGTAAGTTATTTCATTTTTATTAGGTAAATTATTTCTCCATATCATAAATATGTATCCGATATCGGGTCCGATATACTTCGAAATTAAAAAGTCGCCATCTTTAAATTGAGCAGGGATTGAGTTTGTTGTTATATAGCGCCATCTATTGTTGAAATCGTGACATTTTTTCAAAATGGAAACTCGCGATTGCCGCGAGCTACGAAGGTGTAGTACGCGGCGAAATATCACATTTGAGGGAGCATAAGAATACCAAAAATGCACTGATTTGATGAAATAAATCCATTTCAACTGAATCTCCTCAATAAAAATAATCGTGATTTAGCCGACAAGGTGGTTTTTAAGCTTATTTTTTTAAAAAGAATTTCCAATTATTTTTTTTGATGAATAATTTCGATAATCCCGGGACCCACCAGAAAAACAAAATGTCCCCTTTTCCGTATAAAGGGTGGGGGTTGAACATTCCCAAATAAAAAGGGTGGCTCTGTAAAAGGGTGGGGCAAAAATAAAAAGGGTGGGGCAAAAATAAAAAGGGTGGGGGTCTGACCCCTGTCCGGACGGACAGTGGTAGCATGTGCTTTCCCGCCGTGGCCCGTGTTGTGGATGGGTCCGCAATGGGATTTGATGCACTGGCATATTATGCATTTTCCCTGTCACTATGTTATCCTGGATGTAGGCCTGCAGTTTGCGCCTTATTCGGTTTGCGCCAGCCTTGCTCCCAGTTCCTTCAAAGGGTTCTTGTAAAGTACCCTGGCTGTATAATTGACTTTTTGTTCTTAACTAATCATGCCCCATTATCTTGTACGGTTTGCACTACAGAGCAACATATTGCTTGCTTTTACCCTACCCCATAACCAACTACGCTTTGCAGTATGGAATAGTGGAAAGGTGGAATGTATAATACATACCTTCCATATCATAGGTAGAAATACGACCTACTACAAAGTGCAGTGGATGATCCATATAAACCAATTACCTGTGTTTCCAAACCAATTGCCTTTGTTTACATTCTATACAATTACCCTTCCCAAATATGGGTTAAGAACTATGTTACAAAATACTCTACACACCAAATCGGGGTAAAGAACTAGGTACTACAAAATACTAAGTGTCATAATAAGTAGTACTTAGTTTTTAGGCTCATTTCTGTTTCGAAGTAATATAGTATTTAGTGCTTTAACCCTAACTCTACCCCCCACTTTTTTTAGAATTTTGTCATCAACGTGGAAAATTGACCAAAATATCGCCCCGACCCCCAGGATTTGATCCAGAGGCGAAAGATTCCCCACAACACCACGGGTGTTAAGGCTAGTTGCCGCAGTATTGTGCCAACTATATGGACTGGGTCCATTTTTTCATCGAAAAACTTCCACGCCGGGTGGTACCAACGTGCCCAGTTGTGGTATTTTGTGGTATATGGTAGGGTTGGGCAACTAGACTTGTTATTTTATTTAGTAGCTGGAGACCTAAATATTACAAATTACTATAGTAATTTATAGAGTAATTTGTAGTTCTCAGGATCTTAGGGGTATTGCAGCTTTCGGGGGTTCCCTTTTTTGTGTGGAGAAAATCAGTTCTTAAGACCCCGTCTTTGGTTCATAATCTGCTCCGAAGCCCCAGTTTATGAGATCCTGGCTGGCACACCCTTTTTACTACCCAAATATAAGTTGAATGCCCAGGTCCAGGGTTCACGCTACCTTGCGTTTGGGCGTCATAGACGCCCTCATTTTGATTTGGACGCCATAATATTGAAATGTCCTGTGTTATTGCGTCTTGCTTGGACGCCCTAGCTTGAGGCTATTCATCTTACTATAAATACGATCTCGAATTCACGATGCATCGCAGTTTACAAATATCTGAAATTGCATCAAAATTTGCTAAGCTTAATCGTCGAAAATGTCAACAACATGCCCAAATACTTCTCATTTGCGCAGTGTTTTAGTATCAAACAAATCAGTGCATATACACAGACACACAGCGAAGCTGACAGGGGATGTGTACAACCAAACTAGCACGATATTCTACATTATCGTCTCCTCCACAAGAGTAAGATACTTGTTCGTAAACAAATGTATGTACGTTTGTGCACGTGCGGGAATTGCGAGTACTCTACAGTTGGTAAAAGAGATAAATTATTTGCATGTATTATAATAAGTGTTGACCTGTGACACGGCACAGGGTGACATGGACCGGTTCAATTTGGCAATAGGGGTGGTACGTTCAGGGCAAATGCACAACAATTAATTTGATTGTTTAATTCTGAAGTTTTCTGTATGTTTTTTTAATAAATATAAATATTGTATATTGTTAATCAGTAATGAACGTTTTATTGATAATCTTTAGTTCAAAACTATGTTTGATATGTCAATTTATATAGTATATTGTGTGCGTTTAACCTCCTTGAAAAGTTATACGATCTCGCTTTGAGTGGCCTCATAGGACTTGCGCTGTTGCGCATGTGCTTGGGAAAAGTTTTCGCAGGGGTGTGCCAGTGAGCTTGCCGATCGGGTCCACTTTTAAATGAAAATTTGGTCAGCATAGAACTGGTGGCGCTATACTGATCAGGCGTGATTGTAGCAGACGACACGACGCTGGCCACGCGTCTCTCAGACGACCCAATATGTCAACGGGAGTGCACTATTTTGAATTATTTTTAACAGTCATCGCCCGGTTAACGATGACAATTCTTCTAATTATGATGAATTTGTCAAAATGATAAGATTAACATTCGCGATTACGTGTTATTCACCTTATTCATTACCATACGTATTCAACATTTAGGTTTCGCGTGGCCACCGTCGTTTGTTTAAATCCACAACGCCCTCAAACCTATGCTGACCAAATATTACGTTAAACCTGGTTAAACACTGTTAAACGCGTTCAACCCCGGTCACCGACACATTCCGATGATTACAATAATTTATGTAATTTATGCAAACGGCCCCGTTTTCGCTACGTGTGTTAGTATACGACTTTCCTATCCCAAAATTAATAGTAGTATCCCTGGTTTTCGTCTCGCTTGCTTTACTACTGTATTGTAGTTGTACTGCCTGCATCCTGCTGCCATGGAGGATGAAATAAACCCGGGGGGTGAAAACCCCAATAAAAATAAGGGCCAAGAAAAGAAAAAGTGCAATAAAGCTTGGAATTCAGACTGGTTGAAGCGATTCAGATGGCTGGAATACGATGGGCATGGAATTAGTACAGTCACACTCACAGGTAATGCAGTAATCCCCAGTAAACAGTCACACTTACTGCATTACCTTCACAATGTCAAAATGTGTATAGAAAACAGGAGACTGAGGAGAGTAGCAAGCAACTATCATTCACATGCGGCATGATACAGTAATCATAATTAGGGAATTTATCATTATTTCATGGACTCCCAAAAATTCTGTTTGGACTCCATAATTCTGAGAATTGCCAGGATAGGGGGTCCAACTGGACCACATAATTTTGAAGCTACTGTGAACCCTGCCCAGGTCACTTGTATGTGTTTTTGATTTTTTGTTTTATACAAACTTATGCAATTGTAATATTCTATGTGAGTGCTGTATAAATTTGAATAAATTAATGAATGATACACATTTTGATCAAACAGTTGGTATAATAGCAGAGTTTTAGACCAATTGTCTAAACCCATTGGGCCTATTTTTTGTCTTTTAAAAGGGACAGTTATCAATGGCAAACTTGAATGAAAGAACATGAGTTGGCTGTTATAAATTCTGTAAAACATGTTATATTATTGCCTATCTGTTTGCTATAGTTTATAAATCAGGTCCCAAATTGGCGAGAAATATTTGGTTTGTATCTCTCCGTGGGTAAAAGTAAACCAAGCGGACGTGTGCATGGTTTTGGCCTCATGCACGCATCCCGCATGTGATGCACATTGCGCTCGTTGTTTTCATGTGCCCCCGCGTTCTTCTGTACTCATTCCCTGCTGTAAATATGAGGCTTAATTACAATCCCACAGCAGCCACCAATAATTACAATCCTAAGGCAGCCACCAATAATTACAATCCTAAGGCAGCCACCAATAATTACAATCCTAAGGCAGCCACCAATAATTACAATCCCACAGCAGCCACCAAATGTGAGACTGTAACTATAAGTTGAAGTTAACTTTAACCAAGATACCGCTGAATCCTGGATATACTCAGACTAATAATACTATAGTATTAATATTCAACCAGGAAATCACACCGGGAAAAATATTGTAGTCTTAACTTTTATAACAAAGTTATAGATATTTAATTTATAGCAGGGAGAGCTTTTCTAGGCCATTCAGACCCGAGGTACTAGTCTCAGATTCAGACATGCTAAAACCCTACACAGCTTCAGCATTGTTCAGGGGCTCCCGCCAGGGGTTTCCCCCTGGATCCCACGCCTCTAGTTGGAGTGGAGCTAAAAAGATTAAGCTGAGACTATACCTATTAGTCTCAGAAGTCTAAGATTAAAAACTTGTAACTATTTTGTCCCCCTCCCCTCAACATCAGACCCTGGGTTCGCCCCTGATCATGGACTGCAATTTTTAGGAATACCTACCTTCAAGACATCGCCTTTGCCACACGGATTCAATTTTTGATGCTTCATAGAATTGCCGACATACCACGGCAGCACGAGCTAAATCTGTTGCCGACAATTCACAAAATACGCTGGATAAAAGTTCTGGTGGTATGGTTGATATCGACGCCGTGTCCATCTTATTCTTTCGTTCCATTGTAACTAGAGTTTTAACTTTTATGACAAAATGCAGTTTAAAATGAGATAATATTTACACTTCTGATCCTGCGGCAGCTAGAGTTGTGCAGTGCAGGGCTGGTGCAGCGAGTCTGATGAAAACAAGTCTGGTGAACTTTGACACTTTGACCCACTCAATTAACAGTGTTGCCAGAAAAAAAGAGGTGAGACGCGCACAATCAAAAGTGATGGGAGGGGGTGGGGGAGGTGGGGGGGGGGGGGGGGGGGGGGTCAAAATCAAAATGGGGCGGTATATATGTACGTATATCTTGAATACTATCATTATAATCAAATGTATCCGTTGACGTGACCCTAAAATCAGATACTACAGTAGTCAGATCAGAGAGATAAGTCCATGGTCAGATCAGGGAGGTGGTCATCATGTTTTCTTTCTTTCACATTCTGTGCTTTCAAATGCTGTCTGTTTTTTGTTTGCTTCACTATAATTATGTTTTCTTGTAGTTAATTGCGCCTTGGATAAGATCTTGTTTCAAGATAAATGGTGCATGCTTATTTATAATATTACTATTATTATTATTATTATTATTATTAATCATGGAAGTAAGGGAGTGTTCATAAATACTTTGGTCGGGGTGATAATTATAAGGGGGGGGGGCAAAAAAGTGTTGGTACTCTGCAAAGGGGGGTGTCAAAAAAGTTTTTGAAAATCCCAACAGAGGGGGGGGGGGGGGGGGGGGCGGGGGGGGGGGGGGGGTGAAAACTGATTGTAGACCAAACTTGTGACCCTATTCGGGACCAGGTTCAAATAAAATATAAATATAGAAGATAGATCTCAGGTACTCTCTTAGTCTCTTATTGAAAAGTCAATCTTAAAGATTGTGCTGAGGGAAGGAAGGATCTATAAAGATTGAGTGAAATTTCAGTCCAGTAGTAGGTCTAAAATGTCACTCTATAACTTAAGATTGAAGAAGAAAAAAATCCTTTCACCACAATCTTTTAGTTTTAGCCCCCGCCCCTCCACCACCGCCGGATGACCACCTTTAATAATCCCAATCACAAAATATACATTGTATCATTTTGTGATTGTATAGTACAATTTGGGCGTCAAATAAATAGACCACGATTTTGGTACGGTCCTTCCTTTATGATTACAAAGTATGGGCCGCCGTGGCACACTATGGTGGCCCGTGTCTCGAACTTCGAAAAGTTACATTTCGAAATAGGACTACATAAATGCTTGGGTACTCAATTTTCTTTTCTTAGTGATTTGATCTTGCTAGCATATAATGTTGTAGTGTTGCGAGTAGCACCAATTTCAATACGCGGCAGAAAACGGGCCCCAGAACCACGCATTCTTACGCGGCGTGACCCCCGCCCACTTCGCTAGCACTACGCCGCGTCGCGCAGATGCCAAAATAATGAATAGCAAGAACAGCGAGCGGGGCATATTTTATGCCACACGGTTCAGTGAAAAATGTACTGACCCTGATTGTCATTTACGTTGCCATATCGGCCGCCCGCCCGTGGCCGTATTCTCAGCAATCTCCCGCATATTCTATGGCGTATACTGAAAGTAGTCATTCCCGGCCCGTATATTTCTTTTGCAACAATATTTTGAAATAAGAAAATATTTAGTGTAGACTCGTTTATTCGATTTTGAGCATGCTTTCACAATTATTCAACATTTTGTTGTATGATACAGGGTGTTTACGCTCGAAAGTTTTTCCGACGGATTTTTGGAATCATGGGAAATATTCATTCGATTTTGCAATCCCACAATGCACTAGCCGACTTTTGTCGCCATGTTGGACTTTGTTCACGGCGATGGGTGAGTGAATATTTTTCAATATTTTCCCTTTAACTTATTATCACACGGAAATTATGATGTAGCAGTATGTCCGTTCGTGCTCACATATATCGACAATGTACCACGCAGGATCTTACCGTTTATGTACCTATCATACCCGGTCTTTAATTTTTGTAACATGTACACATTTATTATGCACACTTGGGCTATTTAAAAACACACACACAGTCACAAACAAGAGCGGAGCAGGCGTACAGAGATCTGGCGGTGTACGTGCATGATTGACCTGCCTAGTCTCGACTGCTGTGCTGAGACGATGATTTTCCTTCTGTGCGTCGCTTTTACGGGTATACAGGGTTGCTTGAAAAGTAATTATATAATACGAGAAAAATATCATTGTTGCTGTATCAGTAAAAAGGATTTACACAGTTCTTCTGAACTTATTTGTTTATAATTTTTGTGTGAAAATGAGAAGGCAACACCCCATGATAATTGCTTACAAAACCAACTCAATCAAGTGAAAAGTAAAACTGTTTAGCAGTTTTGTGGATAATATACTAAATGTTTTTACTAGATATCAAATAAAAAGAAGTAAATTTGGTAAACAACTATTTAGATAAATATATTTTATTTAATAGTTTAATAGTTGGGAATCATTTTTGCACTCTTGGGTCATGTATCAGTCACTCTTGTTGGGCACATGTCCTTTGTATTTTAGCGTAGTGAGGCTGATTGAGAAAAACAAACAATAGACTAATATCGTGACCCTCAAGCTGTGTTGGTACAGGATATGGTCAACCTCCATAAAAGGAAGTGACTCCACTGGCAGTGGGACAAAGCATAATTTTGGCTTATTTTGCCTGTTTATTCTTGGTAATGGTAATACCCCATTTTATGTCTTGATTTTGTTCATGTATTGTTGTAGCAGCAAGATATGTGTATTTTAAAATGTGTGTGTAATTTGAATTGTGTGTTTTAATTTTTAAAATCATCAATAAATAATTGATTAGGGCCTAGTTTAATTTCAAATATATTTTTAAATACATTTTGAAATTATGTGCAAGTTGAATTGTGTTTGAAATAATGTTTCATTATCAATTGTAATAAATGATTGATTATTTTAAATTTTTTAAATATTTGAAAATCAATTTTGAAATTTTTCAATATTTTTGGAATTTCGTAGTTCACCTTTAAATTATTTTTTGGTATGATTTTTAATTTGAATAATTTGAATAAATTAAATTTCTTAAATATTGGAAAATTTAAAATTAACAAAACAAAGTTATTCGAATTTAAATTGGGGTTTTTTTTTAAAATATTTTTTTATCATTTGTTTTAATTTTTTAATTTTATTTCAATTGTAATGTTTAATCATGTACTCTTATTAATTGATTGATCTATTTTCACAATATTCAAATATTCACCAGGTCGCCCTTATTTGCATACATGTATATAGATATAGGAGTCCAAAATAGTAAGTCTCCCCGCCCCCCCCCCCCCTATAATTTGATCACGTTTGTTTGCATAACTCCACACATAATTTTTGAGATATTGAAACACTTATGAAAAGCACAAACCCTTTGCTACCCATAAAAGTGTCTCCATTTTAATATCATTATCATTTACTTTTCCCAAAATAGTCACATTTCACAAAAATGATGTTTTCAAAAAAGTGGCACGTTTTAAGATTCTATATGTGTTTGTGTGCATAAATCCACACACAATTAAGCGTTTTGAAAGATTGAAACATTTATGAAACAGGATAACCCTTGGCTACCACCACAAAGTTTCCCCTTTTCAATACCATGTATACTTTTCCCAAAACAGTCACATTTCCTAAAAATGATGTTTTCCGAAAAGATACAGGGAAGTTATTGACGTGAATTGGCTAGTTATGAATGAAATAAAATCATTTTATTTTTAGTTAGTACTTGTATATATATAGTTACTAGTTAGTATATTGAGAAAACCTTCAGGCCCCCTCCAACCCTAAGAAACATAATTGTTGCCTTTAAAAGCGATATTTTGTGATCTTTGTGAACTTTTACACATATATTTTTTCTCTCTGTTATAACCCTAACCCTACTATACCACATGACAACCACACGACCAGCCTCTGTATAACCCGGCATTGAAGTGTTTTGGCGAAAAAATGGACCCAGGCTATATACTTGGCAAAGTATACTGAGCCAAGTAGTCTTGACACTCGTGGTGTAGTAGAAAGTCAGTCGGCCTGTGTGCTGGAGGTCTGTGGTTTCTGGGGGGGGGGGGGGGGGTCGGGTTCCTTTTTTTTCTCTGTGGGAAAAGAAATCTGAAAAAGTGGCTACCTCGAGTTAGGGATAATGAAGTTTGACTATCAGGAAAAACTTTCCTGGACTCTATCTTGACTGTATTCACTGTAAACATCACAGAACTTTACTAAAATCACAATGGAAATCTACTTCCAATGTAACATATTGTTGGTATAATTTTCATCATAAAGCAAGCATTGTGTTCATTGTGTACAGTTTGCGATCGTAGCCGGACTGTAAACGGCGTTTACACTAATGTTGAAAGTTCTAAACGTTTAAACGCTCATAGGGTGTTTAAACGTTTACAGAATTCGCTAAACGGCGAAACGTAAGCCCTAATAAAATTTTAATAGTCAGACTAAATTTTAAGTAAACAAGTAAGCTTATAATTCTCATTCCATACAACCATGACAGCCTTGTTGTACCAAATAAAATGTCAAAATTATTACGATAACGTCAAGTATGTACATGTCAAAATTATTACGATAACGTTTCTAGAAATAAAAACGACTGACTGAGGATTTAAATATTAAATTTATTCCAAGATACAGATAGAGCGATAAGGTTCCTAATAACCTCAAAATCATGGTTTTAGAGTGAATTTAGAGTGAATTTTTTTAAAAAGATTGTAGGCCTACCGAGCAGTACAATCTATTTTCAAACAATGATTTTGAAGTAATTAGGAATCGCATCGATCTGTAACTTTAATAGAAGATCTTTATGATTTATGATCAAAAATTCAAATCTGCAAGAAAATCTGTTTATATAGTAAAAATCAATGAATTGATACTTGGAAAAGATCACATAATATGCCTATAATCATGTACTTTTATTAATTGATTAATCTATTTTCACAATATTCAAATATTCACCAGGTCGCCCTAATTTGCATACAGTCAGTATATTGAGAAAACCTTCAGCCCCCCTCCCTCCCACACCAAGAAATATAATTATAATTAAATATAACCCTAACCTTGCTATACCACATGACAACCACACGGCCAGCCTCTTTGTATAACCCGGCGTTGAAATGTTTTGGCGAAAAAATAGACCCAGGCTATATACTTGGTGTAGTATACGGAGCCAAGTAGTCTTTGACACCTGTGGTGAGTGGAAAGTCAGTCGGCCCGTGTGCTGGAGGTCCGTGGTTCAAATCCTGGGGGGGGGGGTCGGGTGACTCTTTTCTCTGTGGGAAAAGAAATTTGAAAAAGTACCTCGAGTTAGGGATAAGAAGTTTGACTATCAGGAAAGACATTCCTGGACTCTATCTTGCAGTGGCGTAACTAGGTTATTGATATTGGGGGGACGAGAAATAAAATGAACCGACAAGATAGTTATGAGTTAAGATATTGCGTGCGAAGCACGACATTTTTTTTGACTTTACACCTATTTTTGGCACGATTGAGATACATTTTGGCTCTAAACAAGCTTGTTCCAACGAATATTGCATTTTGGGGTAACATATGCGTGCATAGCGCGCGAAAAATGTTCATGTTTGTACTTTTGACCATCATAATTCCATGATTCCTCTGGTCAAATGAACCGACAGTGTCAATCTCAACCGACACGACGTTAATATTGGGGGCGATCGCCCCCCTCACCCCCCCTCTGGCTACGCCACTGCTATCTTGACTGTATTCGCTGTAAAACATCACAGAACTTTACTCAAATCACAATGGAAATCTGCTTTCAATGAAACATATTGTTATAATTTTCATCATAAAGCATTCCGTAAGCAATGTGTTCATTGTGTACAGTTTGCGATCGTAGCCGGATTGTAAACGGCGTTAATACGGTGTCAAACCATGGAAGTGGCGTGTCCAAATGGGGGCCTGGCAGGGCTAGAAATTCGGCGAGAATCCTAGAATCTGATTCTCAATTGATTCTCGTAGACTGGTTTGCAAGAGTCTGATTGGATTCTTGCAAATTAAAAATATCTTACACACTCAATTGCAGAGAATTTTGGATTCTCATAAAATGTGGTTGCAAGAATTTGTTTAGATTTTCGCAAGGTGTAACAAAATTCTAGGCCAGCCGGGTGCAGGGGCACCTTTGATTATCATTCAATGGGTTTTACTTAATTTCTATCCAATTACAATTTGAGAGAACCAAAAGCAATGTACATGTAGTATAAAAATAGCACATTTTTGCACGCTACAGGCGCATTTGTTCAGGAAGGAATCATTTTAAAGCCCGTTTGAAACAAACAAAATTAACCCATTTTAACCCATTCAAACCATGATTTTGAACTATAAGGAAACATATTTTGCTCTGTAACTTGGAAGATATTTTAGTTCATGTTTATAAATTTAACGCGACAACAACATTGCATTTACAGGATAAAAACTCAAAGATAGATGGCGATCCATGAAAAAGATTGCATAATATTCCTTAAATCTTTTCTGTACTAAAAACATGGTTTCAGTTTTATTCTGCAAACTATTTTAAAAGAGATATTTAAAGGTTTCAAGAGGTATGGAAACTTACGGGGCACCCTGTACTTGTATACAGAGGTCAAGTTCAAACATCAAATTCGTGACTTCCCATAAATGTAGTTTCTCATCAGAAAACTGTGGCAATATTAATCAATTTATATAAATAACTAAATATTTCAATGTTGAAAGTTTTTTTGTTTTCTCTAAGGTAAGGAATAATTTTAAAGCCCGTTTGAAACAAACAAAATTAACCCATTTTAACCCATTCAAACCATGATTTTGAACTATAGGAAACATATTTTGCTCTGTAACTTGGAAGATATTTTAGTTCATGTTTATAAATTTAACGCGACAACAACATTGCATTTACAGGATAAAAACTCAAAGATAGATGGCGATCCATGAAAAAGATTGCATAATATTCCTTAAATCTTTTCTGTACTAAAAACATGGTTTCAGTTTTATTCTGCAAACTATTTTAAAAGAGATATTTAAAGGTTTCATGAGGTATGGAAACTTACGGGGCACCCTGTACTTGTATACAGAGGTCAAGTTCAATCATCAAATTCGTGACTTCCCATAAATGTAGTTTCTCATCAGAAAACTGTGGCAATATTAATCAATTTATATAAATAACTAAATATTTCAAGGTTGAAAGTTTTTTTGTTTTCTCTAAGGTAAAACGTATTGATGCAAATGATGCATTACCATATAGGCTAAGGTCACAAATGTTCTGCTTTGTAACTGTCGAATTCTGCGTTTTTCTGCTTTGTAAATTTTGCATTTTTCTGTGATGTAATTTTCCCCAAGAAAGCTTAAAATTTACGATCTATAAAACCAAAATAAACACACTTTACAGAAAAAAACATCATTATTTTAGATTGTAGGCTTACCTTATTATTACTGTAGCGTTCGTTAGCCCACACCTATATATCGCCATTGTATTTTAATATTTATTGTTTTGTTCAAGACTATTTATAAATTTTGTGTTTGGACGTTATTTGTGCATTTTTTTCTTTTTCTTCTTTTCATCAAAATGTCGTTTTCTGCATTTAACCCCAATTCCATGATTTTATTAACACTTTATATAAATATTACTAGGTGTTTGGAGCCCTATTTCACACCATTCTGCCCATTCTTAACTCCCTAACAGGTTTATGGTAGCATTAGGATTAGCGAGGGAACCCTAATATAACCTCATACACCAAGAAACCCTGTTTCCGACCTATGCTGTCTCAAGTCACCCGGTCCCTCAGTTTGTCTGATGGGCGATCACAATGGGAATATGTGGATGGGAAAATGTGTGGCGTTTTTAGCGCAAGTCGGGACCACTGGGTAAATAAGGCTCCCATGCTGGGCAGCTGGGGGTTCAAATCCTGCTACTGACATGTCTGGTTTTTCCTATACAATTAATGCTACCCATTTCTTCTATTTATTGATAGCTTTCCCCAATTAATTCCACCCAGAGCGTTAGGTATGTTAGATCAACATTGGTTATTTTTGGAAATTATAATTATATATGTCCAGGGTCAGTAGTTCGTCAAAGGGTTTGAGAATCCATTTAGATTATTTAGATTCTTGCCAAATGATTTGGCAAGAATCTATGGATTCTCCTCCATTTAAATAGTGTGTTTTAGTCCACAAGAATCAACTTGGATTCTCGCAACTTTACAGGCAGGAATCTTTGCGAGAATAGATTCTCGGATTCTCCTTGTCTCTTGAGAATGACAATCAGTGTATATCAGAGTGCACCTTATTTTTGAGGAAATTTGCAGGTCTGATCAGACTTGACCCACGTCATAGCAGGCCTAGAAATTCGTCTCCAAGTGCGGGAATCAAATTTTCTAAATTTGATTCCCGCAGATAAGGACTCGTGCGAATCATTGATTCACGCAAACCGCGTATTAATTGATTCTCGCAACAACAACTTTGCGTGAATCAAAAAATGTTTGCCCATAATGATGAGTCAATGAAAAATGTAATGAGACTGAGTATGACCTGTTTTGTGTCTCCTTTGTTTTACTTGGTAGGTATAAAGACAGTCAAGTATCAAGCCATTTAGCCTGCCACTTGCCAAGATACAGTTAGCTAGCCTCCTCTACCTGGGTGCCTGCCCCCCTCCCCCTCCCATGGATTAATGTCTATATTCTATTTCCTGGGTCACAATGAAATACAAGCTGTATGTAATGTGCACTTTCATTTCCCTGCATCTCCAACTATGACGTTTAATTAAAGATGTTGTTGATTTTGAAATAAATTGTATTTTTACATAGAAAACAGTGTTGAAAAAATCTTACTGTTGATAAGAATGAATTAAATAATTTAGTATAAGATCTTAGGTTAGGAGTTACTATCCCTAATGGTGTGGGTCAAGGGGTATTATGTGGGTTATTAAGGATCAAATATGAGTCATCTAAGGTCCTGTTTTTGACTAAGAAAAAAAAAATGTAAAAAAGAAAAATGTAAAAAAAAAAAAATTGTTTTTGCGAGAATCAATTTTTTTCAGATTTGATTCCCGCTGCTTTGTTCCTGCGCGAATCTTTTCGCGAATCAATTTGCGGATTCGCGCCGAAATTCTACCCCTGCATAGATAAAATTCAGTCATTTTTCACAAGAACAGAATGTATACAGCATATTTTTTAGGCCTACAGTTTATTTGCTACATATAATTAGATCATGAACATACTCTGATACGCTTTCAGTGTTTCTATCCATGTGACTTTGACAATTTTTAAAGAGGATATCAGTTGGTGATGTCATTACCTTACAATGTATATCCTGTGCATAAAAGTCGCTTGAATTAGTTCTATTTTTAGATTAGCTAAAATATCAACTGAGTTACTGGCTGCACACAGTTTTCACAAGAATTAAGAATAAATAATAAAAAAAATTTTTTTTTGACATTTCCAAAATTTCCAAAATTTTCATTGCATTGGAGTTGGACATCACACAACACACAATGTGTCAGAATTGCAACAACCATGAATTTTTATCTTTTAAAAGTCTCCAGTTTTTCATGACCTTTGAGTCGATCATAAAATATTACTTAACAGCTTTATAATTACGTGAGTTTTTGGTCCAACCGGATTCATGTAAAATCTGATAACCTATACACCGATTTAAATCATGGAGAAAAGTCTTCACATTGTAATGTAAAACCACTTAATTTCGCGAGGTATTTCATTTCGTGAATTGTGTGAGGACCGTAGATTTGCCAAATCAAATCCCCATGAAATAAACCATGGTAAAAGCTTAAAATCAGAGTCAAATTTTGGACTCGCGAAAGTAAATCCTCGCAAAATTGTTGGCTTTTGGTAATTCGGGAAATAAAATACCCACTAATTTCAAGTGTTTTTCAGTATTTTAATCTTGGTACATTTTTTTAATTCAGCATGTTTATAATACTGTAAAAGCCAATATTTTCGCGTAAAGATAGTTTCGCGCATTTTGATATCATAGACATTTGCGAATATTTTTTTTCGCGGGCGACCTTCTGAATGCACTGCATGAATGTTAAAAAAATATTTTCGTGTGTCATAATTTTTGCGGAAAAATATTTTGCGCGAAAAGCGAAAACCACCGCGAAAATTTCAGCTTTTACAGTATTTGTTATACAATGTATGGTACCCAAGCTTCAATCCAGTATCTTTTATAAAAGCATCAGTTTTCACCTCAAATTATCAAAAATATACTGAGCTTGTAACATTGTCTTTGTGATTTTATTATGATATTCAGTTATGCATACTGTACCGAAACCACTTAATTTCGCGATGTGTTTACTTTCGCGAATTTGGCGAGGACCTTAAATTCATGAAATTAAATCACCACGAAATAAACCATGGTAAAAGACTCGCGAAATGAAATCAGCGCGAAATTGTTGGCTTTTGGTAATTTGCGAAATAAAGTACCCACAAATTTCAAGTGTTTACAGTATTTTAATCTTGGTACATTTTTTTAATTTAGCATGTTATATAATATTTGTTATCAATAAAATATGGTACACAATCCAGTATCTTTTAAAAGCATTAGTTTTCACCTCAAATTTTCAAAAATATACTGCTTGTAACATCGTCTATGTGATTTAATTAAGATGCAGTTAGGCATACTGTGAAATCACTTAATTTCGCGAGGTGTTTACTTTCGCGAATTTGGCGAGGACCTTAAATTCATGAAATTAAATCACCATGAAATAAACCATGGTAAAAGCTTAAAATCAGAGTCAAATTTTGGAATTGCAAAAGTAAATCCTCTCGAAAATGTTGGCTTTCGGTAATTTAAATTTTCGCAAATTTTAAGTGTTTTACAGTATTTTGTCCATATTTAATATATTTGTTTACCAAGCTTAGACTAAGTTTCTATTTTTAGTTACTGGGGATAGTGTGGAATTGCCCATTGCATAGAAGAACATTCTGCTATAAGAATAATTTGCTAGACACCACATTGGCACCTGAATATTCTAATAATGTGTTTTTCTAGTTACTTCTATTAATAGATACGCACAATCAGGTGGATGAGAAGAATTGTCCTTTTGAATAGCTTTTTTTTATGAACATTTGGAATTTGGTCCAATTAAAGGCGGAGAAACATCGACAAACACGTCTGAAAACAGATTTGTATATAAATAAATGTTTGTTTTTTTGTTTTTGTTTTTTTCCACACAAAATATCTATGAATTTTAACCATATGTTTGATCAAACAAAATAAGTCTCCTTTTTTTGTTTCCCACTTGATTGTATCGACCATTTTCAATGCAACATTTTGCAGAAACCCCATTAAGAATTATTTCAATTAATTCCAAAGAGTAAGGGTTTTTTTAAACAAAAGAAATTCTATCCTTTGTCTGGTTATATCTCAAAATCAATATTCCGACTTGCGACCGATTTTGCTTGATCACATCACATGTGATGTATACCTATTACATCAGTTTAATGTATGCATGATATATAATTTTATACCCCTTTTGATGACAAACAAAATGTCAAACTTTGTAAAAAAAGAAGAAAGAAATTCTTGTAATAACCCTTAGGCCAAAAGAAAAAGTTGTAATGTTGTCCTCTACCGCCCGCGCATCAGATTTAGGGCCGCTCCATGTTGTTTGTTTTTTTCAGATTATTTTTAACAGTTTAAATTGCAATGAATATTAAATTAAGTGTTTATAACATATATGTGCGACTCTTAGAGTGATTACAACTTCTTGTTGGCTGACCTTTGAGCTTCCGCTGGTATAAGAATTTTTTTTAAACAACAAATAAAAAATAAAAAAAGTCCGCCCTCCCGTCCACCCCTCCTCTCTGAAAGCTGTGAAGAACAATATATACACTGAGCCAAAAAAGAAACTTATAAAAAAAAAGAAGCTTATAAAATTTTAACAGATCACCAAATAAAATTCTGTGCATGAAAATGTACCAAATTTGGATACAATATTACTGCAATGTATTGCTTCAAATGGCAGTCAATAACCAATTGTATGCTTCAATGACACAATAGAAATGTGTACTGACCCTATGGTGATCTGTTAAAATGTTATAAGTTTCTTTTTTGGCTCAGTGTATATATATATTTTTTGGCCTTACCCCGGTGGCCTGGTTTTGGGAATAAAACTATTAGAGGAGAATAGCTGGACAATTTTTGTGGGCAAAACTGACACCACCGTCGCCAGGGATTGAACCCGGGTCTTGAACTCCAGTCGCCCGCATGGCACGTCTGATGCCTATCTAACTGAGCTAAGAAGATAGCTTGTAAGTGTTAAGAGTTTCCTGCATTTAAAATGATCTGGGCGCACCAGCATCTATAGAGTAGGCCTAGTATTTTGTAGCATCAGGTTTTGTTAAGGTTAAAGACAGAATGAGTCAGTCGGGTCCGATAGAACGGGGGTTTTTGTCGCCTTATCAGTTAACATTGTAGGCAATTGGCCACAGGGTCCGTTTAATTTTGAATCTTGAAGAATCATTGAAGAAGGTGTTCATTGCATTTAAGGATAAGGTTTCAACCTGCTGAATTTATAAATGTAAATATTTGCCAATTTACAAATTCTAGGACAATCCAAACTTCCCTGCGAAATAAAGATCCACAATTTATCTTCAAAAAGAAAATGTTTTCTTCCAAATATGTATTTGTTTATTTTCAGAATTAAAATATCTCTCCAAATACTTTTCCCTGCAAGGAAATCCAAAAACAAAAAACAAAAAAAACAACCCAACTTAGCTGTGTAAAATATTTATGATTTGATAAAAAATGTAAAAAGATTAATCCAAGGGACCCAGAAACAAAACACACCAAGGATTAGAAAACTGATACAAGAGGATGTCGTGAAAATGTGAAATGCAAAAAAGTAATTAAAAAGCAAGATAATACCAATTTATTGTAGGAAACAAGCAACAAGTGATAATAAAGCGATCGAACAGAACTTTACTAAAAGGCAAGCAATGCGAATTGCTCTTTACTAAAACAAATAACATTAAAACATGATTTTGCACTGTGACGTGCAATAAAAATTGCTGTACAATAAAACAACAAAAATAATGTAATAAGACCACCATTTCAAGTGGATATACCACCTTTCATCACAGACAAAATTTAAAACAAAAGTATAGTAAGATCTTTAAAGAAGATAGTGAACTAGACAAGTTCACCGCTATGATTATAGCACAATGTCAGTAAGCGATGTTGCCTACTAGACATCCCAAGTTACTACAAATGATTGTGTTACTGTTTAGTGAAAAATAATATTATTGTCTCTTGTTTTTCTCCTCATGCAGGTCCTGTGTATCATTGTATGGTGTGCATGGATGCTTTGTAATGATGTTGGATTCACGACTAGGCTAAATATTTACGGTAAAACAAGTTACATTTATTATAGACAACAACAATCAATTCTATATTATATGCTACCAAGAAATCCTGTTTTATGAGCAAACCTATCCATTTGCAAATTTGAGATTTGTTGTTGTTGAAAATGATCAAAATTGTTTTTGTTTTTAAAGAGAGAAAAAATGGTTAACTTCCAATGCTGTGCACCGGTAGACCAGTTTTGTATGCCTAATACGATTAATATAGAATCAACCAAAACTTTAAAATACACATTGCTTTGCTTAACGATAGTTGTTATTTTTATGCTTAGTAAAATTTCCAAATTCATGTTTTTGAGATACATGTTTGTTCCTTTCAATTTATACCTATAATATTCCCAAACAATCATTTTGCACATTTTGGATTCACTCAGCTGTAAAAAAAATGTAATGTGGTACATGTAGTGGCTACACAATATGCCTTTATAGTATGAAAAGGTTACCTTGCTGTGTCTGGTTCTTAGTCATGAATAAAGGTCATAATACAAATTATATATTTAAATTTCTATTAATTATTATTTGTTGGCAGATCTTCAGGCTATATATGGCCGGCAGCAGCCGCGTAGCCAGCCCAGCCACTCCGAGGGGGCAAGATCCCCATATATCCCCATAACGGTCCCTATTTCAAAGAAACCAGGTCAAAAAACGGCTGATTTAACATGATTTTCCGCCCTTTTCGTCCCCATTTTGCCAATTTTTCCCCTCCGGGGGGGCAGTTCGCCCCACCCGCCCCCCCACTCGCTACGCTACTGGCCGGCAGGCCGCCTGTTGATCGAGAACCCCTGATTTAATTTCTCGCTTTGATTTTTTAACACTTTAGCTTTGGTGTAGTAACAGGCAATTTTAGAATGTTTAGTGAAAGGTACTTCTTACCATTTTGATTAGGCCAAACAAAAAAAAAGTTTGTCTCAAAGTTTGGGAAGGCTTCAAAATCGGGCGACGCGCGCTGTTTTTTGTCTTCCTTTTTTTTTTTTAAACATTTTTTTTATTTGTGTGGCAATTTTTACTCTTACTATTTGCAACTGTTGACACTTTCTGATATTTGTTTTTTCTATTTGAAATGTAGTTGTGTATAAGAACAATTGTGCAGCGTTTTTTGAAGAACTGAGTCATGTAAAAGTTTGAGAAATGGAAAATCTGCCGATATTTTTAATAAAAACTTGAAATAAAAATTTGTAGGAAAAAAAAAATTGATTTGACAATTTTCTGCATTTCAGACGCGGTATTTTGGTATTTCAAAACCAATGCGCGCGCAAGCTTTGAGACGAACCTTTTATTTTGTTTGGCCTTATTCTTAGGCAGTCTATATGACCAAGATTGTATGAGGGTCAGTTAGTGTGCCGTTACGAATCCTGTTTATGCGGGTCATGTCTGAAGAAAGGCTCACAATATTTGTAATTTGCCATCGACAGGCCTGAAAATGAAGCCACTACATATACCACATTACATTTTTGTACAGCTTTTAAGCTGATTTCAGCTTTTTTGTTGCTTAAATTTACGCATTTTCTTTTGTTTTCAGCCCAATTTGAGCTATTTTACCCCAATTTCAAGCTGTTTTCCTTCTTTCTTTTTTGTGTGCATTTTCAGCTTTTTTCACTGAAGGTTAGTTTCAGGTCTGAATGAATTATTGGATGTAATAACAGATCAAAAAGAACATTGTTAAATTTATTTGTGATACATCAATTCATAGTGAAAATAAAAACAATACACATACCATTTTGGTTATGTTTTCGAAAGTATTTAATTTTCATACACACAGGTATTATTATTGGAAAGCTTGTTTAATATTTTGTCAGATATTGTCAAAATTCAAAGTTAATTAACCCTAACCTCCTAAGTCACATTTTGAAGATTTTTTTTTTCAACGACGAAAACGTGGACAAAAAGAGTGGCGCCGCCACCGCGGCTCGAACCCACAACCTCTTGGTTGCGAGACGAACGCTCTACCAGTGCGCCACGGGGGCCAACCATACTCGGGCCAGTGTATTGGCCCGACTATGTAGCCTGGGGCCATTATTTCATCGAAAAAGTGCCATGCCAGCTGGCACAGACAGACTTTACCGTGGACATTTGCGGCATTGAGGATGGTTAGGGTTAATAGATATGAACTCTTTATCATGATGTGTACATGTACCGGTTGCACCCTTTGGCATAATGCATCACAGATGATTCTGAGAATATAAGATACAAATAGTGTACAGTAAAAGTGGTAATTTTCGTGCGATTAATTTTTTCGCGCATGGCCAATTTTGAACCCTTTTGCCTGATTTTAAATGCTACGATTTGTAGCTTCATCATATAGACCTATGCAAAAGAAATACATGTATATTCGCTTGTAATTTTTTTCGTGTAGCTCATTCAAGCGCGAAAAGCACAAAAATATATGTAGCGCGAACATTTTCACTTTGACAGTAAAACACTTTGATTTCGTGGATACTTTATTTTGTGAATTTAAAATTACTGCTATTTTAGCGGGCATTTAATTTTGCAAATCTGGAAATTAATGTAATGTTACTTTCAATGCAAAATTGTCAGTTTCGAGGGTAATTAATTTTTGCAAACCCACATCCCTCACGAAATTCATGAAATTAAATCCCTCACGAAATTAAGGGTTTGACGGTATTTTAACATTGTAAAATTTGTATTTTACAGCAACATTTGAATATATTTTTTACTGAATTGTTTTTGCAGGACATGATGGCTCAGCAAGACGACAAAAGTGGCCCTCTACCAAAGGAGACCAGTTCACTCAAACAGGGTACTAAAATGGATCTGTCTAAGGACATCAAAGCAACTGACCAGGTCACTGATACACGATCCAAAAAAGACACTGCCATATCCCCACCACCAAAAGATCACCACAAAAGTGTGGTGGAAAATGGTGTACTACATCACAAGGATGTTGATAGCAATGAATCTGCAACTCTACACAATGAAATCATTGCCCAAGACACAGCACTACATAGTACCCCATCACCTGATGACTCAGAATCAGATCTACAAGCAACAACTTGCCAGTCTTGTTCATCAGGAGGAGTAACTGAAAATAATATCTCAACATCAGGGGAAAATGTAGCAACAGATGGTGTGCGATGTGAAAAATGCCATAGAAATTTCACATTGTCTACGGGTAGTTGCAACTCCGCCGCTTGTGAAGACCACGAATCAAAAACAACTAAATCTTTGCCGGAACTTGAAAAATGTCCCATGTGCGGTAAGACTTTTGAGTCGGCAGAAGCACTAGATGATCATCTGTTGTTGCCAGAAAGTTGTAGGAAGGTTCCTCCAGAAGACAATGCACCGTCACTGAGTTTAGTCAATGATGCTGATGCGTCCGATGAACATGCCAAATTTAAAGATGACGATAATCAAGAGTCGTCTGAAGTAATAACAGTAGACAAGTCACTTGTTTCAGAAGATGAAAATGATACCAATAAGTCCTCATCATTGCCTGATACAACTGAAGCAAGAGATGTGAAGGAAGCACCATCACTGATGACTATAGCCAATGATACATCAGTCCTCGATGCATCTGACGAACATGGCAAAGATAATCAAGATTCTTCAGACAAACCACTTGACTCGGAAGAAACCAATGATACCAGTGTGCCATCATTGTTACCCGATACGACCGCAGCAGACGATGTTATGGAAGCAGTCGCGCAGGTGACATCCGAGAACAATAATGAAAGTATTGCAGAGAAATCACCGTTATTTGATGGCGGCTTGGATATGGAAGTTACGGACGAAACGGATGAGAATGATGTTGTCGAAAGCGAAGCAGACGATGATGGTAATATCGGTGAAAGTGAAATCTATGGTGCGCCCTCTGTGTTAACTGAAACTCATCAAGAAGATGCAAAGGGTACAGACGAGCAATTTTCACCTGAAAAAGAAACAACAATTGCGGACCATTCCCCTTCACCTCTCAGTCTAAGTATGGAGGTTTCAGAAGAAATTGATCATACTGATAGTATAAGGGAGAGTGCATCATTACCATGTACCGTTGAAGAAAGTCCAGAAGATGTGACAGAGACGGAAGACCTATTGTTGCCATCAATGAAAGAGGATAGCACCTTGGTAACAGAAGATACTAGTGCTTCAGCAGTAACCGGTGCTTCAGCAGAAACTGGTGCTTCAGCAGAAACCGGTGCTTCAGCAGTAACTGGTGCTTCAGCAGTAACGGGTGATTCAGAAAATATTGCTGAAAGTGATGCCAATCGAGTGCAAGTCCTCTCATCAATACCTGATGCAATGCATGAAAGTCAAGAAGAGACAAAGTCCATTGACGGTGACAAACCACCTTCACCTGATGGTGTGTTTATGGAGGTTGTTGAGGAAACAGAGGATGACGTCACTGCTGATTCACAAGGAAAGCCTGTGCAAGTGATCTCAAGTATACCCGATGACGTGACCGCTGAGAATAAACCGAAAAGATTGGTTGAAGTACTCTCAAGTATACCTGATGCAATTCATGATGGTCACGAAGATACAAAGTCCAAGAACGAAGAAAGTGCTGTTGATAAATCAGCTTCATCTGAAAGTGTTCAAATGGAAATTGTTGAGGAAACAAGTGATGATGTTGCTGCTGAAAGTAAACCGGTAAGACAGGTCGAAGTACTCTCAAGTATACCCGATGCAATTCATGATGGTCAAGAAGAGACCAAATCTGTGAACGAAGAAAGTGCTGTAGATAAATTTGCATCATCAGAGAGTGTTGATATGGAAGTTGTTGAGGAAACGAACGATGGAGTGACCGCTGTAAGTAAACTGGAAAGACAAGTGGAAGTACTCTCAAGTATACCCGATGCAATTCATGATGGTCAAGAAGAGACAAAATCCAAGAATGAAAGCGTTGAAAATAAATCACCAACATCAGACAGTGTTGATATGGAAGTTGTTGAGGAAAAGAACGATGACGTGACCGCTGAAAGTAAACCGGTAAGACAGGTCGAAGTACTCTCAAGTATACCCAATGCAATTCATGATGGTCGAGAACCCGTGAACAAAGAAAGTGTTGAAGATAAATCACCATCATCAGAAAGTGATGATAAGGATGTTGTTGAGGAAACGAGTGTGGATACGGCTGCTGAAAGTAAACCAGATCGACCAGTCAAAGTAATCTCAACGGTACCTGATGATATTCATGATAGTCAGGAACAAGCAAAGTCTGTCAATGATGAAACAGCTTCGTCAAAAAATGGAGAAGGTGCTGTCGATGAACCACCTTCATCTGAGAGTGCATCTATGGAAGTTGAAGAGAAAATGGATGCAAGTGCTGACAGTGAAGCAACAAAAACAGTAAAAGAGGTCTCAGCTTTACCAGACACGGTTCAAGATGCTAATGATTTAGAAGAGAAATTAGCATCATCCCAGACTGATAACGATGAAAGTATCTTGAAATCATCCCCCACATGTAATGCTAAAGAAGCCGCAGATAATGTCGCAAAACATTCGGAGAGTGATGGCACGAATGCAGAAAGTACAGCCAAACTAAATGCCAAACCGGTTGATAAAGAAAGTGCTCCTTCAACCAATGTAGCCAAGTCACAAGATGCCGACAGTGATGAAAGTGGCATAATTGAGCTTGGAGATTCAGACTCTGATAAATCACTCTCGCCTACAAAAGTCACCACCAAAGATGAGACAACAGAGAACTCAACAAAGTCAACTGATGGTAAGAAACCAAGCGGTGATGGAAACCAGACCAATAACTCATCGTTGGTTATCAAAAAGAAGTTCACTACCGGTAATGAGACACTGGATCAAGACATTGTAGAAATATTACAGGATACGACAGTATCGCGTAGCGGAAGGGTCACAAGAAGCATGCGAAAAGTCAAAGAAGTTCCTGCATCGGATGGTAAAGTCAAAGATGCTCCATCTCCAGATGTTAAACGATTACCTAAAGCGGTAACACCTGGTGCGGGGAATGTCAAGGTAATTCAACAGTCGACGGTGAAAAATTCACTTCAACTGCAACTTCCTGCGTCGGCAGTTGTCAACGGTGCTAAATTTATGATAACTATTCCCAAAGGCAACAGTAGTAATACCCCGCCGGGTCAATATCTTGTCACAGTGTCCCCGACAGCCCTTGGGGATAAACCGAAGGTCAAGACGGTTATGATCAAAGATTCTGCTAACACTGTAGCCAGTGTTACCCCAGCTGCAGATGGTACATGTATCAGTGTAATGAAAAACAGTAGTCCCCCTACCGCAACTCCACAGTTGCTTACATCAGAGAGTAAACCATCGGAAATTGTGGAATCTGATGTCCAAGAGGAGAAGGAACAAGATATGCAACTTAGGAAAACTCTCATGCTCGCGAAGCAGACTAAGAAAGTGTATGTCCGTGAATTGGAGCAGATAGACGATGTGATCTTCGAATGCCCAAAATGTAAAACTGGCTTTCCACATATGCTATTGGTGCAGTTGCACATGGAAGACTGCTGCCATCATCCGCCAACCCAGAAGCCATCTGTTCACATCAGGATTCCTACCGATGTGCTGCTGAAATTTTACCACAAGCAAGTGTCAAATTGGACTAGTAAGCAACCACCCGCTGCCAATCGGCAAACCTACCAATGTGTCTGCTGCCAAGAGGTGCTTTTGTGTAGGAATTATAGAATAGGGAAGTACTATCCTATTCTGGCCACTCATTTTGCCAAGCACACGTCTCCCGCCGTGAAGGTAGTTAACTACACGAGGCATTCCCAGATCAAAGAACTAGGGGATGTGCTAACGGTTCACAGTAAGAAAGCAGTGGAATGGATTGATGACATGGTGCCGCCGTTTATCGTGAGTAACAAACCGGTCTCGCACAAAATGGGAACACTCGAGGGTTATCTGTGCACGGGGAATAAGCTGCATCAGGAGTCGTTGCTTCTGTTAGAATACGATTCGGATGAGTTAAACGAGGAGATGTACTTGGAGAGGAGGAAGAAAGAGAAGAGGAAGAAAAAGAAGCGTGGTCGCTATGGTGCCGATGACAACGGTGCTTATGTGTGCAGTTGGAGGGCGTCGATTATGAAGGAAGATAGCAGCATTGTGGACGTGAATGAAATAGGGACTCCCAAGTCTGCATTCCCGACAGACATTCTCAAGTCTGGCTCCTTAAAGCATAGTATATTGCACAGTCCATCCAAGGCAACCTCTAAGAAACAGGCTAACTCAACTCAGGGTAAGTCTAGGGGTAGAAAGAAGAAGAACAATGCTGCAACGGTGAAAGAGGTGTCTAAACAGCTGGTCTTTGATGATAACAGACGGAGGAGCCCAAGGAAAGGAGGTGCTGATGTATTGGTATCACTGCCTCAGAAGAGGCATAGAAATCTTGAAGCAAGTAAGACCAAGACCAAAAGTACTGTGAGTGATAATGAAATTATCCTGTTGTCGTCGGAAGATGAAGTACAATCCAGTGTCAACACAAAGGTACCTGCTGCTCAGGCCAAAAAGGCAAAGATGCCTTCTCAATCTTCAAGGCCAATTGGTAGAGGTAACCTTCCTCGTCAAGGAAGTGTGGAAGATGATAGTAGCAGAGGTAGTATGGTTTCTCTTCCAGAAGGCTCCACCCGAACCCAAGCCGCCAAATCAGCGACCAGTTCAAGAGCGGCTAGCCTTGACAGCAGACTACCTGGTGCCAATGATGGTGTGGAAGCTGATGATAGACCGCCCTCTAGGGGTTCAAATTCGTCAATCATCTGTCTGTCCGATTCAAATGAAGACGATAACGGGAGTCCCAAAGCTGATGGAAAGGACAGTATGGCTGAAAGGAGGAAATTGGTGCAGCAACCGGTTATCAGTACTACAAATGTTACGCAGAAAACATCACAAAACAATGCTGCAGAAAATGTAATCCCAGAAAGTCCAATCTCTGCCAAGAGGAGATTAGAAACTATTCAAAAAGTAACAGTGGGTCCCCAAAGTGCCAAAAACATCCCGGAGGAAGAAGGAAAAGTAGAAGGAAAAGTAGAAGAGGAGGTAAAGAAACGTCAAGTCCCCGAAGCTGCCATAGATGAAGACGATGAGGTGACGTTACTTAGTGATGCGGAGGAGGATGAAGATGAGGGTGTTGATCTAAATAGTGATGACTATGATGCTCTGATGCTGGATAAACATCAGGTGAAAACTTACTTCCAGCAATCAAAGGATGAAGCAGGTATCTATGAATGCTCTTTGGGTGGAAGCACCAGCTGTGAGTGTGTATCAGAGTCTGATTTATTTGAGCATATGAGTCAACATCTACACGTTGTGAAAGTGCACCCGCAGAAACGCTCCAAGACTATCCTGTTCAAAGGCAAAGTAGTTCCGCAATATCTGAAACTCACCAGACACCAGATCTGGGCACACTTTTGTAATATCACGCTGGACAATGAAATGGAGACATGCGACGAGTATATGCAGCAGTACAAACAGTGCAGATGGGCTGCTTGCGCACAGCGTGTGTGGACCAAGTATGGAAGACTATCCCACCATCTCAGATCTCATCTACGCTTCACACAGATTGATGGCAAGAGATATCAGAAGATGAAGGGTGCACAAAGTGTATCGGGTGCCGATAGTGATGGGAGGAGCAGTTATCAAGACAGTCCTGCGAGAGATACTTTACGAACGGGTGTGTCTTCAGATCAAGTGGTGTGTCTACCGGAAGATCTGATCTTGGGTAAGTTCAAGTACGGCAAATCTCCGGATAAGAACATCAGAGGAACATTCGGCTGCCTCGTGTGCTCGTACTGCCATCATCTCGAAACCAACGCTGTTGCCGTGATGACGGTGAAAGTCTTGGCGTGCCATCTGAAGCATCATCTACCTCAAGGCAACACTCACCTGTGTCTTATCACACCAAAAGCTCTCAAGTCCAGTCTCGATCACAACGCTTATTCGGCCTGTGTCAGATCTCACCAACTTCCCACGGATGTAGCAAACATCAGCGGCCTTCCACAACAGATTGTTACCTCTTGTTACTATGCATTGAAGATGAAGTTTGTAGAGGTAGCTACGATGGAGGCGGCGTCCCCTGCCTTGAATAAGGACGGTGTGTTGTACCGGTGTCTATACGCAGGATGTTTGATTGGCATACATGGCGGTGTTGGGAAAGGAAATGCTCTGCTACGACACATCAGAGAACATGTACCAGTTGTGTCAGGGTCAAGTCCAGACAAAGGTAAAGTTAAAAATAGTTTATTTATTCAGAGTTTCTGGTTGCCAACCCATCATGCCCCCTCCCCCTCCCCATTTTTTCGCTATGTCTAAAAAACCAATATGATATCAAAACAATTATTTGGAAAATCAATACTATTCATTGAAACAAGAACTTTTATTAGTTTGTTCTCTTGATTAAATCTTAATTTTTGGTACATTTGAACCAAATACTTTGAATGGATTTCACTAAATGTTTTAGTTACCTTCCGCTGCTAAGCTAGCACTTATTTTATAACTGTTAGGGGGCAGTCATTTTCTTTGGTAGGGGGCATTTCAAAAATGTAATTTATCATCATTTTCTTTAACAAAATGTCATTACCGTCACCATTTTTTAAATCCCCTAAACGAAAGTGATTATTTATATGACCACCCCCTACTCGGATGTTTATTACTTTTATTACCCCCCCCCCCCCCCCCCCCGACACACAAATTCGTACCTATAAGGCCTATCTAGTTAGGGTTATTGGGGAAACAGTTGATGTGGAAGCAAAATAACGAGCCCAATTTTTGTTTTACAATGTTGAAAAATGTAGAATAAATGCGGACAAAGATTTTGAGTTTCATGACCCCCTTATTTTCTGTGTACAAAACTATGACCCCCAGGATATTTGGGACCGCTCACCCCACCCCCACCCCTTAATTTTGTCTTGTCTCTTCAACAAAGATGACGGGGTAACACACCACTCAATATCTATGAACAGTGTTTTCACTCGCCCTAACAAAGGGTGTTAGTACCCTTCACTTTTGATTTTCTCCCTTCAAAATTTTTCTCAAGAGTGAAAATTGTTGAAAATTTCATTGGCGAGCACACCTTTTGGCCATCATTTGTTTTTTTATCCTCGAGAAATTAACCAGTGAAATTACGTAATTAATTGAAAACTTGTGAGAACCACGCCCGCGATGGTATTAGCACCTAGCAACAAGATATGTGCCAGGAAATATGGGTTGCCAGTCTGATGACAATAAGCTGTTGCTTAGCAGTGAATTATCTCTCAAAATGTGATTGAAATCTTTTATTTAGTGATGTTGTCTACAGTGAAATTAATTCACAAATATCTAATCACAATTTTAGTTGGAACTTATCTTCAGAAATATTTAACTATTTTGTGTGTGTTTTAACAAAATTTTGTTTTTGGTATTTTGTTGAAACTAAGGTTGATCAATATTGCCACATATTGAATGGATAGAATTAGGAAAGGTGAAAGAGGCTCCTTATCCCTGGCTGAACAATGAGATAAGAAACTCACAATGAAAATATTCTATATTCAGTACGTAGAAACTCTGTATAATTTTGCTATAATCCATTATCAAACCGATATTACCCACCTTTGTAACCTTTTATTTCTTGACATTTATTTACCATATTGTTTTCTTAATGTATAAACAGATTGAGGGAAGGATTTTTTTCTTCTTATTCGGAATGTATCGAACATTGCTCCGCATGAATTTATCTTAAGAATGAAAAGAAAAATCCAACCATGCACTTTTAACAGTAATTTTTCATAGGAAAATTGTCTAAATTGCCTTCTTTTTCCCATCAGGTGGATCTCCTTCACTGCAGCTACGTCCTCTGGAACCTTCACCCAATCCCTCAGTAACCACGGGCAATGTTCAGAACAGAAAGAGAAAAGCCAGTACAGATGCTAATGAAGAAAGTGATGATGAATTGACGATTGTAAGTTCATCAAAGCACATACGAACGCTGGATTTTGGCGGGAAATCCAACATACCAAATATGCAAGAGACACCTGTGGAGAAGAGGCAAGTGTCCGTGACAAATCCACGGCCAGTTCCGACATTTCTTCCTGATAGGTTGTCGAAGATACAAGACGAACCCGTGACATCGTCCTTGGATAAGAGTCGTGTGACGGTAGCGCATTCCAATCGTGTACAGCAGACTTTGTTTGCAGACGGAACATCGACAGTACAAACTAGGCAAGGTATTAAAGCAGGATCTGATGTGATAGGTAAACCAAATCTAGAACATCCGAAGCCTGTGCAGCAGACATTTTATGCTGATGGAACATCAAAAGTACAGGTTACGCCTCAAAATAACGGGCCAAGAACTGTAGCGGCTGAAACGGAGGCTGCATCGAGTGACGATGATATTGTAGAGTTAATTGATGATGAATCGTCTCAAGAATCGACTCTGATGCTCTCTGATGAGCAGCCTATGGAAATTGCGTCACAAGACGATAGTCAAGACAGTGTCACTGCTGTTGATCATTTTCAAGAATCGCCAACAAAGAATGCAAATGAACCATCCACCGGGCTGTCGGAAGATAGCAGCAACAGAGGTGGTCTACCAGAGTGGAGTACAAGCAACAGAGGGGTGAACTCTGCAACAGGAATCGAACCCTCTCGAGACAGTCCGTCAAGAACCATGGATGAATTGCGTCAGAACCCAAATGATGTGATAGTCTTTAGTATGCCAGATGTCGAAGCTTATTTTACGGAACACATTGTCAAATTCGCTTCGTACGTGTCTTCCATGACATTCGGAAAGCCTTCTTATTCGTGTCCCGAGTGCGGGATGACGGGATTGAGAGGAGAGACGCTGAAGCAACATCTAGAATTGCATGTTGGTAAGACAATCAAATGGAAAGGTGTTACTAAACGAAATGAGCCACCTAACCTCACCAAAGATCCTAGGACTATGTTGAAATTAAAACGATTGTTTGTTGATAGAAATAGATCTCCCAGAATGAAACAGTATGGAGGACGGCAATGGGAAGGACAGAATGGTGCAATGAGACGTACTAGAAAGGACGTCAGGTCGGATGGACATGGTGTAAAAAAAGCCAGGCAAAACTTCAACAATATTCTCGGTCGAATTTTACAACGAGAGAGAAATATTCGTAAAGGGAAGATAACAAGGAGTCCCCTCAAGCGAATGTCTTCGTTAGGGGCTATGTATAGCAAAGCGAAGGCAAGTACATGTAGACGAAGTGTACTTAGTGAGGAATCACTAATAGGCAATCCAGTTGAAAATGATCTTTCAACTCTGGTCAAAGGTCAGTCTTCCAGTACCAAAGATGCTGATACGGTCAAGCAATCATTCACTGATGTGGTGGACAAGCAAGCCTCGCTACAAGAAAGCTGCATAGCCAAATCCAATACTTCCCAAACTGTTACCGAAGTAGTTGACCTTGTCGACTCTGATGCCTTGGAGATAATCAGCATAAACAGTGATGACGCAGAGTTGTCCAATGCCATCCAGATTGGACAGGGCGATTCTGGACTAGGGGAGGAGCCCGAGGAGACGCCATCGGGTGATGACTTGTTCCTCACAATCGATGATATCTTGAAGGTGTACTTCACCAAGGAAGAGAAACAACGCTCGCGTAAAGGTATCGGCATGAACTTTGTCGTGGTCCAGTACAAGTGCAGACGCTGCAATTTCACCACTCTGACTGTATTGGACGTTCCGGAACACGTTGCGTTTCACATTAAGCGTAAGGTGATCCTCAAGATAGCAATGGACAAGTGATATACTGTTAAACCACTTAAGGCCAAATAAAAAAAAAATCATGTTTAGCGTCCCCGCCAGCTTCCTTTTTAGGGGCCGCCTCCTTTATTTCTTCTTTATTTTTTAAATAAAAAATAAAAAATCGTATTTTTTGACTTTAGCACACCTTGTATAAACCTGTTTGCCCCGTGATATAAACTGATTCTCTACATCTCAGAACTCGGGACAAGACATCATTTTGGTCCATTTTCTGTTTCATCTTGCCCATAAGAAGCCAATATGTAATTTCTTGAGTCCAAGTGGCGGTCATTTTGAAAAAAGCAGGCAACCAGCTTGAAAAATAGCCCGTCCAGCTATCTTGACAAAATGTGTCGGGCGGCCATTTTGGGAAAAAAGGGCCTCCTCCCTTTATTTCAAAAAACGCAGGAAGCTAAACATGTTTTATATTTTATTTTGCCTAATTTTGCGAGGGATTTAATTTCGTGAATTCCGCGAGGGATGTGGATTCGCACAAATTAAATACCAGCATCATTTTTTGCATTGAAAGTAACAGTAAAATTTCCAGATTCATGAAATTAAATGCCCACTAAAAAAGCAGTAATTTTGAAATTCGCGAAATAAAGTATCCGCCAAATTTAAGTGTTTATACAGTATGTTATAATCATGTTCAAGTAGTAACATGTGACTCCTCACATCAAAAGGTTCATCTTGGAGACCAGGCTTATTGAAATGTGGCATTTTAATATACACTATTCATACCATTTTTCATCACATCTTAGGAAGAATTGCTATAAATGTTGTAAACAACATGATATGGTTTTCTTTCAGATATAGTCTGTATAATTTTCTACAAGAATTTGGCAGACAAGAGGTATCTTTATGGGAAGTGTCAACCCTTTTTTATGAAATTTATCAAGTACTGTAACTTTTAAACTAATAATGTGATGTACATTAAAGTATGCAATTTTTTAAATGAAATGAGTAGGACAATCCATTTTTGGTGATTTTTACATTTTTGCCCAAAAATCATATTTTTGGCACCAATTTTTTTCAGACAACCTAGTAAAAGCAGTTTTGGTTAAAAATTCCACAACTCCACCAAAATCATCTAAAGTCAATTATCTAGGAGCGCATTTTTTTTGCTTAACAATTTTTAGTTTTAAAAATATCGACCAAAAAGAGCCAAAAATATGATTTTTGATTCGACAACGGTAAGATGGTTTATTTTGCGAGGGATAGTAAGGATGCGTTGAAAATGTACACTTTTATGTACGTCACATTTATAGTTTAAAAGTTACAGTGCCAAAAAGGGTTGACACTTCCCTTAAATCATGTGATGTACCAAATCACAGATGTGTTTCATCCATCTGTGATAAAATATGATGAAATCACTTTTGATCACAATACAATCACAGATGGTTTGATACAATGTTGGAACATCTGCAATTTTGCCTTCATATGTTGAGTACACTTTGATTTACATTGCTACCTTCCAGCGCTTTAACTTAGACATTGTATTGTGATCTGAATACAAAATGTTTCATCATTGAAAGTGCTGTATGAACTCACTGCCATAAAAGAGAGTAATTCTAATAGTGTATAGTAAAGAGATTCATGAGTGAAGGGATTTAAATCAGGTTGATAATCATACGAGGGTCATTCAATAAGTTCTACCTCCTAACTCATAACATCACTAACATAAATGTCAGCCTCATGACATTTGTTATGATTATAGCTCTGAATCATAGCTACACATTTAAAGTAAATGCTAATTGATACCTATTTCGCTGTTGTTAATGTTATGATGCAATCAAAGTCAGAGAGAGATTTTGGACAACGGACACGGAAATTACCCCAAAGATAAATACATGGTTTTTCGTTTTCTCTCCGTATTGTATGATTAGGTATAACCGCCCGATTTAAATACTGAAAATAGAAAACAATGGATGATTTCTGTATATAATGCTATACTATCATGTATAAATCAGATTGTAGGCAATATTAACCTTTGTAGCTTGCAAATAGTATAATATCAACACGAATGTATTGACACGCCTTTAGCATACTGGAATACTGATATTCAGTCAAATGTTCGTCGTTAGAAATCAAGCCACAGTGATGTCTCGAATGTTAAATCTTAACATGATAGTAACTTTATCAGTTTTTTTTATATGCAACATTTAGAATAGTTAATCAGGCTTTCAGTGATAGAAAAAAATATCTTCGAGAGACTTGAAATATATCCATTTTAGTCCTGTATGATGAATATCTCTAAGTTCCTATGAAAAGCAAATATGACTTTTGCAGCCGTTCTCTAGGGTAGGGTTAACATTAATGGCTGTCCTGGTCTGGTTCTGGCTAATTAGAGGGCATTTTCCGCCAAGAAATTACATGTAGTCACTTGTATTGTTTAAAATCTGTTCAAGAGATATTTGTAACTTAGAACGATTGTAATTTACCGATAGGTACATTTTGTCTCTTATATTTGGCCAAATGAATAGCACTTAGGAGACATTTGGCTATTTTTTACTTGTTTCCGTCGAACGAAATGGAAGTTTGGTTTTGACTGCATATCCAGAAAAGTACAATGAGTATTCAGACCAATCTACTATGATTTCGTGGCTGAGATTCAAAGCTTTAGTTGTGGAATATTTCATACGACTGGCTTGTATAATAGCAAAGTTATGAGGTAGAACTTATTGAATGACCCTCGTATATAAATATATGTTTGCTAAAACAAATAGAGGAACTGATGCAAAACGTGTAGATCCATCTTGGCCAATTTGAGATATTTAACAAATAAATGTGATTAAATAAAGCAAAATATTTAAAACAAATAAGATACCTGTTATCATATGTGACGAGACCAAGCCGTTGTGCACTGCATGAAGGTTCTTGGGTCATACTTTTGCGTCCCATTGGGGCTCGTTTCGAGCATTCCAGATCTTGTAACTACACAGCAAGGAGATTTTGCTAATCTCCTTAATGAAAGGATTGGAAAGTTTGGACCTGACAAACCTAAACGCAGTACGCAGCCTCTTCAGATTCTCACCAGTGATAAGACCCCTCGAACTGATCTCAATGTAGTAGTAACCCAAAATCAGTGTATTGAGGACCCTTTGCAGCCTGAGCTATAGTCGGTAAACTCTGTTGGTTCGAATAATATCAATGAGTTAACACAGTCGGAGTCCGTAAAATAATGTATTGGGTAAAGTCGCCAGTTTTCGGTCAGCGCCTATTTTTGGTCACTTCGCCCAAATCGTGTAATGAAAACGACCTCGTCGTTATAAACTGACGGCTAAAAAAACGCCGCATAGTTGATGCCCGGTATTGCTTTAAAATGGCGACGACCGATGCAATTTTGGCGAAGTGACAGAAAATAGGCACTGACCGAAAACTGGCGACTTTACCCTAGTATGGATTTGTCAGGAGGTCTATGAATAGATCTAGTCCGTCCCTGGCCAATAGGGACAACCACTACATTGTATTCCCATTGCAATTGTCTTTAAGTTTTCCTCATATAGAATGTGATGTGAAATGTTTTGTGTATCGAGGGTTGACAACCAGAAAGACGTAACTCTAAAAAGAACATTCTAAGAAGTTTTATTGTTTCGTGTTCTATCGACTTGCATGTAAAAATGAATTGGATTTTTAAGATTTAACTCCAGTGGGACGCTGATTTTGAGCAATTCCTTTTTTTGGTCATTAGAATATGTGGGTGACACAGATTTCGTTTGTACCAATAAGTGACCAAAAAGTGAGTTCCGTCTTTCTGATTATCAACCCTTGATATACGTATACAATGTAAGTACAATCCATGTGATTAATTCAATTTCATGATTTTCTTTATAGTTCATTCTCATGCAAAATCCAAATGATTATTATATGACGCCTTATCTAAATCATATCAGTTGATAAAATTATTTTGTTGGCACAACTCTCGTTTTCTAAGCCCATTGAAAAGCATTGGACATATTTATATTTATATAATTTAACTAAGTTAACTAAAAGATTTGCCAATTAAATTTGTTATGAACTCATCATTCAATTCTTGTTTATATCCAAGTGCTTGTTTATATTTTTATTTTGAATTTTTTTCCCCCCTCTCCTTTGAGAATTTAATTCACCAAGACAACGAAGCTTCGTATAACAATGGAAAGCTTGGTTGAATTGGTCATTGATGCCATTTTCTTTTTCTCTGTTACATTTATTTATATATATACATGTATAATATTATATAGTCTACCAAAGTTGATAGACAATTGATTGTCACCTAGGGGTATATATTTGATAAAACATAAAACTATCCAAAATGGCCGGGTTCAAATGTTATATGGATGGATATGTCCATCAACATTTATAATGGTAAACAATTCTGTAATTATTGGAAACAATCACTCTCTAATGGTTCTGACAACTCTTAAAGGGTGCTTTATTGGTGCAATGGATTATTTGGGCTTTTCTCCCAGAAAATTCTAAATTGATCGGCATGACCATCACATTGAGTCAAACAGAATCACAGACCCTAACCCCTGGCAGCTCCTGGCAGAGATATTGTTGTGTGGATCGGGGAGGGGGAAAAATTGTGGGATTTCTAACAAACAAACCACCACGGCCTGATCAGGGGACATTCCGCACGCCACATGCGCACTCCTACCGATTTAGCTAACATGCGAGAGCTTGCCCGGGCAAGAATTTCGTGACCACATATCACCTCAGTGGATAATGTCATCCATATCAATGGGAAAGCATGCGCTCGGTGAGAGGATTTTGCATAGTAATTTGTAGTATTTGAGTAGTTAGGTTAAGAAGAGTGATGCTTCTGAAGTTTTCAACTCTTCTTAAGGGATTGTTAATAAAGAATTCAATCTTCGTGAAATAGGTAGGGCCCATGTCAAATTTTAGCCCTGAAATCATGGTTATAATTAGTTGGGACACCCTGGTAATAATTACACTTGAATGTGTTTCCGTTTCGGCAAAATTTACCCTATTGAAACATTGCCGTCTTTGACGGAAAGCTTGTAGCCTTTCCTCAACATGAATAACTCCCCCACCCCACTGGGCAATGTTGACCACTTCCAGTATCCCGTAATCCAAAAATCATGTTTCAACATTGATCCAGGGGGGAGAGGGGGAGTTTTAATCACACACATAAAAGTGTCCCAACAATATTATCCAAGATTGTGGGTCCAGCTCAATAAAGCTCAACTTAGGAAAAATTCTTTAATACTCTTCTGAACAAAGCTTATTAAAGATTTCAATAAACACTTAATGAAGAATCCTCACTTTTATGCAATAGTGCACAGGTCACATCTATGAGATTTTCTTTATAACATGAATGATTATTATATAATGAATTTATTGCACATTTATTCAGTAAATCAAGTCTTAAAAATTGTTATGACTATTTTAGTTTTATAGGTAGTTTATTAGGCTGTATTAAAAAAATCTTTTGTCTCAAAGCTCTTCAGTTTTTCAAAACCTAATGCGGAATGTGGGTTTTTTTTAAGGTTTTTTTATTTTTTTAAATATAAAATATTGAAATCCTTGTAAAAGTGACCTTTTGTATTTAAAAGGATGTGATCAATGAAAATCTGATTAATCTGAGAAACTTTGGGATTTAAAAGAAAAAAACTTTCTTCTAACGCGCACCAATTAACTAACGCCCGCGGGAGCTTTGAGACAAAAGATTTCTTTAATATAGCCTAATACATGAGTTTAATAACTAGACTTGTTGCATCTCAAACGATTGGAGTTGCCTTCAACGATTGTTCATTGAGGCAAGTCATTGAGTGATCAAATTTCAAGTTGATTCTTTACGTCTGAGAAATCGATTTCAAGAGTCTTTGCCGATGTTGAATCAAGTCCAGTGATAAAAATGTAGATTCAAGTTAAGTCATCAAAATGAACATGTTTAGCCAAAATGTATTCATTTGAGTCACAGTAAAAATGTACATGTGTAACAATAATGACATTTCCTGTGATAGCAATATTCGTCGTAGTGTTGTTAGGGTCATGTTTATACCAATTACTTTCAATAAAGGTAGATGTTCCGATTTTCAACTTGAAGTTTTCTATTCTACATGAAAGGTCATCCTTAAAAACGTCGTGTCCCAAAATGTGAGATGCATAGCTATTATGGTTCTTATTTTAGACACACAAGATGCTGTGAACTGTACCCATTGAGTAGTACACAAACTATATCGGTGGTAACCACCATTCGCGGTAATTCAACGCTATTTCGTCGATTTCTCTGTCATTATACCGAATTAGGCCGTCAAATTTCAGTATGATGATGAGAAAAATACGAGCTTTCATATGATATGAAAATCTCTGTATGTTTGAAATAATTCTGTGTTACGAAAATGTGATCGGGTCATCTACCTTTAAGGCAACAGTTATTTTGAGTTTATTTAGTTTCAGTTCAGCCATTTGGCCTTCAAGATAAGTTGAGTTATTGAGTGGTTGACTCAAGTAATTTAAGTGCTTGAGTTTTCAAGTCATCTGGCACTTGTGATTCAAGTCAAGTCTCAAAATGTTTAACACTGTCCACGCTGCTATTTGTTTTACTATATTATGCAAAACAGAGTTTTCAGAAACCTTTCCCAACTTTCAAGGTCTATCTCAAGGATTACTGAACCAATAATAGGCATGTTTGTACTGATTTTAATGCATTTCTCATGGTGATTCAAAATATGGTAATGAATTTCAATAATTTTGACATTTTTTGAAACATTTTGTGAAACATTGGAATGTCGTCTGCAGAGGCCTGCCGCGTGGAAAGGGTTAAGTTAAGTCTGAGTCTAATCATTCCGGTTGAGTCGTTACAAGTCTGGTAAATTACATTACTGATGGAGTAAAGAAATGCGTTCCATCTTGAACAAGCATAGTACAAGCACAGATGGTGGAAACAATTGTGGTACAAGTGTCTCATTCTTTATAAAGACCTATAGTTTATTCAGATCCAAATTAGCGAGCCTCCTTACAGCAGCGAATTACTACAGAAAATAACGTAGACACACATTAATTAAAGCTCGCGTTAGGCAACAGAGCACACTGTGCATCATATGTGTGTCGCATGCATTTGCCAAAATGTCACGCGTACGTTTTGATTACGTTTGCTCGCAGTGAGATAAAAAACGCACAATTCTCGCAAATTTGGAACTGACTATATTATAGGTGCTTAGGCCAAATTAAATTAATTGTTTGTCTCAAAGCTCCTCTCCTGTTGTAAAACTAATGCGGAATGCGGGGTTTTTTCAAGGTTTTTTTTTTTTTTTTTTTAAATATAAAATATTGAAATCCTTGTAAAAGTGAACTTTTGTATTTAAGATGATGTGATCAATGAAAATCTGAAAAATCAGTGAAATTTTGGGATTTTTTTTTTTTTTTTTTTTTTTTTTTTTTTAAAAGAAGAAAAAAAAAGTTTTTTCAGATATTTGTTTTTCTAATGCGCATCAATAAACTAGCGCACGCGGGAGCTTTGAGACAAACAATTAATTTAATTTGGCCTTATTGAATGAGACATTATACTTGAAATGGTAATTTGGTTTATAATGATGGGATGAACCCTTCCTGGAAACAACTATCAATTCATTTACTGTTGAGTGCAGAATATTTGAGTAAACATTTAGAAATGTATGATGTAAGTTGGATTACGAATGTACCCCAAATGGTAGAAGAAAGATTAGTGCCATATTATGATGTTTTGTGTTGTTATTCCATATTGTTTTATATCCGGCCCTTGATAAAAATATAATGTTTTAAAGGAAGGGTGTACATAGTCATAGTCAGTTCTAAATAGGCAAGCCTCCTTTACAGCAGCGAAATAATCCAGAAGAGCGTATGAAGATGGACACTCATGGACGCAACCGGTGCAATGTGCATATGTGATGCATACTTACGTATGCCAACATAGTGTTTGTACTTTTGTGCGTGGAGAGATAAAATTAAAAAAACAAATGTTTTAGCCCATTTAGAACTGACTAAACTATTGTGCCAGATAATGTTATATGTATATGCAGCGATAGAAATACCCACATGACTTTCCACCTGGTGTTGACTAGGAACTACACACTTTATGGACTTAGAATATTTCTAACCATAGACGATTACCGTCTATGTTCTAACCCAACTTTTACAAAAAGAAATAAATCCGTTGAAAAAGTGGTCCTAGTGGGAATCGAACCATGACCTCTGCATTGTCAAGTATGTAAGTCAACTACTAGACTAGCGAGAGGTGAACTGGCCAAGACATAATTGTAATCGCTCTTATTATTACGGAATAAAGCTATACTACTGTTATGATCAGTACATATAATATTATTAATAGAGCTGCGACACACATGGTCGTCAACCCCTTGGTGGAAAGTCATGTAGGTATTTCGACCACTACTGCATATGTATACAATAACCGTTATCCATACTGCTCTATGTTAGGGCTTTGATAGTTAGGCCTACTCAATATATCAAACAACAATGTAAACCTAAATGATTCAGTGGCAGAAATCCTATCTACAATGACTGCCATGTGTTTTACCAATATTGCTCAATGCTAGATCCTTGATAAGAATGCAGGGTAGCTTTTTGCCCTTAAGGGACGTTCCATTAGATACCCAGGGGGAGTTTGATACAAAACTTGTTTCTAATTTTGTGACGTCATCGCAAATTGAAGACAACAAATTCAACCAGTGGTTGGGCAGGGCTGTCAACTTTTGGGATTTGCTGGGAGGGAGAGATACAGACTCAAAAAAATAAATCGTAAAACATGCACGAAAATTGCATGGTCAAAATCAAAATCGCAAATGTACCGACTGAAGCTAGTATACATGTATAGGTGTTGATAAACATTTGAATTGAGGTAATTTTGTTGAGGCGGGAGATTTTATATGCTAGGCGGGAGTGCGGGAGAAAAAATGTCTAGGCGGGAGACTCCCGCCTAATGCGGGAGAGTTGACAGCCCTGGGTTGGGTATGTCTACTCATTGCCCATTATACTGTTATTTGTATTTGTAATAATTTCCCCAAAGATTTTAAAGAACTAAACTCCAACCCGTATCCAAATTTTCAGAGTAATTCTGTTATACCCTTCACAGGGGTATTCATGGTGCGTGATTTTTAAGAACGACGCATACTACCGATGTCGGTGTGTAGGGTATAACAGAATTATGCCCAATTTTCTAACTCTACCACTCCATACCTTAGAATATCTAGTCGAGCAGTCCTAGTATCTATCAATTCATATAAAATAGCCACATCTCATACTTAATGCAAGAACATTTTTTCAGTATTCTCATGTAAAATAAAGAACATGTAAATATGTTATTATGGTTGTAATTATAAACCATGTATATGTAATTAACTATTTATTACATTATTTGTATTTTTTGTTTTTGTTTTTTTCATCAAGTGTAAATAAAGAAAAAGATACTGATGAATGTGAAAAGATAAAAGACTGTTCTAGTGTTAACTGTCTACAGTAGGTTGTCTATAATAAGGCCAAACAAAGAAGAAGGTCTGTCTCAGAAACCCGCCCACATTGGTATGTGAAATGAGCTACAATAGGTCTACAATGTATGCGCTGGCGGCTAAAAAACTTTTTCTTTTTCTTTTTTTTAAAAAAAAATCGAAAAAAGTTCTCTGTAATCTTGGATAAGCAACAACAAAAAAATTGCATACCTCATAGCCTATTTTCTAAAAAAATAAAATAATAATAATCGCACAGCACTTAGCTTTTTTGCACAATGTTTCTAAGACAGACTTTCTTCTTTGTTTGGCCTAAGTTCTAAAAAATACCTAAACGTTACCTTTTTGGTAGGGATGTGCCGCCAGCAAAATGAAAATTGACCCAAACATTTACCAATTTTCGGGGGGAAATTGACCCATATGTTTACCAGATGTTTACCCCTTATTTTCCTACAGCTGCAACAAAAGAAAGTCTTGCACTTTGTTTTGGTCATTTAAAGTAACTTTCGATTAATTTTTTACTAAACAGGCGAAATAGACATTTGGATTAGTCCCTTTTCAAAAGTCACATTTTCAATACACTATGTGGGAGGAAAATGGGTGTGTGTGAGGTTCACCCTATGTGTGACATTGTTTTAACCAGGATTGGCCGGCGGGCAATCGATCACACAGTGCCGCCGTGTCTCCATTCCATAAAAATCCCTTTACATTCATATCCCTCACCCATGAATGACACTTTAAATTTGAATGAGCCCGTGCATTGAGGGGAAATGTGCAGTGATCAACATGGGACTGATACGGCTTAGTGCTTGTTAACAATTGGTGTTTTCTTCCGCGTATTGTATTTAAAATGTGACTTTTGAAAAGTGACTAATTTTCTATAAATGGTGCTAATCGTGGTTTATCTTTGTTGTTAGGTGTTATGTTTGGTATCAAAATGTGCCGAAAAGATTCATCCAAATGTTATCTAGCCTGTTTGGTAAAAAAAATAATCGAAAGTTACTTTAAATGACCAAAACAAAGTGTACAATTTTCTTTTGTTGATACTTACCTGATTTGGCTGATCCAGGTACAACTCAGTTAGCGGTCATACACCAATGAGAAGGACATTATGAAAGAACGTTGAAAACCAAACAAATTTTTTGCTTGATCAACCTACACAATTTGAATTTGACATTTGTTTATGTATGGCATGGCATACTGTATTTCTATGCAAAAAAAACACCACCTTTTAAAAGCATTTGTCCAAAATCAGACAGCACATTTTTAAAATCGCAAATTCCCTATCCCTACTTAAAGGGTGTTTTGTTTCGTTCTGTTCTCTTTTTTCTTTTCTTCGTATGTGTGCTGTCAAGTTACAACTTCTGTAAAAATAAAACACTTATTACAGTTTTTATATTGATATCATTTATCCTTTGAATACGCATCGAACCATAGACCTCTGCATTGCAAAGCTTGTGTCTCTTAGGAATATAAAATATGTTTGACTTCCACCTGTTTGGGTAACATTACATTTTATTGTTTAAGCCATACAACACTTACAGAACCATACCAATTATAAAATAGACATTATTAACAATACAGTCACGTGCCTTCATTGTATTAATTATATATTATTATTTTCATCTTTCTGTCTGTGAATCCTTAAATAACATCGGAATATAGCTTGAAGTTCATCTTTATGATGAATACAATAATGTTTTTCTATGAGCAGAATAAATATCATTCACATGATTTACAAGTTAGCTGTTAGGGAAAGCTTGTCATTGGGAATCTGAGGAACCATTATTCAAACACTAAAGGTGCATTCAAGTGAGTTGGAAGCAAAATCCTTTTTTTTTCTTCTAGATTTTCCTTCAAACAAATACATAATGAAATTGAAAATCTCTGATTATTTTTCACTTCTAAGTGTTATAAATGCAAAACAGTTTAATATTACAAAATTATACAAAATATTGTTTTAAAAGATCCTGACAAAATAAAAATGTATACAAATCCTAAAGATCGACTTTATTGACAGCCATGAGCTTGCATGAATGATAATTGGGTCAGGTAACAAATGGGTCAAGTAGAAATTGTGCTAGAAAAGATTTGGCTGGCTGCAAATATTATGCAATCATAAGAAAGTCTGGCTAGATTTTCAAAAACAAATTCATTTATTTGCCAACCGGCACAGCATAGGGTTCTTTCCATCTGACATTGAATGTGACTTAAAGGTAGATGACCCGATTTTCAACTTGATGTTTTCTATTTTACATGAAAGGTCATCCTTAAAATTGTTGCATTCCAAAGTTTGAGTTGAATAACTCCAATGTTTGTTTTTTTAGAAGCGCAAAGTCAAAAGACACGTGCCCATTGAGTAGTATACCGACTGGTTGGTGGTTAACCACCTTTGGCAGTAATTCACCACATTTTAGCCTATAATTTCCAAATGAAACATTTCTGGCCCCTAATATTTTACAGACATGATGAGAAAAATATGGGGATTCTTTTGATACCAAAATATCTTGATGTGAACAAAAAATCATAGCCCCAAAAAAGTGATCGGGTCATATACCTTGTAGGAAAATATTACAAAAAGTACACAACACCCTGATTTGGTAGAGAAATGAGAGCACTTCCATATACCAACATGTGACAATCTAAATTGGGAGGGTGAGGGTCACTGATTCAAATTCAAAATGGATGGGTGCATTAGTCTATGTAGTTTACCACAAAGTTACTTATTCTAAAAGGTATGGTGTGCGTTTACACCTACATGGTGTGCAAAAAGAATTATTGCCAATTATTTTGCCAGCGATGTACTTCTTTAAAATGGTATTGACCTTTTGGGGGACACCCTGAATGTATGCGAATATTATATGTGTATACAATAAAAGTATGTCATGTAGCATAGAAAGCTTATCTTTGGATATTTATCAAAAACTTACACTTTTAAGGACGATACAAAATATACGCTGTGATTTCTTCCAGTGATACATGTTCATATACAGCATAAATCACAATTCTAACCCCTAGCTATAGAAAGATATTGACATTTTAATAATTAATGTGCAACTTATGTGCGTATATTTAAAGTATGTGCGTAATGCATAGAATGCGTATCTTTGAATGAAAGTTTAATATAAGAACATTTGCTCTTTAAGGTGCGATTTTTGTTAAACAAATTGTAAATGTATTAACATTTTGGGACACCTTGAATGCATGTGCAAATTGTGACCCCTTGAAATGCATACATTTGTGGAACATTTTCTAGATTTCGAGTAATATAGATTATGCTGCGATATCTTTGCGAATTAGCAACCCTTGTCCCTAAATGATGGTCAGATCCAATTGAAATACTCTTCTTGCAAAAAGCATCATCTTGTCCATGGTTTAAATCTCTCTCACCAGACTTTTTATGTTTGAATATGTAGTCTTTAGACGAGGTGGAAGATCACATCCAATCCAATCTAAACAGTCTTGCAATAGGCGCAATCTTGTCCATAGTTAGTATGTTCTTGCTCCATATACAGTCTGTGAAGAACATACACTGTACACGCTCTTCCCAAATATGGTCATAGTACTTCCCACTGCCGATGTTCATCAGCACATATTTTGACTAATGTTCATCAGCAGAAAAATTGATTCCAGTTCTCCTATAGAATTCAGAGTTAACATGGCCGACACGCACATGCAAACGATCACGATGATCCTTCAACTGTTCCAATCTGTGTCCATACTCGGTGGAATTCAATGTGGGAATCACTTTCTCATGTTCCTGCAACATTTAATGGGGTGAGACGGTTCATATGTTAGTGAGTGAAATCTTATGATAGATATGGTTTATGCAAAATGAGGAAAGTTCTCTATGGTTTCACATACATTGTACAAGCCTCCAATATAAGCGAGCGCCAGGCGTTTTTTACCACCTGGTTCACGAGTTTTAGCGCCTGGTATTTCCTCAAAATACAAGGCCAGGTGCCGGCAAATGTTTGTACACCTGTTGACTGGTCTTTTCACATACATGTACTTTTAATCAGAAACTAGTCTCATGCTCATTATGAAATTACTCTCTTATTAAAGGCATATTATGTGATCTTTACCA
Source organism: Ophiura sarsii (assembly GCA_035610835.1). Taxonomy (NCBI): domain Eukaryota; kingdom Metazoa; phylum Echinodermata; class Ophiuroidea; order Amphilepidida; family Ophiuridae; genus Ophiura; species Ophiura sarsii. The sequence goes on from CM069458.1 coordinate 36,138,900, forward strand.
ATTTACAATGAAAGCAATGAAAGCAGATTTTCTTGCAAATTTGCATTTTTGATCATAATTCATGAATATATTCTAAGTTACAGAATACAGATCGATACGATTCCTAATTACTTCAAAAATCATGGTTTGAAAATAGATTGTACCGAGCGGTACAATTTATTTGTCAAAATTTTACTCTAAATTCACTCTAAAACCATGATCTTTAGGTTATTAGAAAACGAATCGCTCTGTAACTTGGAATATATTCATGATTTATGGTCAAAAAAGTAAATCTGCAAGAAAATCTGCTTCCAATTTATTTTTGAGGATTTAGGGTGCCCCCTGGAAAAGATCACATAATATACCTTTAATACAAGTCACGGTAAGTACATTGCAAATGAAAGAACTTTCAAGAAAACTAGGCAGAACATAAATGCATTTTATTGCACTTCCTACTTTCAAGCAGAAGTACATGTTATCTTTGGCAATATTGTGCTTTCTGACCTGTAACTATATGGACATAGTGGAATAGGCTGAAAAATGTTAAAGCAGTTGCAACAAACACAATCAGGGATGGAAATAAGACCCGCCCACCCGCCCATAGCGGGTAACTTTTGTGTCGGGCGGGTGAAGATTCAAAGGTACCCGTCCGACTGGCGGGTAACATTTTTGAAGCTCAAAGCGTAAGTAACAGTAAGTTCAGGGTAATTTCATCATCAGATGATCGTATGATAGAGGAGATCAGGTTGATAGGAGATTAAAGAGAGTATTGGATTGATGAACATGATGAATACGAGGAGCTGTTACGGGCTAGGTTTACAGTGGAACATCGTACAATAAAGACAAAAGCATGTAAATGTAGTTTAAAAGTAGTCTTGCATTTGTTTGCTGCAAAATGTTATGAAAAAACCTTGGGCTGGTAGAATTTTTGTCGGGCAGGTAGATTCTGTGAGTTACCTGCCCGACTGGCTAGTTGAAAAAAATCTGAAGTTCCATCCCTGAACACAATATTGTAAAGATATAATAATCACTTGTTCAATTGGGTATTTTATGATGATCTCCTTTGTCAGGATAGGGCAGATGAAGATGTTCTATTCACAAGGAGGCTACAAGGCTTCTGCAACAAATGGTTTAGGCCACAGCAGTGACTTTGCCTTTGGACTTTACCTATAGCAATTGACCCGTCATTTTAAATTGATTTGACCCCATTGAATTTGTACAGTGGCTTATTAACTTGACTCAACTGAAGTTGAGAATCAGGACAAATGATTTGACTCAACATTAATTGTAGCCTTGATGTAGGGACCATTTATTTTATTGGGAATACTGTCGCTTGAGAAAAAGAGATGGAGCGAGTGGAAAGGGTCAACAGGGATGACGATGAGAAAAAGGGTAAAATAGAAGGAGAAAAGAGAGAGTAATTAGCTATGTCTTGATTTGATAAGACTAAGAACCACTTACCTCTGAATTAGTGGCTAATCCTTTAAGCTTAGCATGTTCTCTGTCATCTCGGTGTAATTTGTTATCATATCCCTCCTCCCAGTGGAATAATCTATCATACGTACATACAGGTTTGCCCTGAAAGAAACAAATCACAGGCATCAATAGGAGAGTCCATACCATACATCTTATATGAAATTATTTACTTCCATGCATATTAATGGGTATATAATGTGAATGGATCCCACCACTGCCACCAGCAGAATCCCACTCTGCCACCAACTGAATCCTGTCCCCTGCTCCGCCTTGGATCCCACCCCTGCTACCAACTGGATTCCACCCCTGCCACCAACTGGATCCCACACCTGCCACCAACTGGATCCCACTCCTGCCACCAACTGGATCCCAACACTGCTCTGCTACCAACTGGATCAACCCCTACCACCACCTAGATCCCTTCCTGTCATCAACTGGATCACACCAATCCCTGATAGCACACTGAAGTCGGCCCGACGTCGGGGAATGGTAGTCGACGTCGGGGAAAGGTCGGCGTCCTTATGTTGAAGTCGGCTGGACGTCGGGTGGACTGTTTGAAAAGGACGTCCACATTAAGACGTCATATGGACGTTGAGCCGACGTTGCAAAAATACACTGAAAGTCTCGTCGGGGTACTGACGTTTTGCCGACGTCGGAACTACCTCCAACGATAGGTTAACTTGCTATACGTATTATTTTTTATAAAGACAAATATTCAATTATTCAAAATTGTAATAATTTTGTCGCCTACATAATTGAGAAAGATATAATTGTAATAAATAAATTACTGATGATTTAGATAATCATTGTTTTCATCTGCAACAATTTTGAGATCAATTTGATGATTGAATAAATATTAAAATTAACGAATTACGCGTATCAAATCATACACTCAATTTATCACGTGCAGTTGGTCGCCACGTTGCAAAAATACACTGAAAGTCTCGTCGGGGTACTGACGTTTTGCCGACGTCGGAACTACGTCCAACGATAGGTTAACTTGCTATACGTATTTTTTTTATACAGACAAATATTCAATAATTCAAAATTGTAATAATGTTGTCACCTACATAATTGAGAAAGATATAATTGTAATAAATAAATTACTGATGATTTAGATATAGATGTTTTCATCTGCAACAATTTTAAGTTCAAATTGATGATTGAATAAATATTAAAATTAACGAATTACGCGTATCAAATCATACACTCACTTTACCACGTGCAGTTGGTCGCCATTTTGTAGCACACGTTAGCGATACTTCGTGTTGTTCTCAAATGAATTGAAGGAATTATATGTCAATTCAGCGAAGATGATGGTATTTGATGGTAGATTTTGATGGGGAAATAATGCAGCATCGCAATATATTCAACACATGAAGTGCATTTTCCGATGTTGCATGGGATACCCGCGATTTCCGGTGTCGTGTTATATTCTATCAGAAATCGCGGATATGTCTTGTACATCGTGATTTTTCAGCATACGCCGACACTGCATGGTCACAGATGTTATTGGAATTGAATTGCAAGTCATCAGATAATGAATCGTGAGGAATAGCTGAGAATTATCCAAGGAGATGAGATTTGTTTCGGTACGTTTTGCATCAAAATAGATTCTGAATAGCTGGGAATAATTAAAAGAGATGAGATTTGTTACGGTATGGTACGTTTTCTTTTTCATTAAAAATAACTATAGCTAAAGTCGGCAGAACGGTCGGCAATTAGTCGGAGAATGGTTCAACTGACCATAGCTTAAGTCGGCCGATAGTCGGAAAATGGTCGGGCCAATTTTTCAAAAATATCCATTATTAATTTGCGTGGAAAGAGTCAAGGTAGTTTGTTCAAAAACGAGATTTTACGTTACTCATATTGTGATAGTTTTGTGATAGTTGTTCATACTTTCCACGCGGAAGACGACTGCAGACGACAGTATGTCGTTTTTCCAGATTTGTTCCAAATAACAAAATGGGAAAATATGATTTTTTTTTACTATATTTGTAGTGTCGATTTATAGGTGTACATTTTCTTTTGTGTCAAAATAACTGTAGGAAACAAGTCGGCCCGAAGTCGGCAATAAGTCGGAAGTACGTCCAACGGACCGCGGCTTAGCGCTAGCGTAGCTTAAAACCGTAGGAAAATAGTCGGCCCGAAGTCGGCAATTAGTCGGAGGTACGTCCAACGGACCGCGGCCTGACGTTGCTTATATATGGTCGGGCCGACGGTGCATTGCAGTCGGCAGGTCAGCGTCAGCTGGAAGTCGGCCCGAGGTCGGCACAACCTCCATTGGACGTCGTCGGCCCGACGTAGGCCGCGTGAGCAGCCGACTGTAGAGCCAACGTCCGGCCGACTTCAACTGCCGACTATATCGCGACGTCGGGCCGACTTCAGTGTGCTATCAGGGATCCCACCCCTGCCACTAACTGGATCCCACCCCTACCACCAACTGGATCTCTCCCCTGCCACCAACTGGATCCCAACCTTGCCACCAACTGTATCCCACCACTGCTCTGCTACCAACTGGATTAACCCCTACCACCAATTAGATCCCACCCCTGCCACCAACTGGATCATACCAATCCCACCCCTGCCACCAACTGGATCACACCACTGCCACCAACTGGATCACACCACTGCCCCCAACTGGATACTGAGTACTACTACTATACTGCCACACACTGGATCCCGTCCCCTGCTCCCCCATTGGATGCAACCCCTGCTAACTGGATCCCACCCCTGCCACCAACTGGATCCCACCACTGCTCTGCTACCAACTGGATTAACCCCCTACCACCAACCAGATCCCTCCCCTGCCCTGTCAGTGTCATCAACTTGATCATACCAATCCCACCCTTGCCACCAATGATCCAGTTGGCCAACTGGATCACACCACACTGCCACCAACTGGATCCCACCCCTGCCACCAACTGGATCACACCAATGCCCCCAACTGGATCTCACCACTGCCACAATTGAACGTGAGGTTTGAAGATGGAAGATGAAAATAAGCTTTCTAAAATATTCAGTTTTTACAAACCTTTCCTTTACTATTGTAAACATTGGATTCTTTTGGCTCATCTCGTTCAGTTGGTATATAACTAAATGCCGATTTTGCAGCAATGGGTTCTTTGTTAGCGAAAAGTCCAGGATAATCTTTCAGATTTTTTAGATCAGGTTTTGTTTCCATTTTTGCACTCATTTTGATTATTTTCCTGGAGTCTAAAATTGGAAACAGTGTAACAATCGGATTGTCGTATCCAAGTTACCCTACAAATGTGGGTTAAAGGTCATAATAAATGAATATTGATTAATTGTATTTGGAAAGCTGATTGGTCGAAAAGTTGAATGATGTGTTAGTCTCAGAATCAGTCGTAAAAATAGTAATAGCTTCACTTCCTGGTTCCTCCTTCGTAGCGCCAGCGCGTGATGGGACGGACGGAGCGTGAAAGGTGAGCTTGAGAGGACTAGAGGTCTAAGCAGGGCAGTATATTTTGTATGGGGGTCAGGGGGTGCTGTAAATTTGTAAGTCTTCACCGCTTCGGTGTGGGGTCGAGGGGCTCGCTTAAGGGCCCTGGTGGGGTCCACGGGCGTAGGGGTTCAGGGGAGGAGCCCCTCCCCTGAAACTGTTGGGGTAGCATTGAATGGCCTAGAAGCTCTCCTTGAGATGATGAATATTTACATATATTTGTTATAAACTTTGACTTGGTTCAGGGGGCGAAGCTCCATAAAGCTGTTGGGTTTTAGCTGAGACTATTATATATAACTTAGTTATATTAGTCTCAGGTTTTAGCATGTTTGAATGGCCTCCGATCCGAATTGAAAGCTCCTTTCTTGCTGAATATTAACATTTGTTTTTAATAAACTTTGGCTTGGTTCATAAATACTCTAAAAAAAGAGAGACACTAATGAATAACAAATATTACATTAAAACTACAAGGCGCAAAAAAACCAGTTTTTTAAGTAAAATGGTCCAGAAAACGTTCCTGAAGTCATCTTTATGCTTGAATAATTAAATATTGAACTTAATTACCAGTGTTTTAACTAATATCATAATATGGTCATGAAAACGTTCTTGAAACCATCTTGTTATGCTTGAATAATTAACATTGAAACTTATACGTGCGAAGCGCGCAAAAATTTCCACTTTTTAAACTAAAATGGTCCAGAAAACGTTCAGCCATCTTGTTATGCTTGAATAATTCAATATTGAACATAAATACGGTGCACTAAAATGGTCCAGAAAACGTTCCTGAAGCCATCTTGTTATGCTTGAATAATAAACATTGAAACTAAATCGCGCGAAGCGCGCAATTTTAACTAATATTGGACTGACACTGTATATGTTTTCAAACATTTTAAAATCTTAGGGGGTGCGCACCCCTTAAAGAAAACATGGGGGTGATTTTTGCTAGCTGTTTGGTCCATAATATCAATATCATAATCGAACATTTTAACGGATTTGTGATGTCTTACGAATTACGCCCCCCACCCCCACACACCCTCTCTCACTGTCAGAGGTGAGAAATACTTGACTTTGGCATATTGAATTGTTTGTTGTGAAGTGTAATACCCGTTTTATACCAGTAAACCTACCCTTTCCCTTTCCCTCCAGGCTCCAGCTAGCTCTTGGACTTATTATTGGATTGATACCTATTTTTTCTTCAACAATCTTAAAATTTTAGGGGGTGCAGCACCCTTTGTCTCAGGCTGCAGCACACCAGCACAGCACCCCCACTTCCAAGGGGCTTGGGTCTAAGTACTGGGAAGGGGGTTGGGCACGAAGAAATACTAAACAAGAATAACCAATAGGCCTATGTAGAAACTTTGAAGAAAAAAATATGTTGCATCAAAGACTTGAATTGTGTCGAGAATACCGTGTTCTTCCCAGTTTGACGGTATGAAAATTGCCAAAACTGAAACTTCAACACGTTCTTAATCTTCAATTATTTCCCACAAATTGTGCTATAGGTCTTCTAGCTTCATGTATAGGCCCAGTCATAAGTTTTGTTCTCATCGATCCGGCCCGGGGGCCGGGGTAACCGTATAACCATAAGTCCATGGTATCTTACTATAAATCTGGAAACGGTGTGTGTTTGTGTGTGTGTTTGTGTGTTTGTGTGTTTGTTATCCTTATTTCTCCGTTGCTTTTAATCAAAGTGGCGCCTAATTTGCATGAAAGATAGAGGAAATAACGGGAAGGGTGTTAAAGTTTATTTCAATGAAATTGGTTAACAATTGGCTCCAAAAACAGCAAAAAACCTCTCAGATTTGGCTCATAAATGCAACTAGAATTGAACAACATTGTGCGTTGCGCGTACCGTACACAGCGTAATACCGTGGTAACGCGTCGCGTGCATGTTTGCGCAAGGGCTCACTGCCGCGGCACACGCACTCCTACACATGGCGCAGAAGCCATACGGGAATAATGAAGCAACCTGATTTCTTTACTTTAAGGTTGGTGTCAACCCTGTTTGGCGCCAAATTTATCAAGCACTGTAACTTTTAAATTATAAATGTGATGTACATAAAAGTATAACAAACAATCCAAGGGACCGAGGGTTAATGAAGTAGCCACGGGAAATGGTTTAGGGAGGGGTTGTGATTATACATTAACCTGGTTTGGGTGGTGTATGGGGGAGGGTAAAACCACGGAAAATGTTTTAGGATAAGGTTAAGAGTTAAATCCACCTGGTTGGTGTAGTTGCATTGGGGGGGGGGGGGGGGGGGGTGTAGGGTTTATGTGGTTTTAAAAGTACCGAGTTGATGCGATTTGAGAGATAGGGGCTAAAGTAGCCACGGTAAATGGTTTAGGACTGGATATGGTTATATAAATCAACCTAATTTGGGGGGGGGGGGGGGGGGGTTGTAGGGGGTTTATAATGCCTTTAGGAGGGATATGGTTATTAATCAACTTGGTTTTTTTTTGGGTGGGGTTGTAGGGGGTTTATGTGGTTTCAGAGGTAGGTAATGTGGCATAACCATCCACGGGAAATGGGTTAATGAAGCAACCTGATTTCTTTACTTTAAGTTGGCATGCCAAACAATCTAAGGGACCGAGGGTTAATGAAGTAGCCACGGGAAATGGTTTAGGGAGGGGTTGTGATTATAAATTAACCTGGTTTGGGTGGTGTATGGGGAAGGTAAAACCTAGGGAAATGTTTTAGGATAAGGTTAAGAGTTAATGAAGTAGCCACGGGAAATGGTTAGGAGGGTTATGATTATAAATCCATCTGGTTTGGGGGGGGGGGGTTGTAGGGGTTTATAATGCCTTTAGGATGATGGTCATTAATCAACCTGGTTTTTTTGGAGGGAGGGGGTTGTAGGGGGTTTATGTGGTTTCACTAGTAATGTGGCATAATCATCTAGCGGGGACCCGAGCGTAGCGAGGGTACGCCGCTAGTAACTATAAAAAGAGAAGTGATTATATTAAATTTTAAAACAAAGTATGCACTTCTTTTTCGCTTACAAAATGTAAAGGAAACATCTCAGGCCTAAAATTGTGCAATGACAAGAAATCATAATATTTGCATTTCAATGCATGAAAGTAACTATTGGGTCTTTAATGGCCATCTTTAAACGCAGTGAATGAGACTACGAAGACCGGGGCTAAAGTTATTACAAAAAGCAGCTATGCTGTTGCACGTAACAAAATCAAACAATTTTAATAGCGGCTTTGTGGAATTTAAGGGTACGTACAGTCAATGAGAAAAATTCCCATGGAAGGCACTCGTCAATGACAAATGTTTACAAAATTTCATGTCGTAATACTTGAAGTATTTCCTGATTCTTCCGGGTTTCTTCGGTTTGATAGGCTGTGACTACAGTAAGAAGACGCTTTACTTTTGAAAGGCAAGTAATTGAGGATCAGGTCATAAAGCTAATAACGGATAAAATACAAAATGTACTTATTTTCACACTCGTGAATTCGGTGAGTGAGTAAGCTTAAAAAAGGCAGGTGAATGATTTTAGGGTCTGTTTTAATGAATTAGGGTGTTGGCATCCATTACACAAAAATCAGGGTCTAAATACTTTTTGGGATATGAGGGCTATTTTGAGCAGATTCTGCAAAAAGTAGCCCTTTTAATTTATAATTTATAGTCAGATTTTTGAACGAACACATTCATTTAGTACCCATACGACTACGTTGGTGGGTTTTTTCTTCTTCTTTCCCCCCCCCTACCAACGTATGGGGAAATTGTATTGCTAGAAACTGTCAATTTGATTTGCTTTTGCTGTACAAAGTGAATGGTGAGGCTCTCGAATGATTGCCTCACAAAACAGCATTCCCGTTGATTTTCATTCTAGCTACGCACCTTCATAAAAGTCCTCATCTTTCTTTTCAGCCACTTTTTAAAACATGAAAATGCTAAATTATTCCATATTTAATCATAATTCTCCGCCGTGTAAACGCAATGGCAGAATTTTTTCAGACATTTAGCGAGTATCTCATTAGGCAACGCGGTCCAGATTTAGTCCCCCATCGCAAAATAACAAACGTCTATATATACGCACATCACTTACGAACTTACGAATGTATTAAAACGAGTCTATTAATAAAACATGGCGCCGATTTCAATAAACATCGCTAGTGCCGTTAAGTGAATGTGGCTTAGAATTTCACCTTAAATTTCAAGGGAATATTGCATTTGTACAAAATGTTAAACGAATGGTAAGATAGATGAGAAAGAGTAGATAAGAACAAGCACAAAGAAGTGTGTTTTTGAGCTCTGGTAAGCGATACAGAAATTACCACAAAAATCATATTTAGAAGGAGTCATACTTAGGATGGGGACAGATAGTGAAACATGCAAAATACCCGATGATGAATAATACCAACTGATGACAAATAACACTAAGTATGATTTGTTGTACTAACATTCATTCAATCTGAATCTGAATCTGATTGAATACTTTGCAACATTCCTATTTTCGTAATTATCCGCGAAGGGGGCTTAAATTACCCAACAGTCATTGAATTTGAACTTGAACTTGAACTTTGAAGCAGCGTATTGCGTTCATTGCATGAAGCGCGCACAACCATAATCATGATAATTTCGGGCGCGATCATCTTTGTGCTGCGTGCGTGTTGTTCATTCAATTTTGGATCATACTACTTTGATTTTATCATAATACTGGCCTATAGTATAGGCCAACATTTTCTTGGAGGGCTATTTTGTGAAATATGGTGATAATCGCCCTTCGCCACTGTAAAAAACAGGCTGCGTATATTGAGCCCTGATTAGAAATGTTATTGGTAGAAATGGTATTCTCACGGTCGCGGTTGTTGAATTTGGCGTACTCACTCCCGATAACTGGAATGAAACTCAGCATGGAGTGTGTCTGCGGTGGTGGGAAATATGTCTTTTATAAATTGTTTTTGACCCGATACATTAAATTTTATTCGAGAACATTATTATTGGTAATATTTTGAACAAAGAAGCTTTTTATAACGAGCAAGTTTGCAATAAAGTGTGATTTTGTTTACTTCACCCATCACCGTAAAGCAATCTTTCACTCCAGGGAGCAACTTGGAGCAGCCGTAATTGACCAATCAGGTGCCAGTATTCCATTCTGTGACATCATTGCGACCGTGAGAATTGGTTGTCATGAATGTACTTTCAATAAAGCTTGGTATATAAAAGAGTATTACAAGCTAATTATCGCCTAGTCTTACTCTTAGGCCTAATATTAAGAAACTGCTGATAGTTGACATAAAATAAACCAAAATTTTGATGATCAAACTTTTGGTTTATTCTGATATTATGTAATGCATAAACAGTCAAATAGTACAATTTTCAATCATCAAATTAGTACCTCATCTTTCTGAATACAGTGACCAAAGATTGATAATATTTTTGTGAGTTTTTAACATTTATCAAGCAGCAGAATTAATACATAGTAAGAGTTCATGTCGTGATGATGTATTTATGTTATGATATGATAAATTTGATTTATAAAGTACAAAGATAATAGAGAATAGGTCTAGGCCTAGTCTCGATAGATACCAAATCTATGATTTGGGTATCGGCTAAGGCACAATGTTGAAGGGAACCAATTTAATAACCTAACCATTTTCTGGACCAGACTTGTTGCATAGACTATTATTAAAGCAATCGATGAACTAGAAGTTATTGACCTCCCAAGAGACTCCATTTAGTAAGTTTATTGATGCTTTTGTCTTGTCATTTAAAAGTCATCCTCCTTTGTAAGGTACTGTCCACTTCCAGTACCTAAAGCATTTTGGTGATGCTGCTTACAGTTACATAGCCGTTCCCAGCCAGCACATTTTGCACGTCCAGTTTTAAAAATTACACACCCGGTTTTTAGACTTATGTGGCCTACTTTTACTAAAATATTCATACTCTAATGAATTTTGTTAAGAAATGGCAACATTTTTACAGCGTTTTGTGTCATTTTGAAGAAAGAAAGAAAAAAAGCCTGCCAGACGAACCCAACCTGAGAAGCCCGTTTCACTGTCAGTGGCATACATTTTTGTTGTTGGCATTGGGGGAGGGGGGGGGGGGAGGTGATTGACCAGTGGCGGCACCAGCATCAATATTTTCGGGGGGAAAACAGGGGGCAAGAAAACATTTGGTTGTGAAAATGTGTTAAAACAATTTGGGGAAACGCGAGAACAGTTGTGCTTTTATTGGAAAAAGTGCCTGAAATTAGCTTATAAATACATTTTGTTCTAAATTAGACATTCTAAAACGGTGAGCATTTCATCATGCATAACACATGGGGGGGGGGGGGGGGGGGGGGATTATTACATAGGCCATCCCCCATGGTCAAATATTGGGGAGGTTATATGTGCATGGACACAATACTGATGACCAAAAGTGGGACATGGTGATTAGAAAATTAAATTTGTTAGAGGGCAGTAATTTTACTTAAAATTAATAGAATGAACATTCCAAAACTGGAAAATAGCAAAGAAAAGATAACTTTCTAAGCAGATTTTCTACAAAGAAGCTGTAATCATCACCATAGTGAGAAAGTTAACGTAAGTAACATGGTGTCCACTTTCCACCTGAATACAGGAACTTAATTGTTGAATATGGAGGTAGTTATGTGAGTTTGTTGCTGGCAACATTCTTCTTTAATGATAAAGTCAAAAGTGGATGAAAATGCAAAGTCTTTTTATTTTGTCGCTAATTTACAATATGGACACCGTTACCAACATAAGATATAATACTACATTTGCCAACAAACAATGATTTGGTGGCAGCGAAGCAACTTAATGACTAATATTTGATATCAACCGTGTGGTACTTCAGATAGAATATTCTTAATTCTTCAAATGTCTATCTATACTGCATTGATATGAAGGTCTTCCACCATAATTTAACGTTGGTAACATGTGGACACCAAATGCGGACACCGTATAGGTCAAGAAAATGAAACCAAAGGGGGTATTTAAGTGCAAAAGTTATTATCAATTGATATTTCTTCAGTACCAGTGACTCATAAAGCAGACGGTACTCAAAACAACTAGAAATCAGCCCTTTTTCGGTCAATCTTAAATCTTGATACAGGATTCTCGGCCAAAATATGTGCATGGAAGATGCATTTACCTACTTATGTGATTGATTTTGTAAAACGATGAAGTTTCATAAAATTATTTTTTGATTTGTTGACTTAATTTTCTTGACAAGCAGGGCGCTCTACGTATATCTATCTCGTTGCCTTAAATTGAACCTGGGTCTTTCTCTCCCAGTCCCAGTCCTCTACTATAGTCAAGGTGGGCTTTGAAACATTAAAGAGATGGACCTGGGTAGTGAGCTACCTGTGTAGACTTGCTGTAGTAATTGGTTTGGGTAGTAAAGGGTTAAACAGTTTGACAGGGTGGTGTGGGGATCCCAGGTGGTGGAAGAATACTCAAAGGTGGGGATGGAGGAGGGACCTGTGGGCTGAAGATTTGAAATGTAAGGGACATGAATAAGGGAAAAAATAAAATAAAATTGTTGTATTGCCCTCAGCGACTCACCGTAAAATCTCCAAAGTCAGGGTCGCAATTTTAAATATACGACAAATGTGTACATTGATCAAATACAGTCATCAAAAAAAGTAACTATACAGGTAATAAATGGGCTTCTAACTCTTAAAATATATATCCTACCTAAAAATATTAAATTATAAAGTTGTTGAGAAATTTGTCTTCTTTAATATGAGATATTGCACGATAGGATCGGGTAATTATTGAAGAAGTGGCACTCAAAAATATAAGGAGAAGTCCGATTTTCATTTTCACATTTTTATTTTCTACACGCGGGCCAATCTACGGGTACCTTATCGATTACCGATAGTGCAATTGGGGGATGCATGCGCAGGTTGGACAGCCGGCCGCACTGTTCCGATGGATCAATACGCCACACACACGCTACCTGTCATTCTCTCCCCCGTGTTGAAATGTGAATTTGAAATTGTGACTTTACCTTACATTTGGGATTGTCGCTTCTTAAATATTCAACCGATCCTAGCGTGCAATATCTCATTAAAGAAGATAAATTTCTCAACAACTTTATGATTGATATTTCTAGGTAGGCTTTATATTTTTAAAGTTAGGCCAAACAAAGTAGAAGGTCTGTCTCAGAAACATTGTGCAAATAAGCTAAGTGCTGTGCTTTTTTTTTTTTAAATTTAAATAGGCTATGAGGTATGCGATTTTTTTTTAAATTTATTTTTTTAAATTTTTTTTGTTGTTGTTGCTTATCCAAAAAATTAGATAGACATTACTTTGCTTATTACGGAGAACTTTTTTAAACCTTTAAAAAAAAATTTAAAAAAAGAAAGAAAAAAGAAAGAAAAAAAGAAGAAGTTTTTAGCCCCCAGCGCATAGACCTATGCGCCGTAGCCCATTTCACATACCAACGTATGCGGGCTTCTGAGACAGACCTTCTTCTTTGTTTGGCCTTAAAAGTACATTTATTACCTGTATAGTTACTTTTTTGTACTGTAATGTACTGCAGTACTGTCAACAATATTTTGCCTTAGAACAGATGTTGCCAACTTATTATTCATCAAAAGCATTGTATATCATTATAACAGGGCTGTCACCAGACTAATCTGAGTGCCGGCTAAATTTGGAATTCTCCGTGTCAGACTTTTAAAAACACACACAAATCAGCAGATAAAAGCACGAGGTCAGGAGGTCATAATGCATCGCCAATAGTATAGTCACATGATGCAATCAACCAAGCTGGATTGGGGATATCCCCGGGATTCCCCATAGTACATTAGTACGTCATGCATAAATTATTATAATGTCGAGTAAAACGCTATGGAGCTTTTGCGTGTGTGTTTATGTCATCGAAAGTGATTTTTATGCAGGTTTATTGTCAAAATTATTCTGTTTTTGACGATTTTACTTGTTTCAATTGCGATTATTTCATGGATTTTTGTAATATATCAAGTATTTTTCTTTTTATTGTTAAATTTTGTGCCGGTCGGAAGTTGCTATTTGGAAGCTTTGTGCTGGTCGGCCGAGGTCTGTGCTGGCCGGTGCCGACCGGCGCCGACCAGCGTAGTGACAGCCCTGCAGGGGTGTACTTTCGGTGCGAATCCGCGAATCGATTCGCGTAAAGATTCGCATAAATCACTACCGCGCAAATCCAGGTGGATTCTCGCCAAAAAAACCATTTTTTTATTTTATTTTTTTATTTTTTAAAATTTTTTTAAAAACTTTTTTAAAACTTTTTTTTCTTCTTTTTAAGTCCAAAACAGGACCTTAGATGACTGGTATTTGACCCTTAGTCAACAAACATGCCGTTCTTGATATTATTTTAATAAATTTTAAGAAGTGTTTGATTCAATTTGTGTACTATTATTTTCTAAGTATACAATAGTACAATAAATGTTTAAAATGTGGAATTTAAATTCAGTAAAAAGGATTCTCGCAAAAATATTCTGCGAGAATCCATTTGCGAGAATCCATGGATTCTCGCAAAATTCCTCTGCGAGAATCCATTTGGATTCTCGCAGGATGTCGCGAAAGTACACCCCTGCCCTGCATTATAATGTGTTTAAGGTCATTCTTTATATTGATGTGATACATCCAAATGAACATAGACTAGCTAACACAGTTAGCATCCTGAGTTCCTGACCATACTGTCATGCTTTTATTCCAAGTTCACTTTTAGATTGGGCTTACCGTACCATGTCCACATATTACAAAATTGGTATACAAAATATAACATTATAAATGAAGTAGTTAGGTTTTTTGGCAAGACCAATATCAGATAGATGAAAAACTTATGTTTTTTCCAAGCTGACAGTTTCGCTGGTCAACGACCAGCTTTCTCAAAGCTACTGATCGGCTGTTGTTATTTTGCTAGAAACTGACCAGAAGTGGTCAGTTTCGTGACGCCCTTGATGGTGGAGGGCGTAATCAGCCGATCGTATAAATGACTGAGATTTTGAGAAAGCTGGTCGTTGACCAGCGAAACTGTCAGCTTGGAAAAAACGTAAGTTTTTCATCTATCTGATATTGGTCTTGCCAAAAAACCTAACTACTTCATGATTATCTACAGACCTGATGAATCTATTTATAACATTATAAGTGTATTGTATATGGAGCAACTTAACAGCAAGCCTATCTTCAAACTGTTTCTGAGCAATCTCAACAGTATGGTCACAATTTGCGCAAGGTCTCTTGTTCTAATTGAATGCACGTCAGACGCCAAGTATTAAGTAGCAAAAAACTGGAAAAAACAATTATCATGCCACTGTATTGACAAAATAAATCATTTGGAATAAATAACAAACAAGTTATCAACCAATTATTTATATCTTATTTCTTCCTCACAGCTGCAGCAGAGAGTAAGAACTGTTGAGAGTCAAGAGATGCTATTTGTGCAGCACATTACCATCACTAATGTTCCTCTATGATTGTAGCCACGTGGACAACCTACTTGGTAACCAGAGATTCTTTACCCGTTTTAGCATCGTCTTTCTCTCGGGGATTCGGTAGCATAGTGGGCTGGATTATACACATGGGAAACTCATGTATCAGCAAGAACCACAGACAACGTAATCAGTACGCCGAGCCCTATGTTAGAACTAACCACCGCCAAGGCGTAGCCGATCCCGTGCCGCCTCGCGGCGGGATCGAAGGAGGCCCTCGTCAGGGGGAGAGTGTGCCACTTCAGCAGTACTACGAAGTTGAAGGCAACTCCAATGCAAGGACCGGAACTGATAGTTCTCTGAGTGAAGCGTCCGCTTCGGCGCATGTGACTGTCAGAACTATGATGTCGCAGCATCTTCATCAGCATCGGCGGCACGAGTTTGATGCGACGTCGGATGAATTTGACGGCGAGGAGGAGGATGATGATGACGATGATGCTAGCACTGATACACTTGTTATGAGGACATTGTCAGCTATCAGGAGACTGGTAGACAAGTAAGATTATCAATGCAATGCACTTAATTGATAGGATCAGTTTAGGAAAATTGATCCAGATAAAGCCTTGGAGCAGTGCAGAGGCGTATCGCCACTGTTCAGTCAAAACTTCAAGTATGTTTTTCTGGCCCAAAATACAGATACTAACCGATTACCTTTTGATGTGTGCAGATTGAAAATGCAGATTGGAATGTATGACTTTCAATAATTCAGCTGTATACAAAACAATTCCAAGTAAAAACAATTAAGAAAGTCAACAAATAATTAAAGATGTGAAAGTCAAGAATTCAAATTCCTCAGTTTGTTTGGTATGGAACATTGCAAAGGGTGAAATACCCTTCCCTTTTGATTTTCGCCCTTGAAAATTTTACTCAAGAGTGAAACATTTTGAAAATTCCAAAAACAATGTATTAGCACACATTCTGGTCATCATTTTGGTTTTTCACCCTCACAAATTTGACCCAGTGAAATCACTGGGACAAGCAATTATAAATACCAGGATAATGAAGTTTGATTTACATCATGCTTTTGATTTTGTTGTTTACCAGAAAGATGTACCATATCCTTAATTTGGTTTACCCAATCAATGTCTACACTCTACATGTACACTATTATTTTTCATTTTTTTCCTCCAGTGAACAAGAACCACCTTATGCTCTTATAAGGCTTCAATACATAGCAGATTCAGGTAAGTAATTGACTAATTTTAAAAGCTGTTGTGTAATATCAGTTTTATATAGCGCTTTTCCAATTATGCTCAAAGCCCATACATTTAATCCGCTGCCACTATAGGATACATCAGAATCAGTTCGCTTCACTTAGGCTTTGCTGCATATCATACAAATACTGATAATTGCACATATTCCTATTGTGATTATCCCCAAACTGCTACCCATTTCTACACCGCAGGTGGAATCAAATTCACAACCTTCCCATTATGAGTGTGGTGCTTATTCCACTGGACCACACATGCCCACAATTCTAATAAGCTGTTAAATGGTGTACTCACCCATCTTAATATTAGGGTCATCTTGAGTGATCCTCTGACCACAAGAGCAATGGTTCATTTCTCTGTGGATTTGTCTTAGGTCATTTAACAAAATTAGCGGGGTGTGGGCGGAATCTTGAGGGACCAAAATTCAAAATGATGGCTATACAGGGGGTCAAAACAATAACAATAGCTTCAATTAAGCTAACAAGCATACCAAATTGTTCGTCTGAGCACAATGATCCTAAAAATGTATAGTTTGCCTCACTTCCGATGTTTGGTTACCGAGTTATCGAACAAAACATAAGAAGAACGTTGACCTTTGCATTTGGGGTCCAAATTTGAACATGCTCTGATTTTGACAAAAGAAAAAACAACATTGGTATTTTTTAAATAAGGGTTGCCTGAAAGTAATAAATAAATAAATAAATCATCCGTAAAACAACACAAAACAACACAAAAGATTTTTTGAGGAAAGGCATTGTATTAGACTATTTTTATAGAGGGCACTCACACTTTTGTTAGGGCGCTCAAACATCCCACTCATTCCTCCTGATCGCGTCACATATTATCATCTAAATTAGAAAGAAGTCTATTGGGACACTCTGTAAACTATGTTTTATTGATATTTCTCTCTTTTTTTCCTGTTATAGAGCAAGGCTGGCTGGAGATAGTGCAATCTATGATAAAAATGATCCCATTAGAAGACCCCTTAGGCGCAGCTGTAGTTACACTATTGGTGGATGAATTCTCATTACCTACTGTTGTAAGTATACCATGTAGATTATCAATAGATAATGTCATACATAAGAACTGAGAAGAAGAAGTCACTTACATTTTTGTTGTTGGAAGACTCCCCCATGTGCATACAGACCTCAAGGTAGGGTCGGCGGTTAGACGTTTTTTGTTTTTGTTTGTGACTTTTCGTGAACATTTTGGTTTATTTGCAATAATTTTCAAAAAAATTATGTTGTGTAATCTGATCCAATCATTTTTTCTCCATCGACATATACATTTCCATATTTTGATATCAGCAAAGATACCATGCAAACTATTAGGTCTGCCTGTGAGATGTTTACTTTAGATGCTATGAGTAACCCCCCCCCCCCCCCCCCCCAATTTTTGTTGTTGTTTTGATTTATCCCCAAATATGGTATAATTCTAGAAGTTGTGAATACTGTTCTATGGCAAAATATGCAGGTGTATTTTTTTCTATTACCAAAGCCATTGGAGTAATTAAACTCATATTTTGGAATAAAAGTGTCACATACCTTTTAAGAGTTCAATAATATATCAGGATTCAAATATAGTAAGAATTTAACATTTCTTCTAAATTTTGGGCTTTAGAATTATGCAAATTTTCAAGATTTTTTTAATTTCTTGGGAAATATTGGGTTTCTAATAAAGAACTGATGCAAACTGAAAGTGATGTCAAGATTTAGCAGAGTCAGAAAAATTAATATTAATATGTATTTGGTTTTTATGCTATGTAAAGCGCTGAGTGACTTCTGTTTTAAGAGCTTAATAAATGTATTTTATTATTATTATTATTATTATTATTTCTAAGCTTTCACATGAAGAATAAATATTAAGATCATTCCATTTGTGAAAATAAAGCTCCATGATATTTTAATATAAGAAATCGGTCTTGAGCTTGGAAATCAAAGACTTATAAATAGAATTTTGTTCAATGTCACATGGTCTTACTGCTTCATTGCCAGTGTTGCCAGCTGAAATGTGTCCCTCTATGCAGCGGTGTATGGCATAAAGTAGCCCAATCTTTGTTAAACCCATAGATAATTCATTTTTTGCAGAGAGCGTTACCTGTTTTTTTTTCTGCGATGGGAGTGTCAGAAGTAGCCCAATTCAGCAGCATAGCCTTATGGTTGGCAACACTGAAAATTGAATGTTTCTATCAGTGTAAATTCAAAGATCAATCAGTGTTGCCAACAATATTGATTCAAGTAGCCCAATCCATATTTTTTGTGGCTGAAAAAGTAGCCCAAATCTGCGACCTTTGGCAACGCTGTACGTTGCCTTTATATTACACACTATTTTGTACCTCTATACCATTGTGTGAGAGAAGATAATGAAGCGGTTATATTTGTATGTACTGTATCATATGTTGGATATATTTTTAGCAATTGACTAATTCAAGCAGGTAGCATTAGGCCAAAAAGATAATTTGTTGTGTTGCCCTCAAGAGCCTAAAATTTTGAAGTCGTTTTTTTTTAATTCCTCAAAAAAATTACTGACAGACGACTGGCTGTCATGGTTTTAGTCAAGACAAAATTGGTAAATGTCAATTTTACTAATGTTTCTAGTGTGACAATAGACTTATAGTTAACTATTTCTTCAAACAAACATATTTGTATCAAGCTGAAAATAACAATATTTGGGTAAAATGTAAATCTTAAAAAGAATGCGACTCTAATTTTTGAGATTTTAAGGTCATTCGCTGTCAACACAACAATATTTTGGTTGGGTCTTATCAAGGACAATATGTCTACCTTTTATTTCAAAAAGATCAAAGGTGTATGCTGCTTAATGATGTTATGTATAGCAAGAATCTAATTAAGATATTTTAATATATAATATATTTTAATCATTAAAATGATGTTGTGTCTACATGTAATTGCATTTACAAATTTAGATTTTGTGTCTACATGTAATTGCATTTACAAATTTAGATTTTGTGTCTACATGTAATTGCATTTACAATTAGATTTTTAAAGTGCATATCAATTCAAAAGTCTATACTGCGTTGTTTGTTGGTCAGGGGTAGCGCTAGCCGCTAGGTTTTTAAATTAGGGTTTTTAGAACCCTGAACCCCATAAAAGTTTGAAAAATAAAGGGTTATTTAGGATTTTCAGCTAATTGATTGCGCCCAAATGAAAAAATATGCGCTAAACGCGCAAGAACCCCCTTTAGCGCTATCCCTGGTGTTGGTATGTAGTTATACCCAATCTATCGACCTGTGTGTTGGCCCTACCCATCTGACTTTGTTTTGGCTTTGGACACATGGTTGTGTTTTAATAAGTCAATCTTCATGTGAAATATCTAAAATTAAAGGGAAGACTTTTCTTTACAAATTTATAATTTAATATTCTTACATGGTAGGTATAGTTTTGGACTTTAGAGCATTATCTAGTTAGTTACCTTTTTGAGGACTGTATAGCAAAAATTAAATAAAGACATTTTTTTAATGATGTTCTTTATCAATTGATTTCCTTATTTGGTTAATGTTTTGCACCTAATTTGTTACAATTCTTAAATTTTATTACACTTTTAATTGTTGTCATTTTTACCATTTGGGGGATCCATACATTTAAACTTTCAGGAATATTTTCAGTCTGAATTGATCCCAAATAAGAGTAATCTACAGCACCCTTACCAGTGTTGTCACTAGCCAAAATTTAGTGCCGGTTAATTTTACTGACGGCAAACGGAGTAAGTGTAGCGAACGAAGTGCAGTGAATCATGGCATGGGGTCCAGAGGCCTTCTTTATTTGTTTTTAGGTTTTTTTTAATGCACTTTGAAGGTTCCTGTCACATCATTTCTTGTTTTATGAGGCAGTTGATTTTATCCACAAATTGTTTTTAAAAAATAAAATAAAAAATCTTTTTTTAGACTGCCGGTTTTTTTACCCTTTTTGTTTTTAGAGTGCTGGTCGGCAATCCTGAGTGCCGGCTACGCCTGACTGGCTTAGTTAAAACCCTGACCCTTACTACTTTTGAAATACAATAACTTTACCTTTGGTTGTACAGTGACCATCCTACAATTAACCCCAGATATATTTAAAGATTCTACTTGAAGATATGGCTATCTTCATGCAACATTGAAGATTATTATTTATATGGGCTTTCCAAACGGTACAATAAAAGTGTGTATTGAATATTGTGCACCAAGCTCCCGGATGTGCATCCATTATTCAAAAAATATTGCTGTCCAATATTTGTTGTGCATATACATATACGCAGAGAAGGTCAGTTCGGGCTAACTTATTTAGTTTTTATCAAAACAGTCTGTTAATAATAATACTATTGAATGTCTTATTTTCGGGTGATACAAGAATATAATGCACTCACTATAAAAATATTGCACTTGTCTCCGACTCATGCAATATTTTTATAGCTCGAGCAACATATTCTTGTATCACCCTCAAAGCCATTCTATATTAAATAATTACTCAGTGCTATGCAGCAGAGCATAAATCATTGAAAATCAAACAGAAAGAGTTGCTACATACTCGAGTTTTATGCCAACTGCAATTTACATGCAATACTGCACCTTTTTTTTATTGGCAATATTTATTTACCAAATATTTCCCCAAAATGATTGGCTTTTATTTTTATTTTTTTCCTCAAACTCTTCTACATACTACAGGAAACTGTTGAGAAGCTGAGTTCAATTTATAACCTCAGCGATCAGTTTTCAGCTGATGCAGAGATCCATCCCGCCAAACACCGGAACATTGCTACGATATTTGGCTGTCTCGCCGAGAAATTAGCCGGACCGAAAAGCATAGAAATTATGAAGAGTCATGTACTGAAATACCTACTAGCAAATTTGGTAAGTTTGGTTTTTGTGTTGATTGAGAATGTTGGTGTTACCTATGATGAGTATGAATAAGCTATCACAAAATAGCCTAGTCGTAAGTCTTCATATTTAGAAACTTTGTCCCCATTTGGAGAAAAATGAATTGAAAACATCACTCAAAAATGGGCCATTTGCACAATAACCAATTCACGACGCATGACACACACTTTACCTCTCTTTCACCAACTCAATACATTGAATATCAACGATATCAACCAGATACAAACGGCACTATTTATGCACGACCACTTCTATAACAACCTTCCTCCTAATTTTGCAAACTATTTCACCACAAACCGTCAGATACACGCACACCGCACAAGGCAAGCACACAAATTTCATCTTCCTCGCCCAACGACCACAGCTGAAAAACATCAGATACTCTACTATGGTGCTAAGCTCTGGAACGCTCTTCCCAACACACTCACAAATATCACAAACAAACATACATTTAAAAGGCAGCTCAAAAAATGCTGCATTTCTACCTATGATACACACACCACACATACAAATCTTTCTCTATAGTAAAACATAAACTTTGTTCGCTCCTCTTCTTTTCTTCTCATCTTCCTCTATTTTCATTCTATCCTCTCTCCTTCCTCTTGAAGAACATAATTAATTACTTACTTTAAACTTGGCAACTTCTTTTTGTCTCTTGTCATGTACATGTGTTCTGTATTGTTCTCTTTTTGTTTCTGTGTGTCTTTGTCAAGTGTATTGTTTTGTGCTGTTCTGTTTGATCTTGTTTCGTGTTTTCTGTTCTCCCGTCATTAAATATGCTCTATTTACTATCATTCTATTTTTGTGTCAAGGGTCCCCATTATATAAGCCCGTCTATCAGGGTTTCCACTGGGGTTCCTAGCCTCTGCTTCATATTGTATTATTATTTGTTTGTATTACTTTTGGCTGAATAAATTGAATTGAATTGAATTGAAGCAAAGGTTTTACATAAAGATGTGATGATACTGGGATTCGAACCGAGGACCTTTCAGTCTCAAAGCAAATTATGTTATACCACAGAACCAGCTAGGCTGTCGTTGCTGAGGTAGCGATTTTAATCCTACAGAAGAGGTAGGGTAGCCCATAGTATGTGTATTACAGAATACATTTGTAAAACTATAATAATACAATGGAAGTCTTTGAGTTTGGACAACCATTACACACATTTTTGTTAACAGTTATTGTTACACACATTTCTGTTTGTACTTTTATGTCCAAATGAGTGTTATCAGAACTTATCTCGAACACAATGAAGAGTGTTATGTCCTACATGTGGTTTGTACTTCCATTTTCTCAATTTGATCATGATTTAGAACACAATTAGCAAATGAGGCCTAGCAGTGATTGAATTGTGAAGTTAAAAAACTTTGTGACAGTGGATAAGCATAATAGGTCCTCTTTTAGTCAGCTTTGTTTTATATTTCAAATTCTTATTTCTCCCAATCCAGTTATGATGTGTAATGCTATACTGTGGTAATTTTTGCGCTATATTTATTTTCACGCTTTTCACGCTCGTCACAGCTACGCGGAAAATAATAACACACAAATATATTTCTTTTGCATATAGGTCTATGTGATGAAGCTACAAAGCATGAATTTATAAACACACAAAACAATTACAAATCGGCAAAGCGCAAACATTTAATCACACGAAAATGATCACTTTACCCGTAATTTGTTTGATTTGTTTAACAGAACCTGAAGCTGAACCCAAGAGTGATCCTGTTTTCTCTCATCGCCATAGAAAAATTTGCTCAGACAAGTAAGTGAAGCATTGGATGGGATGTGGAAAGTGGATGGCCAGGGTGGGGGGGGGGGGGGGTATTAAAATTATTTTTTGACGGGGTGTGCCGTCAGAGGTTTGAAATCCTGACCCACTCTTAGCTTTTAGGGGGTGTGTTTACCTTAAAATAGCTGATTTGACTGGGCTTGCTTTTTTCATTATTTTCGTGATTTGGGACCCATGGTTTTTTATTTCAATTTGGAACCTATGTTTTTAAAACACAAATCATACCCCATGTTTAGTAAAAAATAAATTCTTCGACTCATTCGGGCGGCACATTCCAGTATACCCTATATACATGAGTACACCCCTCCCCCAGTTGATGGTATATGACGTTAACATTCCAAATTGCTTGAAATATTATTAGTGCTGAAAGGTTTATTTAAGAATGAGTCATGGCCATTTTGAAGCCAATTAGTCTAGATTCTGATTACTCCTCCTGTGCGGATGTAACCTTTTTTCTTTTTCTTTTTTGATTCCACCATTTTAAACTGAGATATTGAGAGTGTGCAATATCAACAAGATGAGTCACATGTTACCATCAGAACAATTCACAATCTTTTTTTAGCAAATTAGTGAAGATGTCAAAAGTGATGTTGGGAGTATATAAAGCTAAATTCTTTCTTTTTACTTCACTCATATAAGCGACAGAAATAAAACCCCAAACAAACAAAACTGATTTACACATGTCACCCAACAAACTCAAGAATTTAGGAATCTATTTTTCTCTGTACAAATGCATACCTACCAATTAGTGCTGCAAAAATACTGCAAACGTTCATAGATTTTGGAGGAAAAAATGCCGAACCAACACTACCTGAGAAGTCCATCTGGCCGAAGAACAGATTCTTTTTTCTTGCTATACATAGGAAGTATTACTTTATACATGCTGAAGGGCCAGATGGAGATACAAGGTTTTGAAAGAACAGCGACAATATTATCTTGTGTGAAATATAATTTAATTTGATACCTTATCATACCCTCATTGTATCTCTTTTCAGCTGAGAATAAACTGAGCATACGTAATTCTAATGTGATGGACTACCTGTTACCACTAGAACAATTCATGGATGATCCAGATCTGAGATTACGTGAAGTCAGTTTCTGTGCCCAATGGTGCCTTGATAACCTTTGTAAGTATCATGAAATGTTTTATTTGCCTTCCACTCTGCAGTGATTTCAGTTTTTTCAGCCAGTTTTTGGCCGTTATAGCCTGATTTCATGCACTCTTTCAGGTTTTTAAAAATTCTGTTCATTATCTTACTTTTATTTGTCATTCAATTAAGCAATGAGTACATTTCAATGAACATACGAAACATATCCCCTGGCCACAGTCCGACATACGCGGGTGCCATCAGATCAGCTCACTGCGCACTGACTGCAAACTCACAAATTCCTCCAACCAACAACACCAAAGCACCTGATTTGTCAAATTTAAACTGTAGCCTTTCTAACGATCGTCACTCTGCGCCATAACCACCAACGCAGTGGTCCCACTGCACCCTAACCATCGGCGCAGTGGGGCGTGATGGTTTATTCACAAGTTTTTCAGTTCTCACGTTTGAGAACCAAGCAATCAGAGCCGTGAAGTCGAGCTGACATGTTGCACACCACAGATGTCCGTTTGACGGTTTTGGGGTGAGGTTGAACTCGCGTAAAGTACGCAAGGACAACCTCATGTTTTGTGCGTCCATTGGGGAAATGGAGGGGGGGGGGGGGGATCATTACTGCTACTATTTGGCACATACCATAGAAACATTCAGTATCATGCATGCCTTAACAAATTAATGGTTTGTCATAACCATGTAATACAGATAATCTGTTTGTATTGTATTTCTTATTTATTTTTTCATAAATTTGCTTGATTTTTCAGTCTCTGTAGAAGGCAGACCGTATACCTACGAGTCTGTTTCCATGGCAAACTGTAACGCCATGCTAAATGATAATGATGTAAGCGAATACCTCAAGATATCACCGACAGGAATGGAGGTGAGTCCATACAATTATCTATCAATGAATTGATCTATCAATTGATATCAGTCAATCAATTATCAATCAATCAGTCAATCAATCAATTGATAATCAATCAATCAATAGATAATGAATCAATCAATTGATAATCAATCAATCAATAGATAATGAATCAATCAATCAATTGATAATAATCAATCAATCAATTGATAATCAATCAATCAATTATTTAATTATCAGTCAATGAAGCAATTGAGTAATTTGTTTATTAAGACAGATCAAACATTCAGTTTGTCCACAAGTCAGTCAATTGGTCAACCAACAGATTCATAAAAGCCCATAAATGATATTCATTGCACAAGAGGCTGGCAATACACCATTGAATTTGTGTGGATGGTGTTCAGTCTGTTAGTTCTGAGTCAATCAAGCCTCATCTACCTTTAGTATTTTTCACTTCAAATTATTGACTCTTAAGAATATGAACACATGCTGGTCATACAAATTTGGGCCCAACAATTACAGTTTTACACACTATGCATTGCTAAATGCTGTAACATACCGTTACTGTTTCAATTTTAAGGAAATAAAAATAAGCTTTAGGTCACAAAAAAGAGAGGCTGTTATTATGATATTAGCATTGTGTGAACCTGATGTGTAATTTTGAGCGAATACACCTACACCAAGTGTCACTACGAATAAAACACACATTTGCAGTATTCTTGAGATTTTACTATTCATCAGAAATTAATTCATGAATTGAGTAATTAACCATCCAAATTGAAATATTGTCCCTCGTCTCATACTATATCTTATGATATATTAAACTATTTAAAAAAAAATGTGTTGGTGGAAGTTCTTCAACTATTTTGAACAACTAAAATTATTGCATGAATTCACCGACGCGATTTACGTAATTAGTTTAAAACATATTTTATACAACTGTTTACTCAAGGTTTTATTAAACCTAAACTCGAACCCACAAGCACTCGGGACAATGATGAGTGCATCTTTTCAAATCGATAGTTTCTGGGAATGAGAGTTTCTGGTTACTTATTACTGTTGAGGGGTTATTTCATGACAGCGCTAGAGGCTATGTGACCTTTTATGATGATTCCTTATGATTGATTTAAATCCGAGACACATAGCTTCAACAGTAAATACCGGCTTAGCCGTCCCTTCATTTAAAAGTCACTGATCAGAGATAGGGCCCTCTGACACTTAGCCCTCAAATTCTCTCCTCCTCACAGGCTCGCAATGATGCATCATCGTTTGAAAGCGTCCGCTGTACATTTTGTGTTGATGTTGGTGTGTGGTATTATGAAGTAACCCTTGTTACCGATGGTGTGATGCAGATAGGATGGGCAACAAAAGATAGCAAATTCCTCAATCATGTAAGTATAAATTGATAGATTGATTATATATGATCAGAGGTCATCAATATTCATGTCTGTATTATGAATATTGAGTAACCTTTTTAGGTTATGGGTACTGTTGCTTTGCAACCTGACCAGCTTCAGAGTCTGGTTTCCCTACCACAAAGGCACCAATGAAGCATATTGATCATAGCCCTTGATACTTACCTGTATCTTCAAAGTTTTTCAAAGCAGATTTAGAATGGCAACAATTATGTAGTCACCCTGGCCATTGTTAATGCATCAACACATTACTTTGGGTATTTCTTGTAAAGTCATGTACACTGTCAAGTATTTCTAAAGTGAAAAATAGCCTTTCCATCATGAAGTATGTGACCCAACATGAGTAATGAGGCACAAGGCGGCAGGAGCTAATTTGATTTAACAGCAAAATTGTTGGACAAGGTCAAAACAGGCCAGTGCCACTATACGCGACTTGTCATTGCCGAGACCGAACCCTTTGAGTGCTAGCACCCCCATTTTGTAAGTCTCAATGTTCTTATAAGACCTTGCGTGCTGTAAATCATAGGCTTATTTCTTATCTTTTATACACCGTATATCCAACCACAGTTTCAAATAAAGGAGTTAAACTACATTTTGAGGTATTTGATTTTCATTTACAAAACCATACCTTGACAATTTTTATTTAATGTTTTGCGAATAAGTGATTTTCAATAATCCCTAACTTTGGTTTGGAATGTGATATAACTTTGACTTTGGTACCAAAA
Source organism: Ophiura sarsii (assembly GCA_035610835.1). Taxonomy (NCBI): domain Eukaryota; kingdom Metazoa; phylum Echinodermata; class Ophiuroidea; order Amphilepidida; family Ophiuridae; genus Ophiura; species Ophiura sarsii. Next base: position 36,166,232 of record CM069458.1, read on the forward strand.
CGTCCGTCGACACATATGTCCCTCATTGTGCCTCATTTACCCGCATTGGGTCACATATATTGATGTGAGCAGCATTTATTATATTCAAACTTATTTATATTAAGATCTCCCACTTACATCTGATTTTGTGTGGTTTTGTGTAAAAAAAAAAAATGTGTTGGTGGAAACATGGCAAGGCAAGGAAAGACATTTTCAAAATATTATTACTCCATTTTTGTCATTTTTGTTTCCCATGGCAGGAGGGATATGGCATAGGCGATGATGAATATTCATTTTCATACGATGGATGCAGACAGTTATATTGGTATGAAGCCCGTAGCAGACCGCATTTCCATTCACCATGGAAACCAGGTAAACATATATGTACAAATAACTTCCAAAGTATTCAACCGGACATAGCTCAAAAGGCTAACAGGCAGATGCACCCTACCCCTGTGTAATAGAGTTAGAGTATGTGTCTAAAAGCTACCTAATTATTACACATGTGATTATAATGTTGGCTCAAATTTTGCATTACGTTCTGATGGACAAAGGATACTTGTTTAGATACTGACATTTTTACTCATCAGTCTGCTATAGTCTATTTGGCCATCATGAGATAGTAACGTAACTGCGTATTCTACTAATTGCAGCACGTAACGCGCGCGCCTACTCGAGGCGCTGGCGTTTACACACGAGCATTGAAAGATGGAAGATACGTGTGCGTAAAAGCTGCGTGTGTTATGTTACATCACTGTCCAGAGGAAGCTAAATAGAGTATATAGATATTTGCCATGTTCATGTAAGCAGTCTGACTTGGTTCCCTCTTAATAGATAGGAACATGGTCAACAAGATGTTTCATCGCCCATTTTTTTTTATATGTCATGGTTAAATAATGGAGTAAATGGGTACTGACCTATTCTAACCTACTCCAAAGTAGCTTAATCCAAGTCATGAAACTAGATCTAGATCGAACAAACTATACATTTCTACTGTCATGTTTTGATCATTAGATATACATTTTGAGATCATTTTCAACAAAATATGAGCATTTGTGTATATAGACCCTGACCCCCTTGGGCTCAAAATTTGTTCATGACATTGAGATATTTTTGTTTTAACTCTAAAGCCATGTATTCTATGTAGGTTATACTGTGCATATCTTGAATCCCTATGACAAGAAGAATGCATTGGTATGATTTCAATCCAATATCAGGAACTTTGAATTTTTACCCCCCTTTGAGGAACTAATTTGAATATAAATGGCATATGGACTTTTTTCCAATTTTGAATGCAGTTCATTTTCAGTGCGTTATTTTTATCTCCAAAGGGCACTATTCCCCCTCCACTCTATCAAACTAGGTAAAAAATGTAAAAAAAGCAAAGTGCTGTGCGATTAAAAACAAAATTATTAGAAAATTGGCTATGATGTATGCGTTTTCTAATTTTTGTTATCAGCCATGTTTAATTTGACCGGTTTACAAATTATGCATATCATTTTCGAGTTGATTCAAGGTTACAGAGAATCACAGAGGGAAAAAAATGAAAATAATGCATCGCCGCCACGTAGAGCCACGCGCTAAAGCCTATTTCACATACCAATGCGCATGGGTTTCTGAGACAAACCTTTTTCTTAGCCTTAACTAACTTGTTGCTTTTCCCTCTCTTTGACAACAGGTGATGTCATAGGTTTCCTTCTTGATCTGGAGGAACAGGAGATGGTGTTTACACTCAATGGTTTCCCTCTTCCAGCTGAACGTGATGTATTCAGGGTTGCCAAGTAAGTAGTCAAATGTTGCTAGGGGTGGGTTTTATGTGCCCAATTAGAGGATACAATATTTTTTTAAAGGGAGTGAACTTGATCAAGACGCAGGCTAGAATAGTATGGATTTAATGAAGATGACCCAATGTCACGAGGAGAAACGGGGCACACTTTTTAATTTCACATCTCTCACTTGTAAAATAATATGATTGTTTCATGTACGAGAGTGTTTCCTCATCATGTAGTAGAACTAAAAAATGATTGAAATAGACAACGAAGTTCTCATCTTGTAAGAAGAATCACCCAATATTATTTCTTGAATTTTGTACTTTCCAGGACTATAGTCAAATTAATAATTGAACGAACAACACGCACGCAGCACAAAGAAGATTGCGACCGAAATTATCACGCTTACGGCTATGAGCGTTTCATGCAATGTACGCAATACGCTGCTTCAAAGTGTTCGTTCATTTATAAATCCGACTATAGTTTCTTTATCTTCTTTTCCCCTACCAACAATAAAAACCAACGAATGTTATCTCAATTTCATACTTTGTTTCTCTTACCCAGGACTGGTTTCTTTGCTGCGGCCAGTTTTATGTCTTTCCAGCAATGTCAGTTCAACTTTGGCATGACACCTTTCAAGTATCCGCCAAAAAGGCCTTTCAAGACATTTAACGAGTATGCAGAGATACCATCAGAAGACAAAGTCATATTACCCAGGTATGTACATGGTCCAGGGGATTAGTTCTCGCCACACAATACAAAGGTTGTGGGTTCGAGCCCCGTTGCGGTCAGTGTGTTGTGTCCTTGGGCAAGGCACTATACCGTGTTTGCCTCTCGTCACCCAGGTGTACAAATGGGTACCAGCATTTATTTATGTTGGGAAGGTACAACAGACTTGTTGTGCGGGAGGAGTGGCAAACCCCTGCAGCAAAAATTACAAGGAGGAGTCTGGCCTAAACGCCAAGGAAAGAGAGATGGGTACTCTATGCACGAGCTTAATTCAGCACGACACTTTACCTTTTTATGTACAGTCAGTCTGGGAAAATTAATGGACAATTTCATATCGTTGCTGTTCTGTCAAACTCTTGTTTGTTTTTCCGGCCCTTCAACATGTATAAAGTAAAACTGCCCAATGGTTATTTGCGTGGGAAGTGTTGCTTTGAATATGTTCAGGGGCAAGATTTTAAGAGATGTATTGTTTGGCCCTTGAACATGTTCAGAGCACACTGCCCAAAGGTTATACATAGGAAGTATTCCTTCATACATGCTGAAGGGCCAGAACAGCGACGATATGTTGCAGGGTGTTTGAAGTGTAAGGTTTGTGTACAACGTGGCAGCTAGTATTTGAGCTCCAGGGGCATTATACCCCATTTCTTTAAGTCAGTCATTATTTTTCCCATGTTTCATCCCATATAGTTTTATTCCTACAAATCACCGTGAGGCAGTGCCCAAAAGTTGAGTTACGGCCTTCTGGCGCTCAACCCTTGATATGTAAGACAAATCGATTGCTAAATGTGAAATTTAGAACCCCATGTTCAGAACAAATCAGTGCATTATTTCAGCATAATGATCAGTATTTATTTTCCCTTTCAGACACAAGAAGATAGCCATGTTGACTCATTTGAGTATCAATGAGAGTACTTGTACACTGTGTTATGATAGGGATTCTGATGTCATCATAATGCCATGTGGCCATGGGTGAGTTATATAATTTTGAAGTTTTTAGTTCTTTTGGATGTTCTCCTGTTTTCGCCATGTAATTTAATAAGTAAACAATACCTTGATTATACCCATGTTTTAATAGTTTGGCTTTTATTTTAGTTGATCACATCCTGCACTATTGTGGTGTTTTTTTTTAAAGATTTGATGCTTTTTGAATTTCACTTGCGGAGAATGGTATCTGCATCTCTGTAGGTCAAACTTCTGTTATTTCTTTTTCTGAGTCTACATAGAAAACATCTTTGAAATGTCTTGTTATAATTTCAACCTGTTTTTCTCAATGGTACTTAGTCCCTGTTCTCCATCAACTAAACTGCTCACAAAAAGTTAGGAAACTTTTTTTTAATCAAGTATATTTTTATTATTTATTACCCTCTTGTATGTTGTTGCATATCAATGGAAAGCTGAAGTGTTCTTCTTTAAAATGATACCAAATGTGCAATGATGACATGTTGCTGGACTTGGCCATATTAATGAGAATGAGACAAAGTCACAAATCAAATGTGCCATAATTAGCAATTTTGTGTTACTGTGTGAACAAACAAATTGACACTGTAATGAAAACAAGCAAGACAACTTACTGATCTTAATCCTCTTTATTGAGACAAGACAAGAACTGAGTTCCGTAATGAGTGGATGATCCGAAGGCGTTGATGACAGCCTGGCACTTCATGACCTTCCACCTGTTAACCCAGTCTTGCAAATACCCAAACAATGGTTTTCTAAAGAGATGAGGGTTAACTTGTGTGTGTTGTGCTCACTGGTGCAATTCTTAGTGTAAACCATTCATGGTTCTCAAGCATGACCGGTTTGATTATTTATCATTACCTATTGACTGTTTAGCACAGATAACAGTAATTTTGGCACATTTGATTTGTGACTTTGCCTCATTCTCATTCATGTGGCCAAGTTCAGCAACGTGTAATCATTGCAAATGTGGTATGATTTTAAAGAAGAACACTTCAGCTTTCCATTGATATATAACATATACAAAGAGGGTAATAAATAATAGAAATATACTTAATTATAAAAAGTTTCCGGAGTAATTCTGTTATACCCTTCACAGGGGTATTCACAGTGCATGATTTTGAAGAACGACGCATACTACTAATGTAGGGTGTGGAGGGTATTACAGAATTATGCCAAGTTTCCTAACTTTTTGTGAGCAGTTTAGAAAGGTTTATTTAGTCTGCTGAAGTTGTCACACCTATTTTGGAGCCTATTTGGCGGAAATGATTGCAGTAGCGGGACAGATGATTTGAAGATCCTACCTAGGTTATCCAGGCTCACTATCACTTTGATGTAACCAACATTAACTGTGGGGAAACGTAAAACCACAGGCCTATAATCAAATCAAATAATTGTCGATCATAGTGTCACGATTCTATCAGGGTCCTATGCGTCTAGTGTGTATCGCGACGGCTGGTGCGCCTGTTGTTCAACCTTTGGATGAACGCGAGCACTAAGATCATTACGCTAGGATCGACAATTATTTGTTTTGATTATAGTAATATATAATTTGGACTCAAGTTGAGTATTAATGAAAGTACTTGTACACTGGTTCTTCTGCCATCATAATGCCAATTGGACATGGGGTGAGTTATATAATTTGGACTCCAAGTCCAGACTCGTATAACACTTATAAAACTTGTGATCACATCTCTCCAATTCTCCGCCATCAACACAGGCTACCTATCAAATCTCACATCATGTACAAGATTCTAAAACAGGCTCTTTTACAGGGGCCGTTTCAGATTGTTGTTACCTGCTAATGTGTATAGTTATGCTTGCCGCAAACAAAGAATAAAACATTCTCTACGTGGACTAGCACCCCTATAGTTACACAAACTTATTCATGAATTCAAGCCTACACACACTCTACTTCTCAATTTCTTCTTGTACCTCCACCAACTTCAACTCAGTCTCATGGTCATTGTGCATTTCCTTAAGCTGCAGCCAAACGCTAAAACAATCTTCCATTCAGTAAAAAAAATCTCAAAGACTGTTGACCATGTACTGTTTCTATGGACTCCCCTGTCGAACTGCTTTCCGGTTCGATGTTTTGATCTGACTCATTTGCATCTTTCCCGGAGATGCGGGCATTCCAAACTGAAGTATTTCTAATATTTCAAACTAGAAACACGGGTCGCACCGACGTGACGTCACCCCATGTCACGCGCCAGCCCGTCACCTAAATTTCGCTTGGACACCTCGGAAGACGTGTTTTTGGCGGAGCTCCCGTATAACTGGATTTTAGGATCTTGAGTTGAGAATTTGTCACGTGGCGTGCCTAATTCGTGTGGGTGATAAGTTTCCTGGATTTTATACGCTTAAAATCGGCTCGTTTTAGTTTCATTTCGGACCTTTTAAGTACCAGAATTCATTTAAAAACTGAACGTAAAATTCTAATTTTCCGAGGAGTCCGCCATTTTTCTTGTGACGTATACAATATGGCGGCTCTTTGTTTTTAGTAATAATATTTTTCCGCAAGTCCGGATACGCTTTGGATCTTTATTGAACTCGTACTGGATCGCTGGGATTATTATTTGTGATGGACGATATCGTTTATGGATCTTGGTGATGTATCTTTATATAAATCGATGTAGTCTGTGTAATGTAGTTATTAACGTGTATACCTATTTTATGTATCCTTACAGCTTTACGTAAGCCCTCTGTGACATATAATAGTTGAGTCACGGATAATCCCCCCAGTGGTAGATAATTCCGTGTTATATATACGCGTTTGACTGAATTTGTATCTTTATTCACTACATCAATAGATTGATTATAATTCGTCTTACTACATTACTGAATCAGCCCAGCAGCTTGTACTTTTCGCCGCTTAGCGCTTGGTTTATTACCTATCTACGTTCTACTTATACAGCGTTCTGTGTTTACATAATCTGATCATGTCGCACCAATGTACCCAGTGCCCTGTTCTTATCCCCGATTGGGATTTACATGTATTATGTCTTGCCCACCGATCGTGCTCTCGAGCAGATCAGTGTGCATCCTTTTGTAAGGGTCTTACTGCTGGGCACTTTGATGCCTTGGAGAAGGGTTTTGCAAAGGGGTTGCGCACTCGCAGTATCAGTGTTGTTAATGTTGTAGGTAGAAAGTCCGTTGGTACGCCCGACGGCCTCCTTCTCACGGGGGAGGGAAGCTCTGTAACCGGAGCTTCCATGGCTGTTTCGGCTAACGATCAGGCTCGGTCTGATCGGCATGTAGAAACGGTCGGCGTGAGTGGTGGAAAGACGGGACTGGTCCCCGTTAAGTACGCTACTCCGTCAGGCGAGCTAGGCGAAAGCTCGGGGGTTATGTCGACCCCTGAGTTAGTACCTTTCACGCCGGGTGCCAGTAGCAGCGGTCCGAGAGAATCGGTGCCCGCAGCTACGGCGCTTTCTGCCAGTGAGAGTGTGGGGTTCGCCCCCGCACTAGTAACTGGCTCGCTGGCGGTGGGAGTTGCCCTAGCTACCTCGGGTAGTATGGGTACACCTACCAGCCAGTCGGTGGTAACAACGATGGCGGGCGGCCCTGAGCCTGCCGTTGTTTGTTCCGCTAGTAGAACTCTCCGAGATCTACCCCCGCCCCCCGGTTTTCCTGTCGGCTTACGATTAGCCACGGTTGATAACCAGGGAGGGATTAGTCATAATCGCCCTATTCAGGCAGGATTGAGTGCTCACTCGTCCACGCCGAATGGTGGTATTATGTCTAGTGGATTTGCCAGTCATTATCCTCCTGGTCACGGTGATCGAGGATTAGGACAAGCTTATCCCATGATGAGTACCATTCCAACCGCTTCGGTGGCTACGGATAATACTCATGCGTTCTACTCTAACGCTCCTATGCAGCAACATGCTATGTTGCAGCAAGGGGGGGGGGGGGGGGGGGTGAGTGGTTACGCAACAGCGGCAGGCGGTATGCCGAGTGCAGGGCCCTGGGCCCAGTACCAAGCATATCAACCTTGGGCGCAAGCACCAGCATGGCAAGGGTCGTACAACCCTTTGCTTACGCAGGCTGCTAGCCCTCCCGCTTATCCGTACGGTGTAGGAGGTTGGCAGTACGGACAGCCGCCGGGTATGGTTTACCCGTGGCAGTCTGGACAGCCAGCCGGTATGCAACTCGCCTCTCAGGCGCAGTATGCACCGCCTCCTCAAGTTCCGTCGGTAGTTAGTGCTGGGAATCCTACGGTGAACCCTGTTCGCCCGGATCTCGGCGGGAGTATCCCCTCTTCATCAGTACCAATCCAAGTCCCTGTGCCGGTTGCCGGCGTGGTGGATATGGATTTGTGTTCGGATGATGCCCGTCCAGAGAGTGAGGATGAATCCGTGTCGGGTTCGTCTGACTCTTCGGGCGAGGGAAAGGGATCGGGAGAGGATGATGAGTCGGATTCCGACGAATCGGTACCTCTACCCCCGCTACCAGCTGAGGAGAGAGCTAATGGCTTTCCGTTAGACACGCACTCGATCCTGTCCCGCGTTGCGCGGGACTTAGGCATAGCCTACGAGTCGCGTCGTCCAGCGGCCACACCTAGTGTGTTTAGCGCTACGTGTCCATTACTCTCAGAATCAGTTGAGCCAGCGCTGACTCTTCCTGCAGACTTGGCGTCTGTCTGGGAGGCGGCGAAGTCTCCTCCGTCTAAGAAGGCCTACAAGAAGGGCTGTCTAGTGACGGACGATGATTTCAATACGTATCTCAAGGTGCCTACCATGGACCCAGAAATACAAAAACGCCTACCAGTTGAGGGAAAAGCTCATGATCACGGAACGTACTCCCCGTATTGGGAGGAGTGTCTAAAGTCGGTTGACAGTCGCTTGCGGGCGTCTATCAGACTTTCTGCATTCAGTTCCACCGTCGCGGAACACCTTACCAGGTTGACTGCTTCAGGATCAGGCTCGGCGTCGGAGATTGCTCGTGAGGCGTATCTGTTGTCAGATCTCTCTCACAAATCCTTGCAGTCTTCGATGTCCGCGGCTCACAGGCTTACATCTCTACGCCAATCGAACGCTCTCTCCCTCCTGAGCTCGACCTATGGGCAGCAGTTCGCTGACTCGCTCAACAAGGTCGAGCTCTCTACTCAGGGATTTCTTTTCGGAAACCGTTTCTGCGAGCTGGTGGAACAGCGAGCTAGAGAGGTTCTCGATGAGAAGTCACTGGTAGATACGGAGGCGGCGTTGAAGAGCCAGAAGAGGAGGAAGAAATCGAAGAAATCTGGTAAACGGAGATCTTCGAAGAAACCTTCCACTTCGGGTTCTTCTGGTGCGGTACCTTCAGTAGCCTTGCCCGCTGCAGCTTCGACTCCTTCCGCTGGGAAGAGACGTCGTGGTGGCCGGGGGAAGACTTCTGGTCCAGCAGCGTCTAAGGGCAGTAAGCGCCCTAAGACCTCTGGTAAGAAGTCATCTCCCTGAGGGCGTGGCGCCTGCCATCCACTCGTCCGGGGAGCTCTTAGCTCCTCTGCAGACGGTGGTGTCACCGGTGGACTCATATCCACCGGTGGGCGGGCGCTTGCTTCAGTTCAGCGCGGAATGGATCACCATTTCGCCGTCCAACTGGCTTCTGGAGACGGTAGAGCGGGGTTACAAGATCGAGTTTACTCTCACCCCGCCACCGCACTCGCGTCGCAGGCAAACACATTTGCCAGCCGACAGAGTACTTCGATCACTCCTTTTGAACGAGGTAGCGTCCCTTGTGGACAAGAGGGCTATAGTCCCTGTCTTCCCCCCGTTTCACGGGGGTTTTTGGTCTACGTTTTTCCTAGCACCAAAGAAGACAGGCGACTGGAGACCAATTCTCAACTTGAAGCCGCTGAACAGGTTTATCAAACCTCAGCGCTTCAGGATGGAAACATTGGCCTCCGTCCTCCGCTGCCCGATCAAAGGCTGTTGGGCAGCGTCCTTGGACCTCAAGGATGCTTACCTTCACGTTCCGATTGCTCCCAAAGACCAGAAATGGTTGCGTTTCCAAGTACAAGACCAGGCGTACATGTTCACATGTCTGCCCTTCGGCCTCTCCACAGCGCCCAGGGTGTTTACCCGGGTAGTGAGAGAGGTGGGAGCATACTTGAGACGCCGGGGCGTCAACATTTGTCAGTATCTGGACGATTGGCTGGTGTATGCGAAGTCTCGAGAAGAGACAGCGCACCACATACAGCTAGTCATCCAGGTGATTACGCGACTGGGTTTTGTAGTGAACTACAAGAAATCCAATCTCGTTCCGACACAGTCTCCGATATACCTCGGGGCACGACTAGACCTGTCGAAAGGTCAGGTTATGCCTTCCCTGGCACGAGTACACAACATGGCTGCCTGCGCTCGCATCCTAGCGGAAGCGAGTGTGGCGCCGGCGGTAGCATGGCTCAAAGTATTGGGCCTCATGGCCAGCATGGTAGATCTGATCCCGCTTTGTCGGTTCCATATGAGGATAATTCAGATTCACCTGCTGGCGCACTACAAGCCAAGTGTTCACTCAGTGTCCAGAATGGTTCCTATCTCAGACCTGATCAAGGAGGAACTCCACTGGTGGTACCAACCTGCCAACCTGACATCGGGGATGAATTTTCCATCTCCGCCGACGAGTCGTGTCATCACGACAGACGCGTCAATGTTGGGTTGGGGAGGCCATTGGCTAGACAACCGCGCCTTCGGCCGGTGGTCAAGCATAGAGGCTCAGGTACACATCAACCTGCTCGAACTTTGGGCAGTGGAGAAGACTCTCCTATGGTTCGAATCCGATCTACAGGGACACAATGTCCTTGTCCAGACGGACAACTCGACGGTGGTAGCTTACCTGAACAGGGAGGGCGGGACAAGATCTCCCACCCTCTGTTGCCACACCATGAGACTCATAACATGGTGTCGAGATCACCAGATCACTCTGCGGGCGATTCACATCGCGGGTGTCACGAACATCCTTGCAGACGATCTTTCCAGGGGACGAACGTCCGACCCCACGGAGATATCGTTAGCACCTCAGATAGCACAGACAATCTTTGTACGATTTTGTCACCCAGCGATCGACCTGTTTGCGTCATACCAGAACAAACAGCTACCGGTGTATTGCTCTCGGACTCGCGATCCGAGGGCGTACGCCGCAGACGCTCTATCAGTGGATTGGACGGGACTGACGGCTTACGCCTTCCCCCCAATATCGCTGCTTCCAAAAGTGGTAGAAAAGGTGGCAAGAGACGACTGTTACGTCCTGCTCATAGCCCCTTTCTGGCCGAAACACGTGTGGTTTCGTCCAATGGTAGATCTTCTTGTGGGTCGCCCCATGTTGCTACCTCCACTTCAGGACCTGCTCAGGCAGGGAGTTCACGGCGAATTCCTTCCAAACGAGCACCTACAGTTGACTGTTTGGCCATTATCCGGCAACGATGCCAGGAGAAAGGCTTTTCTCGAAGGTCTGCAGGCTTGGTCGCCTCGGGTCGACGCCAATCCACGCTCAAGACATATTCTAAGCGTTTGGCTCCCTACTACGAGTGGTGTAATGAGAGAGGTATCTCTCCCACTCGAGCAGATGTAAATAGTATTTCGCTATTTTTAACTGAGAGGTTTGATTCAGGACTCCAGGCAGCTACTGTCCGGAATTATAAGTCCGCGATCATGTCAGTCCACGTAGGTTTTGAGGACGGATCCACTGTCAATGATGGCGGTGAGGTCAGTCTTCTACTGAAGGGGATGTTCAACGAGAGACCACCAGTCAGGAAGATCGTACCTGCCTGGGAACTTAACACTGTTCTCGAGTACATTAAGGGTCCGCCTTTTGAGCCTATGGCGAAAGCGACCCTCAAAAATATTACTCTTAAGACTGTTATTCTCGTGGCCCTTGCTTCTGCGCAAAGGTCTTCTGAACTTCATGCATTGTCATTTTCTTCAATGTCTCTTTCTCGCGCGGGTGTGACAATGTCTTTTGTTCCTGGCTTTGTAGCCAAGAACGAGACTAGTTCGCACTCGTACTCCACCCTTTACCTTCCTTCCCTCAGTGCCGGGTCATCTGCGCCCGGCCGCCCTAAGCCCCCTGCGACAAAAAGCAGAAGTAGTTTGGATTATTCCGAGGTAGTCCAAGCGAAATTTGGGTGACAGGCTGGCGCGTGACATGGGGTGACGTCACGTCGGTGCGACCCGTGTTTCTAGTTTGAAATATTAGAAATACTTCAGTTTGGAATGCCCGCATCTCCGGGAAAGATGCAAATGAGTCAGATCAAAACATCGAACAACGGTAAGCAGGCTTCGACAGGGGAGTCCCAAGAACAATAAGTTCTGGGAGATTTATGGTTTGTAATCATGTAACTTGTTTGTATGTTGTTCTTTGACATTATGATTTATATACAGTGTCTTTATGAAGCGCCTTGAGACTTAATTGTGTAATGCGCTGTATAAGCATGGTTATATTAGTTAGTATTATTGTTATTATTATTCTGTTTTGGCTATTGGATGCGCCGAAAGCAACAACCGCATGCATGCGATCAAAACCGCATGCGTGTGGCCATAATTGCACGCGCACGATTGAATAACTTTTTTGTGCGGGGAGATAAAAACATATTTCTCGCCAATTTGTGACTGATTAAACTATAGTGCCAAATGACCTCTAGTGGACCAGCAGTGCATCTGGGTCGGTCAAAGAGGATTATGTTTTTGGTTAGGGTTCTGAAAATTGCTTCAATCAGAATATCAATATTCTGATTGGTTATATTAATTATCAAACATTAAATTACAAGACATGTTGATTAACCCTAACCCCACTGAATCTCACTGCCAGAAACTATCTCCACGCACGTGCTGCTGCATTGCCTCGATGACATCACCTACCTCTGGCATATGTGGGCAGGAAGTTTAAGCCCGCATATGCGCCGGGAGTTAAGCTCAGTTGGTAGAGGGGCAGACTTGGGTGCGGATGGTCCCGCGATGAATCTGATGCCACCAGAAAGCCAAGTATTGTCATGTTGACTTTTGAGAGCTCTTATTTTCCCATTCAGAAAATTCATCTTTAGAATAGCTATATTTTGAAAGATAGAAGCGAAAGTCCTAGTATGTTTACTTGAGTTTTCAAAATCTGTTTCAAAAGTGGTCTGTGGGTGATTTTTCTAAGGGTACTATCTTCCGCAAGGGTACATCAAATTTGTATTGAAAATTTGGTGTGGGTAAGCGTAGGTATGCTTTTATAGAAATAAAAGGATGGCATCAAAATGTGAACCTTTAAGATGTTGTTTTATGCAATTTTATTTCAAATTGTGATATTAGTTGTGGATTACAATGTTAACCATCTTGATTTTTGTTATCAAATCTCATTTTTCTAGTGGTATGTGTATGGACTGTGTGTTACAACTCGACCAGTGTCCACTGTGCAGGGGTCCGATCCGCCTTCGGCAGCGATTGTCCATCTCCTCTGCCACACCTAAATCTCCAGAACTCTCGCAAGAAATCACCTCACCCACAGACACGATAGCAGCGCCCTCACCTGACACGGATCCTCCAGATTGACAAATTTTTCGATTGTCGGCCAAGAGAGTAAAAGTTTCAGAATTAAGTGTGTAATATCATGAGTAGAGTGATTGAAGGTAACCATTCAAAATTATTTAGGTCATATTTCGCACCAAATAAAATAATACATTTTCTGATTGATTTCCCCCAAAATGATCTTTTTTGTCCATATATTGCACTAAAACATGTTTTATTTGGAAACATTTTAAGTGCAATGTTGTCAGAATGTGATCTGATCCTCGAGAACTAAGATTCAATAGAATGTTCATGATAAGTGGAACTTTTGACACTTTCCACACGGCTATTAGTTTTACCATATATACAAAACAGATTTTTCAGAAACCTTTTCCAACTTTTAGAAGTCTATACTAGGCATGTTTGTACTTATTTCAATGCATTTCTCATGGTGATTCCAAATATGGTAATAAAATTCAATACTTTTGACATTTTTGAAATATTTTGTGAAATTTTGTAATGTCGTTTGCAGAGATGCCTGCTGCGTTGCGTGGAAAGTGTTAACATGAAAATGACAAATATACTAGGAAATTGTGATCATATTTGACGATTTTTACCTCTCGCAGAATTTACCATTTCATCAGTAATCACGCGCTATCTTATTTTGTTAATGAAATCTGCGGTATATCTCCTGTAATCTGGAAAAACCTAGTAAGTCTGTTGAACGCAAATTTGAGAAAACAAAAAGGAAAACTGTTCCCATCTTTTTTCCAGACTAGGTTTTTCCATACTAGGTTCTTCCAGATGAAACACTGCCGACAGGGAAGAGTTTTACACACTTTAACTTGATAAACTGAAGGGGAAAAACCTAGTATTAAGTCCAAATATGGGTCTGACTCAATTTTCACCAAAATTGACTTACTAGGTTTTTCCAGATTACAGGAGTTATGTCAAACTTCAAAATGCTGATGCTGCACCATGCATTGGTTATAGAAACGTCTCATGGGTAATACTAGGTTGTGGCATCATCACTAGAGGGGCCCAAAACTGGTGATCTTTTGCCGGATTAGTAATAAAGGCGAAATAAAACGAGACGGGATATTTTCTATGGCATTGTTAAGACCCAATAAGGGTGATGTAATGCACCTTCAACGACCATGACCGGGGATTCTGTTTGTGGCTCTCATATAGGTCTGTGCAATGGAATTAATGATGAGGTCTATCACACTAGGGGTTTAGTCAGGGATACTATTAATTTTGGGATAGGAAACTCCTATACTGTGCATACATAAATGACAGGTCTGGTTTACTAGGCTATTTTAATGAGCTCATCCGGGAACTTTAACTTTGTTGTGATGACATCTTGATAGCGCTGTTTGTCGTCTGCTTAGGTATAGATAAATTGAAATTGACATGGAATTGTTGGAAAAAATCCTGGAAAATTGTGCAGTTTCAAAAATTATCATAAAAAGCTTATGTGCTGCAGGGTTTCTACCACCCTGAATATGATTAAATCATGTTTAATTGTTTGTTTTATATATTTTTAGCTCAGTGTGTCACTTCCCTTTATACGCCATTCCGTTGTTGTTTGTGTCCGACAGACTTGATGCAAGTCCTTTACCCAAGTAGACAACAACAGACCGCGCGCTACAGGGCCATCAAGATATGATCACACAAAAGTCAATGTTCCTGGATGAAAGTAGCTTCTGATCGGCAATTTGAGTTGCACATCCTTGGTTAAGTTATAAAGACTCGCTCCTTACATACACAGACACATGTTTATTGTATCATATTATCAGGAAACTGTTAAACACTTGGGATATTTGAAAAATTATGGCAATGATTACTATGGCATAAACAAGTATGAGGTGGAACTAGGTTTATAAGAAAGAAAGTCAAGTTAACATTTCATTTGTTAAATTATGCAATTTTTACCACAGTAGTAGTAAAAAACAGTGTGTTACTTTGTTTGTTCATGTTATCCGTTTTACTGTCGGTTTGTTCAACCTTTTATTTGGATTTAAAAGAACACCTGGGTTCACTGAGAATCGAGCTCAAATCTGCAGTGAAAAATGCAAATAATATCCTGGCTTAATTCGAGTCTGACTGAGTGAGGTGAATTAATTTTCTGTTTCCATGATGATACTCTATCGATGGGATTTATATCCCAAACTCTGCATCTATCTTAACTCTTTCCACACAGCTATTAGTTTTACCATTATTCAAAACAGATTTTTCAGAAACCTTTCAAGGATTACTGACCCAATACTAGGCATGTTTGTACTTATTCCAATGCATTTCTCATAGTGATTCCAAATATGGTAATGAAATTCAATAATTTCGACATTTTTGAAACATTTTGTGAAATTTTGGAATGTCGTCTGCAGCCGCCTGCAAAGTGTTTACACGGATGCTATTGCTTCCTAATACTGGAAGTATATGAGTGTGCTTGCATATCTGTGTAACAGAATTATCATTATTATTCATATCAAATCAAAAGTCCATATTCCTTCAGTTTCAGTTTGCATGTCAACTTCGGAGTTCTATAGTTCAGTCAGTTCCAAATTGGCGAAACCTGTTTACAGCAGCGAATGAATTTAGAAGAGGGTCGCCCGCAAAACTCTCGCATGGCGCAATATGGCGCGCAAGGTCGCAGTGTCATTGTATGTGTGACGCTTGCGTATGCCAAAATTAACATTAAACATTAAATATCATGATTCTAGAAATGTCACTCTTACTTTCAATGCAAAATTGTCAGTGTCGCGGGTATTTTATTTTCGCGAATCCACGTCCTTCTCAAAATTAAAGCCCTTACGAAATTAAGTGGTTTACAATATTGTGCACATAAAACATCATCGGTTTATGGCACTCTCACTTTGGGCTAGAAATCAAATCTGGCCCTTCAGCATGTATAAAGTAAAACTGCCCAACGGTTTTGCATAAAACATGTGCAGTGGCAAGAGAACAAGTTTTGGTCCATGAACATGTTTAGAGCAGAGTACCCAAAGGTTGTATATAGGAAGTAATACTTTATACATGCTGAAGGGCCAGATGGAGATACAAGGTTTGACAGAACACCAACGGTATACTATCATATTAAACGACACTGTAACATCACTAAGGAAATGAAATATAATCAATATGAGCCCAAGTTTGAGGTTAGTAACATGACATTAGGTAAATGCCACAAAATAAATGCACCAGGCAGCGTGGTACTTTGATTGGTTTTGTTAGATTTGGGCATGATAAAGATATTACTTTTTGTAACTGAGGAATGAGAATATACTCTGTTATCTACCTCTTTGCAGTGACATCAGAGTGTACTCCAGTGATAGAAAGTTATTATTGTGCACTGGATTTTAATTTGCTGATATATGCATCCATATGTGTACATTCTTGTCACTTGCACATAAATGCTGCGTCGATAAGTAAAACACTCTGACATCCCTGCACCGAGGTAGGTGAAAGAAGTGGAATTAGCGATGTTGTATTGGAGATGGATTTTGTATTGATTTATGATGAGGATAAGTAATCAGAACGGTATATATTAATTACACAAATCTGTTTTCTATCACCTTAATATTATTCTGTATATCTTGCATTGCAAAGTATTCTGTTTTACCAATCATTTTGAGGGTTTAGTGCGATAAGGCTTGTCTCTAATAGCTGCCGGCTGATATAAATGGGCTACCATGTATGCTATCTAAGCAATTGGTATAAGCTAAATGTAACTCGGAGCAACTATTGCAGATATGGTAATTTTGTTCACATACTTTGTTATCTGTTATACACCTCTGGAGAGGTGCTATATGGTGCACCCGTGTGACAATGCAATTCTTACACATGGCAGCCAGTGTAGATAAGGCTTTTTGGCTCTAAGCCCTCGGTTTTACCCACTTTAACCAGTGACTTTTGTCACCAGTTAGCAATTCAAAAATAAACAATGTTCTATCAAATAGCCCCATTTACCCATGATGTTCAAATCTTATTACCTCCCTTAACCACCCCCCCCCCCCCCCCCCCCCAAAAAAAAAGAAGAAGAAGAAAATGAAGGACAAATCGTCTTTGACAATTTATGGAAACATTGGTGTTTTTTATAACTTTGGGAAACTTTGATTTTGTTTCATATTACCTATTTTTTTCAACTCTTGTAATTATAAAATATGAACTCAACAATAAAAACAATGTCAACAAACTAACCAACCAAAACCAAAACAAATGAAAATAATTCATTCTTAAGATCCAGATCATAGTACATGGTGGTTCTTTGCCTTGGAGTTCTAGCTAAACTAAAACTAATTTTCATGCAAATGGCTTTGAATGGCTGTTTATATCCCTTTTTAGATTTAAAAAAAGATTCAATGTCCAACACTTATCAATAAAGCGAAGAAAAAAACCCACCCTGTTCTACGGCCCGGTCGACCGACCTTACCTGTGAGGTCAGTTTGCCTGTAGAATAGGTGTTTTCTCCCATCTCATGTTTTAATTCTATACATCAAGACAATCTGCATGCCACACCTGTTGATGTAAGAACATATGTTATTTAATGACCATCACCATATAATATTTTTACATGTTCTTTTTACACATTATAGTCACTGTCATAATGCTATGGATGAAATTCGAACTATTTCATGCAAGCGTTGCATTCATGTGCGTGACAATTTCACAATTGACGCTCGGTCATTCTTTGAAAACGCCCGGTACACACTTCTGAGTTTACGCATGTACGCTCATACGCTTGTATGTACGCACGCACACAAGTATGCACGCATTGTTGGAATTATGTCCATAGCATTATGACACTGACTATAAGACGCGCATGATATATGTTAATTTATAGAAATTTTATGTTGAGGGATAAGGTTTAAAGACAAACCTTGGATTAAATGTTGACCTTTTTAAAGGTTTTGAAAGAACCTATAAATAAATATATTTTATGGTGCCTATAGCTAAATGGTTTCAACTTGAATATTATTTATAAAACTTGGAGATCTATTTGATATAATGAGTCTGCAGGGTGGCCTAGAATGATTTATACAAAATATGAAAAGAAAAGTGCATCTATAAGGCGACAAAGAAAAGAAACCCTGTTCTACGGGCCCGACAGACCTATTTTTTTTGGAAATCCGTGAAAAAAATGTTCACGTGCAAAAATTGTTTTTGTATTTCAAATTACGTCAACAAATTTTGAGATTTTATTGATATAAACACAACACCAAAAGTAATAATCCTATGAAAGATGTCCATGACTTAGTGGCTGAATGAGCTCAAATGGAAAATAAAAACTGCCCTTCTCAAAAGTCACAAAAGTTTATGAATCGCTTCTTACTAATGGAAAAACAGCTGTGGTTGAGTGAATATTACTGTAATGTGTAATCAATTCATGATCATTCAGCCATGTAAATCCCCTTCTTGGCTCGGAGCTTAGCACAGTGAGTTGTGAGAAAAAAATCGAAGAGATGCGTCCCTGGCCGAGCCCTCAATTTTGATTAAAAAATGAGATTTGTACATTTTTACAATTGAAGAGGTATTTTGCAAAAGGGCCTACATCCACTTTGGCTCTTATTGAGAAAAAGTCCAAAAACTGTTTCTAAATATTCAAGTTGAGCAATTGAAAAACTGAATGGATTATGAAAGAGGTACACTACATACTAATTGAAATTGAAATAAATTTTAAATGTGCTAGTTTTAATTTTTTTTAAAATCATGTTTACATTTTTTGAAAATTTGGATGTAGGCCCTTTTGCAACAAAACTCCATCTGTTTGTACATAAAGAAAAAATACCACACACAAAAAATCATTTATTTTAATCATTTAAAATAAATAAGTTTGATATTGAAATGTATAGGTCACAATCATGTGTTTCAAGGAAATAAAGTCATTTTTTTCAAAAATACCTACATCTCATTGTAAACAGCCATTGAAGTTGTTGTTTTGTTGCAAAAGGGCCTGTATCCCGATTTAATTCTGGATACAGGCCCTTTTGCAACAAAACAACAATATCAATGGCTGTTTACAATGAGATGTAGGTATTTTTGAAAAAAATGACTTTGTTTCCTTGAAACATATGATTTTTCCCTATACATTTCTATATCAAACTCATTTTTTGAAAAAATGCACCATAGCCCTTTTGCAAAATACCTCTTCATTATTGTATTACATGTATGAACTTACACCTAACCTGTAAGGATTAAGACAAATCAGCCCTCTTTGTACAACAAAACGTCAAATCAAATATTCTGATCTACGGCTGTAGATCAGAATTTCACACTATAGTTGGGGAGCATAAGGGTCTTCCAGGCCCAGGCTGACACAAGGAGTTATATACCAAAATGTTCTTTGAAATTGTTGGTAAAATTAAACCTATGTGGACATCCTTGCCAACTGGGGTGGTTGATTGACCTTGACCTTGATTTAGAGTGGAAGGTTACGTGTGTTTCAAAACCATGTGTGCTCCCCCAGATATAGCTCTATAGACGGTCATAATATAAATATTTTGGGTATCAAGGCTGCATTTGCGATTTTGTGAGTGGTAACAGCAAAAAATTACCATTATTAATGTCCATCTTGAATTCTGAAGTAAATTATATTTAACAAAATTCTTCAACACTACTTTGTGTCCCTTTAAATATATGTGGTTTTGATACTGAATAGATTATAGCCAGGCAAGATTGTAAGTCTAAACCTTTTGGTGACCTTAGTTTGCTTTTCATAATCCAGACCTTAGGCTAAAATGTTTGGCTCAATAACATTGTACATTCATCATATTTCTTTTCTTTGTGTTTTTCAAGGTTATCATATTTCTTTTACTTTGTGTTTTTCAAGGTTGGTTTTATTGGTTAATGTTTTAGCAAAAGAAAAAGGTTTTAAAGAATATCAACAATCATCATCCTTGTAGGTATCAGGGTATTTATACTGAACGCTTGATAACATCGTAATCATCGACTAAAAGTAGGACAAATTATAAAATTACCTAATACTGACATCTACCCATGCAAATACATGTAATTACTATTGAAAACCAAACTATTAAATCAGGTCGAAATAATCTAACAAATGAAGTAACTCTATTGAATTTTGAAACTATTAACACTTTAAAACCGTTAATCTGTTAATTTTACTACAAATTAAAGATCGCTTGAATATTAATCTAGATAAGAATAATAACCATTTATTTGTGACAGTCCAAATTTTGACTTGGTCACCTGTTATAGTTCCAACCCCAACTATTGTATAAAGATCTCATTTTAAGATAAATCACAAATATAACAACAACTTCATACTTTTTTAATCTAGATTTTGACTTTGTGGTTACATTACAACTTTCATTATTGTATTTTAAAGGGACCTTAAATGTAACCCCGAGGCAGTTTTAGAAACCTGGTCTGGTTAATTTGCTCTTAGCTACAAATTAAAGTTTGTTATCCTCCATTTGAAAAATTGCTTTTTACCTGAGCCACTTTAAGGGGTGTTTTTACCTCATAAAATGGTTGATCCATCTGTATTTTTCTTCTTCATGATTTTCACAATTTGGGACCCATGTTTTGGGTTTTCCAACACAAATAATACCTCATGTTTAGGAATTTTTGCCCAAAAGAGACCCATTGGAGCGGCACATGCGCGTATAACTAATATACACAAGTAACCCTTCTCCGGGATTTGAATAAACTTGCCAATGGGCTAATTTCTTTCTGTATGTGGGGCAAAATAACAAATTTACTTTTAAATGGTTGTCATGGCAATGAATAATAAATTACTTTATTGGTACAGACATACAAGTTTATAATTATCCTACTGACCTTGCACTTCAAGGTCAAGCAAGTGCAAGCATATTAACCCTAATCGCTCGCGGCTATGTTATTGTGCGTATCGGGGGAGAGGATAAAAGTACTATTTTTTTTACCCAAATATATGCCCACATGCCTTGGGTAGGTGACGTCATCGTGGCAATCCAGGCTGCAGCAGCACGTGCGTGGAGATAGTTTCTGGCAGTGAGATTTAGTGAGATTCAGTGCGGTTAGGGTTAATCAACATGAAAAATTGACATTTATTAACCCTAACCGCACACGGCTACGTTTTTGTGCGTATCGGGGGAGGGGGAAAAAGTACTATTTTTTTACCCGAAAAAGCACCCAGCACCCCCTGAGATTCGATCGCGGGATCTGCACCAAAGTCTGTCCCTCTACCAACTGAGCTAAACTCCCAGCGCATATGCGGGCTTAAACTTCCTGCCCACATATGCCTTGGGTAGGTGACGTCATCGAGGCAATGCAGCACCCCGATTTACTGTATACTACATGTAAAGCTGTAATTTCTGCTGTAGTCTCATTTTGAGTATAATTGTGACCCGTCACATCATAATGGATATGTTGGAGGCTCGAGTCAGATCTGAGTTATTGGTATGACTTGAAAGAGCACATTTTAGGCTTTGAAATGACACCATGTTGGAGGTTATCAGACTTTGTAACCATAAGATATGATTTGAAGAAGCATATTTTTTTCTATTATTTTCTTTAAATTTCACCAAATATATTGGCCTCTATCTCAAAACTGTTTGCCGACAACATGTCCTTTTTGACGCGACTGGTCACAATTAAATTCCTGCATGGGAGCCCTGAGCATGGCCGCTATATGCTACACTGCCCTCCCATGACAAAACGGCATAACAGACAGTTTTGTCAAAATTGAGTTATTACTATTAGTTGGTCTATAGGATTGAGATACCTACCAATTACATACCAAACTATTCAGTTTCTGGATTAACTGTTCAGGCAAAGTCGTTGATCAAAGATGTAATTATTATGGTGATCAATTTCTTGCCCGTTGCTGATCCTTAGGCCAAATTAAATTAATTGTTTGTCTCAAAGCTCCTCTCCTGTTGTAAAACGAATGCGGAATGCGGTTTTTTTTCAAGTTTTTTATTTTTATTTTTTAAATATACTTACTTACTTATTTAAGATGATCTGATCAATGAAAATCTGAAAAATCGGTGAAATTTTAGATTTTTTTATTATTTTTTTTTGAAAAATAGAAGAAAAAAAAAGAAAAAAAAAAGTTTTTTCAGATTTTTGTTTTTCTAATGCGCACCAATAAACGAACGCGCGCGGGAGCTTTGAGACAAACAATTATTTTAATTTGGCCTTATATACTTCTTTTTAAATTAAATGAATGGAGCGTTTTAAACAATGTGAATTGTTCATTCGGACACCAGCGTCTTGTGGGTACTGTTCAATCACTAATGGCTCCAGTATTATGTGCGCTATAGAGCTGTGATACTTTAGCGCAAATGTTCCGTGTTTAAGAATGGTTAGGCCAAATTAAATTAATTGTTTGTCTCAAAGCTCCTCTCCTGTTGTAAAACTAATGCGGAATGCAGGTTTTTTTCTTCTTTTTTTCATTTTTTTTTTTAAATATAAAATATTGAAATCCTTGTAAAAGTAAACTTTTGTATTTAAGATGTGATCAATGAAAATCTGAAAAATCTGTGAAATTTTGGATTTTTTTTTTTTTTTTTTTAAAAAAATAAAAAATTCTAATGCGCACCAATAAACTAACGCGCGCGGGAGCTTTGAGACAAACAATTAATTTAATTTGGCCTTACAGTTCGAAGTGCTATGCGATGCGGGAAGATCATAGAGGCTGCTGTGCTCCCTGTTATAGCCCAAATGGTAAATGCATCACATGCGTAGCACTGGACATTTCCCCCCCGAAAGACCAAAACTGTGATCCACAGAGGCCTGCCCTAGTCGTTTCCTCACTCACTACACTTCACTCCGTTCGTGAGGCCAAGTTCAAGTTGGAAGGTGGTGGGCTTTTGGCTCGCTTGTCGAGGATGATGGCTTGATCTAGAGCTACATGTGGGTGGATTCTTCCATGTTGGGGAAACGTTCTTTGATATGGTGTTGAATTCATATGAGATTTACACAGTAAATGGAAGAATACATATTAACTTTCTAGCAATGAAAAATCAACAAGTATTTTCAAATTATTTCCAAAAATGATTGGCTTGCCCATTTCTGGACCAATTTTTTTGTGACACTCTGTAATTATAAATAAAAACCTGATATCATCACACTTTGACATTTTGATTTGATTTTATTATTTTACATGATGGGTAGTAACAAAATAGATAGCAATTTACAATACAGAAGTACAATAATTTAACACATTTCTAAATTAGGAAAAATTATGGTACAATAGTGAGGGTTATCAAAGGTAAAATGTATATACTACCTTGAAAAGTGTTACAGATTATCTGATCCACTGAGGAGGATAGATACTATAGTTTGATCAGTTCCCAATTGGCAAGCCTCCTTACAGCAGCGAATTAATACAGAAGGGTGTAGGCACACATGAACGCAACAAGTGCACTGTGCATCAAATCAGTGGCGTAGCTAGGTTTTTCATATTGGAGGGGCGAAAATTAAAAGTGAACCGACAAGACTATACCGATGAAACAAATGCGCGCACACATTTGCGCTTTTGCCATGATTATGGTTCATTTTGGCTCTAAACGAGCACAAGCGCATGGAAAATTGCTATCTTTGTTGTACTAATTTGACCGTCATGATTTCATACTTCCCCTTGTCAAATGAACCGACAGTGTCAATCTCAACCAACAGACTCAAAATATTGGTGGGGCCCCACCCCCTGACTATGCCACTGTTGCGCGTAGAAAGATGAAAACCGCATATTTCTCACCAATTTGGAACCGAATAAACTATAGTAGTAAAGAGTGAATCAAGTCAAATTGACTGAATGATGTCACAGGTGAGAAAGCACCAACATTACAATATGTTTGACATTATATTGTCCAAATAGCTACAGGTAGCCAGTTTTTTATTTTAAACAATCATTGTACAATTCAAATGTTTGTTTTCAAATCTGCAGTTGAAATACATATTTTTAAGATATTTTTACTCGTAACTTGAGAATAATCTTACCGGGTGGGAGTTAGCATTCTGGTAGTAACCACTCACCTCCCTTCCCCCCTCCCCTATTAACATGGGTGGGGACACTGTGTACTGCTGCGCTATCAAAGTCTAGCCACCTCTGCCTAACATTAGGAAGTGGTGAAAGACAACTCAATAACAGGTCCCGCTTGTATTGATTCAATATGTTTATTGCTGCCAGAAAGCTACAAAGGTAAGCTTATTTTCAAATTGGAAAAATAATCTCCAAATATGTCAACCAAAAAACCCTGTTGAACATATTTATCTACATTCAATCAAACAAACAAAAACAAAATTATCTAACATGAATATATAAACAAGTTAAAAAAACACCATTGAATCTGTACTTTGTGAGGCTATTTCTTGAAATTCAAATACTGTAAAAGCCAATATTTTTGCGTAAAGATATTTTCGCGCATTTTGATATCATAGACATTTCGCGAATTGTTTTTTTTGCGGGCGACCTTCTGGATGCTTTGCATGAATGTTGAAAACAATATTTTTGTGTGTTATAGTTTTTGTGGAAAAATATTTTGTGCAAAAAGTGCAAAAAAAACACCACCGCGAAAGTTTCAGCTTTTACAGTACTCCATTATTACTGAATCAATCTTTATTTCACTAAGGATCAAATCCATTTGGACCGCATTAAACTAAACTTTGTACTACAGGCATATTTATTTCCTAGCGCAGGCGTATTTATTTCCTAGCGCAGGCATATTTATTTCCTAGCGCATTGAAATGGGATCTGAGACTAGCATACCCTCTAAGATCGGGATCACTCTGTAATCTTGTACCAAAGTCAAGACAATCTTAATCCTAGCTTGAATATATTCTTGGTATACTAAAAATTGCACATGAAGAACTAACTACTTATTCCAGTTAAACCACCACCAACACAACATACATTCTCATCATATATACAAGCACTTTACACTCTTATCATAAAAATACAACACTCAATTAATGTTTTGATAATATCCTAAATACTCCGTCAAAAATATCATCACCTAAAAGGTTTACAGCTATGTTTATGTCATTTTTGCAAATGGTATATCAGTAACTTTATTAAAGACATTATTTGATCTTTTCCAGGGAGCGCCCTCTATTCATGATTTTTTTTAGACAGTAGATTTTCTTGCAGATTTACATTTCTGATCATAAATCGTACATACATTCCAAGTTACAGAGCGATACGATTCCTAATTACCTCAAAATCATGGTTTTAGAGTGAATTTAGACTCGAGTAAAATAAGTTGTCGGACATCCGACAGTTTATTTTCACTATAAAACCATGATTTTGAAGTAATTAAAAATCTTATCGCCCTGTAACTTGGAATGTATGTACAATTTATGATCAGAAATGTAAATCTGTGTAAACCAACATAAAAATGGATAGTTTAATTCCGAAACCCTGTCAACGGGGTTAGGATTATGGATTTCAACAGATATGTCTACATAGAAGAGTGATATCCCATTCTCCTCAACAAACACAGTCATAAACTTCTGGTTTTGTCCTTTATAGCAGAGAGAATAATTATATTTGACTATAAGAGGGGACAATTTTTTGACAAGGAGTATATACATATGTGACATGTTCTACCAAAACCAGATGGAATTGGGCAGAGCTCCAAACTGAGAAATAGCCCAAAACCTAATTGGGGATTTGAGTTTCTTGTAAATAATTAATCTTCAGAGTGTTAATAACATTATTGTGAAAGTTTCAGATAAAAAAATCAAACCAACATCAACAAAAATGCATTTATTTTTATTTTTTAAAGTACATTGTAAGTAAATTGTTAGTACATTGTAAGTACATCTTTATAGGACGATATCTCAGTTTAGAGTTTTCATAAAGACGAACTTGAAAATGATTTAAAAAAAGAAAATACCATTGTAAAGGTGAAGATCTCTACTTTAATAATCAATTACTAACTCAATCTTGATATCTTGCCCAATTGTGTCTGGTTTCAGTGGAACACGTGACATATGGTATAACAGGGAATCACAATGGTGCAGTTATGGCATACTTTTTTAATACCCTCCACACCCTATTCCATATAAATAGTAGAGTGTGAAGGGTACAATGTGAAGGGTATTACATAATTATTCCGCAATTACTACACTGCGTTATGCATTCACTCAACAGACAAATACAATATTGAAACTGCATATTTACAATAATCAGAGAGATGCTATGACAAAATCAGATCGATTATTTGATAATGTGCCGTGAACTACATATTTGATTTTAAGCTGCCTTGACGCAAGAGAATAGTGTCCAGCTCTTCAAGCCAGGGCTTGAATTAATCTAAGGCATTGAAGGCAATTGCCTTCGATGCCCCACCTACATGTAGTAGCCTTGATGCCCTCAATTTCTGGCTGTTTTTACTCCATTCAAAAGTACATAATTGCCTTGGATAAAGTTGGTGCCATTTCAAATTGCCTTAAATTGCCTGCCCTTTTCATTACTTATTTCAAGGCCTGCTTCAAGCAGCATGAATTGGTATGATACAGCTCAACCTTATAATTTACACACAGGTTTGTTCAATAATTGACTTGACTTCCATAAAAGCATCTTTCTGATCGCATTCTACAAAAATAATAACATGTAAAAATAACTTGATACATTGGTACTGATACAAAATACATTGATAAATGATACACAAAAAGTACTGTGAGATTAAATAGTTATTGTTACTACTGTGGTAAAATGGTATCCTGCTAGTACATTATATGTAAAGCATGATTATTTGCACATTTCTTGATTTGTCAACATCAACCATACCCACATTGTGAAAATATATGCAAACTGTTTGATTTGCTAACAGTACACTAACTATATTCCCATCCCAGCATGAACATGTTGCTAACTGCCAATTCGGAGTAATTCTGTTATACCCTTCACAGAGGTATTCATAGTGCATGATTTTTAAGAACGACGCATACTTCCGATGTAGGTGTGTAGGGTATAACAGAATTATGCCGCCAATTCATGTACTAGCATATGATGCAGCTGTGTTCCGTATTTGAAAGGTTTGAAATAACAAATGTGACATGAACATTTTGTCAAAATTTAAAGACACGCACACATTTTCATGCTTCACGGCATCAAAATTACAGCATATGTTATCAATTTACTTTAACCATACCCACATCGTTGAAATATATGCACACTGTTGGACTTGCCAACACTATATACATGTATATAGTGTGCAGTATATATATTGTGTAAACCAACATACAACTATCAAAGCCGTAACATTTTATGGTACTGGTATAGACAAAAAAATATAATTGCTTTTATTGTAATAAAAAAGACAGATCTTTAATTCTGTACAGGCATAGACCAAAAAAATAATATACCGGTAATAAATATCTGATCTATCACTTTATAATTAAGTGAAGAATCAAATCTAAAAAAATCTCCTTCAAAATGTTGGCAAGAAATGGTTCAAAATGTTACTTTATATTGTCAGACTCGAGCTATAGTAATTTGTATTAGTATTTCTATATAAAAAGTAAACTTTCAGTTCATAAGGCTATATTAAAAAAATCTTTTGTCTCAAAGCTCTTCATTTTTCAAAACCTAATGTGGAATGTGTTTTTTTTAAAGGTTTTTTCAAAAAAAATTATAAATAAATATAGAATATTGAAATCTTTGTAAAATTGATCTTTTGTATTTAAAATGATGTGATCAATGAAAATCTGAAAAATCGGTGAAACTACAGGATTTTTTATTTCAAAAAAAATAAGATAACGCCCATCAATTAACTAGCGCGCGCGGGAGCTTTGAGACAAAAGATTTTTTAATATAGCCTAACCCAAAATTACCGGTAAGGCAACCCCATCACCCAAGTAAAAACCTACACCACTCTGTTCTATGAGCAAACGGACCTCTCAGGTAGGGTTGGTCCGTCAGTTTTGTTTTGTTTTTTAAAAACGTTATGAAATGTATGGGGAAGTATTATATAAGACAAATTGAACATCTGAAGAAAAAAAGGTCGGTCAGAACAGGGTTGTTTTTTCGTCGCCTAATGTAACACTTTCAGGACGAGGCATGGGACGCCCGGGGGGGGGGGGGGGGGGGGAGGGGCACTCAACTTTTTTTGGGTAGGGGTGTGCCGCCCAGGGTCTCAAAAAAGGGGGGGGGGGGGGCTACAGAACTGAACTGGGTCGATTTTATGACGAAAAATAGGGTCTTAGGAACTGATTTTTTCAAAAAAGTAGGTCTTGAGAACTGGCCTAAAGTTCAATTTTGATAAAAAAGAACGTAACATTTTGGTGTTCAAACACAATTTTTTTTGAAGAATTGGGGCTTTGGAACGCAAAATTTAGAGATTTTTGAATTTTCAATCAAATTAGGGGTCTTAAGAACTGATGCAGGCTCCAAAAGGGGGTCATAAGAGTTAGCAGCAGAGGGTGAAAAAGGGGGTCTTCAGCGCGGCACATACCTATACCCTTTTCCAATGTCAGTGCCCCCCCCCCCCCCCGGATGGGACGATGGAAGATAGATTCCCTACGTCTTCATGAGGAAACAAACAACCCTTCTGACTGGGAAAATATCCCAAAGACTGTGATATTGTTCCTTCAAATGAAATGTCCCTATTACATACCTGCATATCTCTATTCATAAATAATAAACTGTAAAAAATAGAGGGATATTATTTCAGACATTTTGTTCTTATACATAATTATTATCGTTATCTTTTAGTTTATGAAGTTGTTCCTACTTTATTTCAATTTGATTGCATTATTTTGAAATAAATGTTAGTACTTTATTTTTCGTTGATTATTTGGTGCACAAGCATACATATTGGTCAACTTTCACTATTCAACTAAAGGGTTTATCCCATCATTCAACCACTCACAAAGTATTAGGCCTATAATACATTACTACAACAATATAGTTTAAATCAATTATTTGGTAAAATAGAAATAGTACTTAATACATGTACATGAACTACAAGTATTTCAAAAGATATATTTCATCAAAATAAGATTAACAAGTTACACTTATGTAAAAAAAAAAACATATATTAACATTTTGGTACATTAAATATTTTGGTGCACTATAATAGTAGTTTTGTTATAAACATAAAAGGATAATGCAATCAAGCAAAATCTGTCGAAAGTTGGTTGCCATGTTTTAACCCCTTGAGAAGTACCTGTCGATTGGTCAGGAAGATGGACACATCGTTTCTTGCACCAATCAGAGACATTGTTTAATAATTGTATCCCTGATAACGATAAGAGTGAAAACTACCTGTCGATTGGTCAGAAAGATGGACACATCGTTTCTTGCACCAATCAGAGACATTGTTTAATAATTGTATCCCTGATAACGATAAGAGTGAAAACTACCTGTCGATTGGTCAGAAAGATGGACACATCGTTTCTTGCACCAATCAGAGACATTGTTTAATAATTGTATCCCTGATAACGATAAGAGTGAAAACTACCTGTCGATTGGTCAGAAAGATGGATACATCGTTTCTTGCACCAATCAGAGACATTGTTAGAATAATTGTATCCCTGATAACGATAAGAGTGAAAACTACCTGTCGATTGGTCAGAAAGATGGACACATCGTTTCTTGCACCAATCAGAGACATTGTTTAATAATTGTATCCCTGATAACGATAAGAGTGAAAACTACCTGTCGATTGGTCAGAAAGATGGATACATCGTTTCTTGCACCAATCAGAGACATTGTTTGAATAATTGTATCCCTGATAACGATAAGAGTGAAAACTACCTGTCGATTGGTCAGAAAGATGGATACATCGTTTCTTGCACCAATCAGAGACATTGTTAGAATAATTGTATCCCTGATAACGATAAGAGTGAAAACTACCTGTCGATTGGTCAGAAAGATGGATACATCGTTTCTTGCACCAATCAGAGACATTGTTTAATAATTGTATCCCTGATAACGATAAGAGTGAAAACTACCTGTCGATTGGTCAGAAAGATGGACACATCGTTTCTTGCACCAATCAGAGACATTGTTTAATAATTGTATCCCTGATAACGATAAGAGTGAAAACTACCTGTCGATTGGTCAGAAAGATGGACACATCGTTTCTTGCACCAATCAGAGACATTGTTTAATAATTGTATCCCTGATAACGATAAGAGTGAAAACTACCTGTCGATTGGTCAGAAAGATGGATACATCGTTTCTTGCACCAATCAGAGACATTGTTAGAATAATTGTATCCCTGATAACGATAAGAGTGAAAACTACCTGTCGATTGGTCAGAAAGATGGACACATCGTTTCTTGCACCAATCAGAGACATTGTTTAATAATTGTATCCCTGATAACGATAAGAGTGAAAACTACCTGTCGATTGGTCAGAAAGATGGATACATCGTTTCTTGCACCAATCAGAGACATTGTTTGAATAATTGTATCCCTGATAACGATAAGAGTGAAAACTACCTGTCGATTGGTCAGAAAGATGGATACATCGTTTCTTGCACCAATCAGAGACATTGTTAGAATAATTGTATCCCTGATAACGATAAGAGTGAAAACTACCTGTCGATTGGTCAGAAAGATGGATACATCGTTTCTTGCACCAATCAGAGACATTGTTAAAATAATTGCGTCTGTGATGAAGTTTAGAGTGAATTTGTCTAGAATCTGTATTTTAATTGGTTATTCAAAAGTCGGGCATGTGTGGCGCAGTGGGTAGAGCACTGGATTCATGATCTAAAGTTTGTGGGTTCGAGTCCCGCTGTGGTCAACATATTGTGCTCTTGAGTAAGGCACTTTACCGCAATTACTCCTCTCTACCCAGGTGTATTTAAATGGGTACCGCCATTCTTCAGTGCTGGGAAGGTAACAGACTCGCTGTGGAGGAGGTGTAGCGAGCCCCACACAGCAACATTATAAAAAGGAGTGAGTCTGGTTCTATCGCTTTGAAAGGGAGATGGGCACTCCGCTCCTGGTTTTACAGGATCGACTGCCTTTACCTTTACTTTACCTTTCAAAAGACTATATTTTGCTATTGACCAATCAGAAACACTGTTAGATAGGCAGGAAGACAGTGCTCATAGTTTACTGCCTGACTGGATTGATCATCTGCAATGTTATAAGTGAAATCCATTTCAAGATGACAACTGAGTTCCATAAATATTAAAATTTGAAGAATTTTCAAAAAAGTAGAAGAAAATAAAACCATATTATTACAATACACCAAATCTCAAAGTCATCAATTTACAATCACTATTCCCTTCTTTTGACAGACTTTACTTGATCGCTTTGTAACATCCTAATCCCGTGTTTTATCCCTCCTGAAGTATTTAATGTGATGTCAGAGCTTATTCTAGTGAATATATAGCTAACAACTGCCATCTTTACAGTTTAAGTAAACTCCATTCCAAATATTTAGGACATGAACTATACAACTGAAATTTATAAACAGTGATTTTTAGTTTGGGTCCCATCAGTATGCTCAGTGTTAAATGCAGCTTGAAGGTGAATGGGGAATATTCCAGTTCAAATCATGTTATTGTTACAAACGCTTTCGTTACGAGTTACGCATTGGAAAGCCCAAGGACCTCTATTGTTTTGTAAATCCTATGCTGTCTCCTACATCCAATATTGATTAATCTTTAAAAAGATTTCAATTTGTTGATAAAAATACATCCTGACCATTAACTGAATTAAATCTGTGAGGGCTTTACATTGTAGTTTCATACACAATACAACAACAAATTGAGTGTTAAGCCTAACTCCCGCGGCTATGTTTTTGTTCGTATCGGGGAGAGGGGGAAAAAGTACACTTTTTTGACCACCCAGCACACCCCCCCTCCCCCCGGATTCGATCACGGAACCATTCGTACCAAAGTCTGTCCCCCTACCGACTGAGCTAAGCTCCCAGCGCATATGCGGGCAGCAACTTTCTGCTGAAATATGCCTGCGGTAGGTGACGTAATCGAGTCAATGCAGCAGCACGCGCGTGGAGATAGTGTCTGGCTGTGGTTAGGGTTATAGGAACATGACAAATTGACATTAGCGTAGAAAGTGTTAACTAAAAACAATCCTGAAACCAGGAATATTGTGGCACATTTGATCACATACAATTATAAAAATGACAACTTTTACGCTACTGTAACACCCGCTACAACTACACAGCCGCGACACCTGGATCCGTCGTCTGTATTTCAATCTTGATCACATCATGTTCTCCTCGCGGCGGTTCTACATCCCTATAATCAGGTGGAGGTTCATCTTGTGTCGCCGGTGTATATTCAGGTTCTCCATCCGTATATTCATGTGGAGGTTCGTCTTGTTTCGCCGGTGTATATACAACCTGTATTGGTTACATTGAGGTAGGGCAATAAAGATACATGGTGTTAGTACTAATACTGTATAGACACTGCTGCTTACGAGGTGTGATATCTTCACAGATCCGGATGTGAAACTACGGCAATCTTGACGGCTTGCTCGTCCGCCTCGTCTCCGTCCGCCGGTTTATACCCGTAATCTGGCGGTGGTTCTTCTGCTTCTCCGGTTTTTGCCGTGTAATGAACCTGTGGAGGGCAATGGGAGAAACACAGTATCAGTTTATCAAATCTAAACCAAGTACACTTAAATTATTAGTACAGGGATTCTCAACTATATTTGCTTGAGGGTCATGGGCGGCTGCAGACTTTCAAAGACTTTATCAGGTGTGAAATTTCCCCCAGTTTTTCTATGATTTTCTTTGTTTTAAAGAGCTTTCTGAGGACCAGAAATCAATGTTCGAAGGGTTGGACTTGACCGACAGACACAGTTTGAGAATCCCTGTATTACATGTAGTAGCTTATTTAATGGTGGGTGATCTGACATTTTAACATTTTTATGATGTTTATATTGTACATGAAGGTGTACCATGAATACAGTATAATTCTAAGATTTGAGTAAAAATGATTCAGCTGGTTCTCAAAATAGAAGCAAAACGTACTTTAATTTTATTTCCAATTGAACAACACAATTTTTTGTTACTGTTTTTACTGATAAAACCACATTCAACACTTTCCATGCAACTAAACACTTCAAAAGAAGTAAGTTCCCCTTTAGGGTTTCCCTTATATTTTCAAAAATATACATTGGGTTGAAGGTGCACTACACTAAATGGGGTATCCCCTACCTTAAGTCGGTGTTTAAAGCTAGAATCGGAAAGTGTGCATCACAAAATCCTCAATTTAAAAAGACTTGACAGTAATACAATTCCGTAAATGCCTATGATTTTTGATTAATTATGATTAATGGGACATCACCTACATGCACCCTGACTATAAACTGTGAATATCATCTAGATAAATTTTGAGAGATCTTTCAAATTTGTGCTTTATACTGGAAACATTGCCGATTACGGCGATATTTTCAAGCCCGTCAGCTCCATGGGCGTATTTTGGAAAATCGAGCAGGCTCACCTACCTATTTTCTTCACTTTTTGGTGAGAAAATGTGATCATCTTTAAGAAAAAATCACTCTACAAGGTCCAAGTGCGCAATTTAGTGGTCTAAAACAGAGTTTTATATCAGTGTTTTTGTACATATCCCTATGGAGCCCTATTTAGTGGTGTGATCCCTTAAGCAATTTGGCTAGATTTGACCCTTGACCCTGTATATCAATCTAATTAGGTCAGATATCAGCTGTTTTGAAAGTGCGCAGCAGAAAAATATTGTAAACAATGATTTTTCAACCAGATTGGGTGTGTTTCGATGCAATTGTTGCCTTAATTTGACCCATATTGACATGTTTTGTAAGTAAGCCTATTGGAAACACTGTAATGCTATGCTATAGAGAAAAAAAGGTGATTTTTACACACACCGCAAATCTCAGACCACCTGATTGTAAGCGGACTGGATCAAATTCGGCAGTCCTGCTGCATAGTTGTACGGTGCATAGCTCAAAGTGGAATTCTTGGGTAAAATAATGTCATGTATGCACCTGATTAGGGGAAATTGGGGGGTGGGGGGGGGGGGGGGATACTGAGAAGCATAAAAGTAACTTACAATGAAGCTTTGAGTAAAATTTAGCCTACTTTGAAAACAATCTATGAAGTAAGCTTATAATTAAGTTTAATTTGATTCGATGCATGGGCAATATCATGTTACGTGCCCCGTAATGGTACACGCCAACGGAATAAGCTGTGAAATGTGATGGCGTTGCATGATTCCGTATGACGTCACAAACGGGTAAGTCAAACATGATATTGCCCATTCATGGATGATGGATGGAGAAGGCCACAGTGCATGCCTGGTGCATGTACTCAGTAAAAAACACCACCTAGACATTTAATTCAACAAGAATTTCTTTCAAAAGGATGACTGCTGTCCTGACAAGTATTTATTTTAAAAAGGATGGTAGCTATCCTCACAAAATGGAATATTGCTATGTTAATTTGGCTATCTTCAGTAGATAGCAGGTATCCATGCATGACAATTTCCACTCATAAATAATTATAACAACATGGAAATGTCATTAAAATGGTCATAAGATGTTCCACATGATTCAAGGTAACTATTCCAGTGCATTTCAAGTACATTCAGCACAATATCAATTTCCTTAAGGGTGCACTACACTAAATGGGGTATCCCCTACCCTTAAGTCGGTGTTGAAAGCTAGAATCGGAAAGTGTGCATCACAAAATCCTCAAT
Organism: Ophiura sarsii; assembly: GCA_035610835.1. Lineage (NCBI taxonomy): Eukaryota > Metazoa > Echinodermata > Ophiuroidea > Amphilepidida > Ophiuridae > Ophiura > Ophiura sarsii. The sequence continues at coordinate 36,200,747 of CM069458.1, forward strand.
TTAAAAAGACTTGACAGTAATACAATTCCGTAAATGCCTATGATTTTTGATTAATTATGATTAATGGGACATCACCTACATGCACCCTGACTATAAACTGTGAATATCATCTAGATAAATTTTGATTCAAATTCGTGCTTTATACTGGAAACATTGCCGATTACGGCGAAATTTTCAAGCCCGTCAGAGAGGTAGTCAACTCCATGGGCGTATTTTGGAAAATCGAGCAGGCTCACCTACCTATTTTCTTCACTTTTTGGTGAGAAAATGTGATCATCTTTAAGAAAAAATCACTCTACAAGGTCCAAGTGCGCAATTTAGTGGTCTAAAACAGAGTTTTATATCAGTGTTTTTGTACATATCCCTATGGAGCCCTATTTAGTGGTGTGATCCCTTAAATGGGTTTTCTGTCAAATTGTTATGAGGTTCATGCCAATACTTAACCAAAAATTGATTTCTCAGTGTTGATGAGGTGCGCTACTCGATATGGAAGTCCAACTCTTGTTGTACCAGAATTTTAACAATTGATACAATTGATACACCAACGTGGTGGATACACACACTACTAAACATTATTTTAACAACTTTTGAAATGGGACATTCTGTCATTCAATACATGACAAGCATGACAGAACCTGTTGATTTGAAATTTTGGTCAAGTATTGGTATGAACCTCATAACAATTTGACAGAAAACCCATTTCAACCCAATGTATATTTTTGAAAATATAAGGGAAACCCTAAAGGGGAACTTACTTCTTTTGAAGTATTTATATTCAAAACAGATTCATCAGAAACATTTCCCAACTTTTAAAGTGTATCTCATGAATAACTGAACCGATACTAGGCATGTTTTGATACATTTCTCATGGTGATTCCAAATTTGGTTATGAAATTCAATAATGTTGACATTTTTGGAACATTTTGTGACATTTTGGAAGTGTCATGTTGCGGACAAATCATTAGTTTATGCTTGTACAGAGAGGTAAAAAAAAAAGGTTTACACTTTTTAAGATGCATATTTCTCAAAATGGATGAGAGATCTAATAATTGTTTTAATATCATCTTAAACGCCATTATCTTAGTGATTTATGGCGAAAACAGCGTTGAAAATGAAGCATAAATAAAAAAATGGCGAAGGTTTAAAGAATAATGGTCAAAAATGTCCACGTGTTACGCAAGGCTATGGGATATTGTCAACTCAATAGTACTGCATTCACAATTTCCTGCAATAGTATGTAGGCCCTATTTATACCTGTAAACAAAGGGGAGGTAACAAGCAATTGTTACAAAAGTGGTGTCATTTTAGAGAGGAGAAAATTAGCTAATCCACAGATGCATAAAAGGATACAAACAGGTCTCAAATAAATGAGAAATAGGTGGCTCAAAAAAACTTTCTATTTTTTGTTGTTGAGGAGTTTATATGGAAACATCCATGACTGCCATATACTTACGTGTGGACAAACTTGTATTGACAAGTTTCCTTTAAATTGACGCTATTTCTTAATTTGAGCTTTAATTTCAACGCCGTTTTCACCATATACCAACAAGATATTTTAGTTTAGGAATATCTTAAAATAATTTCAACATGTTTCCCCAATTTTGATAAAATTGCCTTTAAAAAAGTGTAAACCTTTTTTGGACCACTCTGTATAATCTAAAGAACACATTCTCTCAGGTCTGAAATGTTGCCCGGGTAAAATGACGGGATTCCGTTCGATACCAAAATCTCTACTTTTATGGGGAAAATGATTTGGATCAGATCACACAACTTAAATGTTTTTTTACATGCACTACTTTCGAATATTCACAAACCAAAGACAGTTAAGGGCCCAGGGGTGCACCATCATCAGATTTTCAGAGGGGAGGGCATGGAAATGTGGGTCCTTTCACTGCCCTCAGTGATGAAGATTTAAAGAAATAATGTATTCCTTATACAATGAGTTGGGTGGGTCAAGTTTGTTTTGTACTCATCGGTGGGTTAAGTTTTTTACTCTCCAATAAACTTCCATGCCGCCCCCCCCCTCTCCCCCGAGAATCTAATGGTGCATCCCTAAGTGCACAAAACGTACAAAAGAAAATGAAAGCAAGTTAAAGAGTAGGCAAGATTGGGTGGGATACAATGACACACATTGTACAAATAACATAAATGAACACTGTCTAAGGCCAAACAAAGAAGAAGGTCCGTCTCAGAAGCCTGCCCGCATTGGTATATGAAATGAGTATGCGCTGGGGGCTAAAACAACTTCTTTTTTTTCTTTTGATTTCTTTTTTGATTTTTTTGATTTAAAAAAAAAAAGTTAAAAAAGTTCTCTGTAAGCTTGGATAAGCAAAAAAATAAAAAATAAAAATAAAAAATCGCATACCTCATAGCCTTTTTTCTAAAAAAACAAAACAAAAACCATCGCACAGCACTTAGCCTTTTTTGCACAATGTTTCTGAGACAGACTTTCTTCTTTGTTTGGCCTAAACAAGATATCCCAGTTAAGTCTCACAAAAAATACTACTAAAGCACTGACATTCTATACATATAATGCTTGCTGTTTATACCATTTTTGCATAAAAAGGCATTCGAGAAAAACCACCACCACCATAGCTTAAAGATTTTACTGTTTTTGCTTAGCTTTTTGCTGCCTGGTGTATTTACTACTAAAGCACTGACATTCTATTCATATAATGCTGTACCATTTTTGTATAAAAAGGCATTCGAGAAAAACCACCACCACCATAGCTTCTAGATTTTACTGTTTTTGCTTAGCTTTTTGCTGCCTGGTGTATTTACTACTAAAGCACTGACATTCTATTCATATAATGCTGTACCATTTTTGTATAAAAAGGCATTCGAGAAAAACCACCACCACCATAGCTTCTAGATTTTACTGTTTTTGCTTAGCTTTTTGCTGCCTGTTGCATTTATTTTGTGGCACCTACCTAAGGCCCAAAAAAAAAAAATTGTTTGATTGTCCATAGATCACTTTTAAAAGTTGGGTAGGTCGGTTGTTGTTTTTTGCCCTTTTTTCAGGTACCAAAAGTAAAATGAGATGTACTTGTTGTGGTTACCAAAACAGGGAACAAAATCTTTAACATTTTGATGAGTATTTCAATTTTCTCAACACTTAAAAAAAAAATGAAAAAAAATGATTTTTTTTTATTTTCGGCTAATATTTGTAAAAAAATGAAATTTTCAAAAAGAAAATTGAAAATTTTAATTTAAAAAAAAAGAAAAGAAAAAAAAGAAAAAGTTTTTGGGTCGAAGTGATTAAGAGGGTCGGGCGGACGAGGACAATCAAACAACTTTTTTTTTTTGTTGCCTAAGCTTAGTTTTTTAAACTTTGATTCGGCTCAGATGTTCATTCTTCCAAAAGATAGAGAAAAGAATCACATCGAAATACACTAAACATTTTCCAGTGATGCGTAGGGAAACTAATTTCTTTTTGGTTTTGTTTGAATTTGAAATCAGGTAGAGCAAAACAAGATTGCGCCAAGTAAAAAATTAAAGTAGTTTCTCATCCTGTCGCGCTTCCTTTTCAGGAATTCTGTAATGCTCGTTTTTAATTTTAATTTTTTCAATAACTTTTTTGTTAAAATATTTAAAATCTGACATCTTGGTAATACTTTCATCCAATGAGCATTTTAAAGCAGGTTTTGTTTAAACCAACCCCCCAGACCCATGAAATATAAAGATTTTACAAAGACCTTGTCCTCTTTAAATTACGCATCAGGCAATACCACGCTGGTAATGGTGATTTTGCATTGTTTATTTAACAAAAGAGGAAAAAGTGCCCTCATCCTCCTTTTCCCCCAAACGTTAGGATGAGAAACTAGTTTTAATTTCCATATGACCTTGTTGGTAACATGTGCACACAAAGATTTTTTTAAAGACACCACCACAATGCATTGCGTTTTTGCAAAATGCCCTAAAATTCTGATCTCTAATTTGTCTCAGTTCCCATAAACATTATGCACACAATCATGGCTTCATAGCGCATTCATCGTTGGAACTCTTAGATTCTAGTTTTCATCAATTAATAAATTAGTTATCAGTGTTCCTTTTTCTTATTTCTAAAATTTAAGAGCTTGACAAATGCATCGTGTGGAAAAAGCTTTAGGGACCGTTCATTATTTATGGTGGAGGGGGGGGGGGGGTAAACTATAGGGGGGTCATGTAACTTTCATATGTTGAAATAGGGGGGGGTTATGTAACTTTTTATTCTTGAACAGGGGGGGGTTGTGTAAATTTGTTTAAACTATAAAGATGGTAGTGATTGGAGTGATTTTAGAGGCTATTTTTTGGAGTGTAAATGCCATTTTTTTTCTGCGCTTCGCGCATATTTTCTTAAACCTATCGACTTCAAAAACTTTTACTATGAGACGACTTCTGGACAGCAAATCGATGATATGGTGGAAAAACATCTATATAATCATCAACGGTCAAGACATTAGAGCCACAGGGTGTATAATGTTACAAAATCCAATTTCATGATTTAAAAATGTGATTCATTGCATGCTTTTTACCTCATCTCTGCTTTGCACCAATGCTCACAAAAGTAGAACGTTTCACTGGATTATACGTTTTAATATTCTAACTTGTTCGGGTTATAAAGACTCACAAAACCACCCAAAATGTATAAGGCCAAATAAAAAAAAAACTAGTTTCTCGTCCCAACTTTTGAAAAATGGAGGATGAGGTTTTTTTTTGTTTTGTTTTTTTTCCAAAATGGCGGATCCAAGATGGCGGATGCCCCTTTTTCCAAAACTGGTTTCGCTTTTTCCAACATGGTGGAAATGTATTTGCTTCAAAATGACCGCCACTTTTCTAAGACTAGCTTTATAACCTTAAAATGAGTACATTTCGCCTGTTGTGTTGTTTTTTGATTGTAACACAGGTTTTTTTTAAATATGACCACGTTCTCCATTAACAGCATCAGTGTGATCTTGAAATTAAAAAAAAAAAATTAAAAATAAAAAAAAATTAAAAAAAAAAAAATTAAAAAAAAAATTAAAAAAACTTAAAAAAAAAAAAAAACTTTTTGGGATGCGGCAGCCAAAACGGATGCGCGCGGGGACGAGAAACTACTATATTTTTTTATTTGGCCTAAATATGAAGAAAAAAAATCAAACTCGCTACGCTCGCCATTACTTATTTCAAACAATAAAAAGAAGGGACATCATAAAATTATTGGCCGTTCAGATAGGGCACAAACCAAATTTGCCAACGTATCCATGAGCAAAATTCCAAAGGTAAAGACAGCCCCTTAAATGTGACAAGTTGATTTTTTTCGGGGAGGGGGGGGGGGGTGTAAAAACCTACTGGTTAGCAGGGGGGTCATGTAATTTTCAGTTTCAGCTGTAGGGGGGTTAGGTAATTTTAACATACGAGTCTCGAATTTGTCCCAACCCCCCCTCCACCATAAATAATGAACGGTCCGGTCCCTTAGTTGGTTGGTATTCGTGCAATGCATTTTGGGAAGACCTTAAAATCTTCTTTGATGTGCACATACAGGATTCTACCATGTTGGAAACAGACCAAAACTGTTTGATGATACTGTAAAAGTGGTAATTTTGTGTGATTAATTGTTCACGCTTTACTGTTTTTGAACTGTTCTGCATGTTTTTTAAATTTGCTATTTGTAGCCTCATCACATAGAATGCAGACGCAACAGAAATAAGAAATATATTTGTGTGTTATAATGTTTGTGATAGCTGCTGCGAGTGCGAATAGTACAGCAATTGCAACATGGGCAGCCATTTTTAATAATTGGCTCACTTTGCATACTTTTTTCTTTCTAAAGCCGATTTTGTCTTTACGCGGTACTTTTAAAACTTTAACCTACAGAAGTGTTCTGTATAATAATGACATATCTGAGCGCTCAAGTTTCATGGCACGGATTTCCTTTAAGGGGGCTGTGCACCTCCAGGTACAGCCTCCGTAAAACTGCCGTAGCTTCGTCATTATTCATTTAATCCATATAAAAGTATACATTTTCTTGAAGTAAAGGGTTCAATAAATCTAACCATGAACATGATTTTTTTCAAAAATTGAGCTTTTTGGTAAAAAATGATAAAAAACACGTATTTTAGGTTTTGTCAAGATAACTAAAATATATTTTGTCGAAAGTTATCGTTCTAGATGTATTGTAATCTTAACAAAATTATCTAGGAATCGTTTTTTTTGTTTGTTGATTTTGGACATACTTTGTGATTTATTGACCAAATAAGGCATAAAAGTCAACATTCTGAATTTAAAAAACCGTCCATTTCCACAAAAAGACCCCTAAATTTTGAACTAGGCAAATTATAATTAAACAAAAAAAACGATTCCTAGCGATGATCATGCTCTTTCCATTAAGCCTACTTACGTTTCATCAGATGCAGTATTTATCGACTTATTGTTTCCATAAAATTGCACATTTTGCTCAAAAATGAACATAAAGAAATCAACCGATGAAGGTGAAAATGTGACAATACCGCCGTTTGATCATGGTTTACGGGAAAATACACCAATTTCAAATCCTGTTCTTTATATATTATGAGAAGCATATGAATCCCCAACTTCGTGCAAAGTTTGATTACAAACCGTTATATTCTTGGTATCAAAATAACCTCAAACGTGTGTTAAAAACCCACCTTTGTCATGATGCAGAGTGTGAAAAAGAAGCCATACCTTTTCATGCGCATTCGAAGTGCGCCTACAATTTCCAGGAAGCGTAACGCATGAAAACGCGTGCGTTAATTGCTAACGAGCGCGAACGCGCGTGGAATGTTTTGAGTTGGCAAATTAAATGGTGACGCGTGCGCGTTAAACCAGTTGACAAATATTACACGCTCGTGTATTAATTTCTGTGCGCAACATCGCGGCTAATCATCAAAGTTTATCATTATAGGCCCAGTGCAGTTTGCAAGTCTTCATCAATGTGATCATTTTCAAATGCACCGTGACGCAGTTACGAGAAAATCAGCCCTTTCTGTAGATTTAGTATAAACTTAGTAAAGGTGAGAAAATTGGGAAAATAAGAGAGAAAGCGAGAAATGGTGATGAAGATTTAATTATGACGTCGTTTGGTCGCAGCTATCTGATACATTTGTTCTTCTTCTTCTACTTCAGGGACGGAATCAGGTAAGCTTCTGATCAAAGTCACGTCACGAATTCCGATTTTATCAAAGTAAAAAGCCAAAAATTGCACTGAACTTGACCCTCAATATGCCAGCGCAATTGAAAAAAGGGAATTAGGTTTAAGTATAACTTTTATTACATACATACATACATACATACATACATTCAAAATGCTTATATAGCGCTGCTACATAAAGAACGCAGCGCTTTAGACCAAAAATATAATTGGCAAAAATATTCAATGTTTAATGAAGCAGGATATTAAATATTAAGGTTAACGGTTTGTAAAATGACTATGAACATATGAACAGGTATTAAACAGTAGAGTGTCCCCCGGCCCCTTTTATTTTCTGTAAATACACTGGGTTGAAGGGGGCGAGGGTTTTTGAAATACAGCGCAGGACTTATAGTGGGTTGGAGGGATCGAGGCCCCCCCCCCCCAATTTGGCGGTGGGTTTTTAGGACGACACGTCTCGAGTTCGGACTCATCGGCGGCAATTCAGCCTGGTATAAGGTAAAGTCCACCGGGAAAATACCATTTGCCTTAAGCATTTTGGTTGGATCTCTTTAAAATGAGTTTTCCATCTACTGAAGATAACAATGATAACGGTCAAAACACTGCCATTATTAACAATTATATATAGTACTACGGTATAGTATTAGGCCTATTATTTATTAATATTAGCTATCCCTATAAATTGCCTTGTCACCTACGTAGATTGAAGCATACTTTTTTCATTGGGAGAAAGGCAAAAAAGTACAAGGATATTAAAGGTGCAACTATGCACTATTTAATTAATAAGGCCTATTGTTTACATCTCATGCTCATAACATCGTTACCAAATTTTTTCTTTTTTTTTGGGGGGGGGGGGGAGGGGGTCCGACGGACAGCAGTATAGACCATCCTCTCCCACCATAACCCACCCTTTCCCATTTGCTGTCAGTTTAGAACATTCAGACGTTTTATTGATTCAAAAATATGAATGATGAGCCATTTTAGCGATCGAAATGGGAAGACCTTTGTTCAGCATGTTCAGTCAGAATTTCAATCGGTTTGTTCCCGAATTTATATATATATATATATTATTATTCAATTTAACCATGAAATATTAGGAAGATGCATAGAAGAAACATGAATTAACCTGGTAATATCTTGGAACTTATTTTGTTTGATATTATCATGATTATGGCATATTACCAAACCGTATAGGCCTAGGCCTAACACCCAAACGCAAACTGAAATAAATTAAGCTTTATAATGGATATTATATTAAAATACAGGAGAGGATGTCCAGCCCTACCCTTCCCTATACCCCCACCCACCCCCTTGTTTTAGATTGCCGCGTGTGCACATAACTATACAAAGTTAGACTATAATATAAACCATGATAACATCGGCCTGCCCGACTATGCTTCTCCGATCATACACTGGCCCATAATAATTAATATGTAGGCCTATGTCAAATGACACTTATAATTGATATTATGTTTGATATATAATGACAAATTAGTACATCGAGTTGAACTAATTGAGAACATAGCTAACAAAACAACGATAAAAAGTAATAGGGATACCATAATTAGTGATGACAATAATTAAATAAACAGGTCTTGGATGGACGGGCGAGTGGGACAGACATGGACAATATCGAAAGGAAACAAAAAGACAACATAACACCTTCGGATAAAACTCCAGTGTGAGTCTTTTTGATACTTCTTGATGTTTCATGGATTAAAAATCTTTCTCTGTCCTTTATTTTTGTATCCTACTCTCTTTCCAAACTCCTTGACACTAACTCTTGCCCAAAGCCTTGTTTTATTTATTACTTGCTTCAGCCACACCCCGGCAAAAATGATGGTTTGATAAACGTCGAGCCCCCGATGCGTAAACAACGCGTGTGACCAAGCCCTCAAAACGCGCCAAAAACATAGCGGTTAACGCAGCACGCATTTCCGGCATTCTAAACAACAGCGTCGCGTATTAAGCGAACAGGCGCGTGCTAATTTGCGTGAAAAACAAAACTTTCACGGGATACGCGGCGCATGGGAATTTCGCTGATCCCTGCGGGCAGACTTTTCCATTCCACTTTGTAGATGATCAGACTAAGGGATTTAAATCCTTCTAAATAGGCTTTTGGGATTTCGAAATTGAAAATTTCTTTTCATGTACTGATAGATAACACTATGAAGTTTTGAAAAATGAAGAAAAGTGAAATTAGTGAAAAATACAAAATTGAGAGTGCACAGCCCCCTTAAGGAGGCTGTTAAGTTTCATGAATAGCCTCCGTAAAACTGCCGTAACTTCTTTAGTATTCATTTAATCAATATAAAAGTATACATTTTTGGAAAGGAAATGAGAAGAAGGAGAAGGATAATCCATTTTTGGTATAAAAAATGCTAATTTTTAAGATTTTGACAAACAAATCATTATTTTGGCTCAAATTTTGCTGCAAACGTAACAAAATAAGTTTTTGGTACAAAATGCGGAAATTGCACCAAAATCATCTAAAGACACTACTCACTTCTCTAGGATTTTTAAAAATTTTAACATAACATTTTTTTTAGTTTTTAAAATGATGACCAAAAAGTGCCAAAAAGTGATTATTTGAGGTAAAAAACTTGTTGGTAAAATGTTGGTAAAATGTTGATACCATAAATGGATTCTCTGGCTCATTTCCTTTCCAAAAATGTATAATATTATATACATCACATCAATAGTTCAAATTTCATGCTTTTTTGGGTTAACAGCCCCTTAACAATGATTCCAGAAGCATACACAATTGGTTGTCAGTAGTAATTTTAGGCAGCCAGAAACAAATTGCACCATACAGGGTGAGTCAGAAAATGGGCACCTTTTTCACAAAAGCAACACACACAATTTAGGCTTGTGTATTCAAAACCAATGGTAGCGCTACAAAGAGCTATAATTTGTCTTTCATTCAAAAAGTTACACTACTTTTAGTAAAGCCCCAAATATAAAAGCCAATCCATGGTATGGTCCAATTATCAAGACTTTCTGAATCAGCTGAGATGCTTCTTCAGGTGTGTTTTTTCTTGAATTCAGGATTTGTATTACTCAAAATTCAACAGTTCATTTTTATTTCCAGTCAATTTAAGATATTGTATCCAACATTTATGTGCCTTTTCACAATGTTTCAGGTTTTTCACTAGTTTCATTGATTGGCATCTCTGAATCAGCCAGCCAACAATACTATTGTGTTTGCAATCCTGTGGATTAACTTTAAAATACCAGGTTCTACTAAAAATGTTGTAACTTTATGCCGCAATGTACAAATTCAAAAATTCTGTTTTTGAATGAAAGCCAAAAAAAAAAAACAGGCACTTTTTTTAGCAAAAAAGTGCCTGTTTTTTCTGACCCACCGTGTATATCAGAAAAGTGGGGAGTTTCAGTGTTTATTGCACACAAAACTCGCCTTTTTGCTAGTTGTTAAAAGTTAAGGTTGGGCTTGTTGCAATTTAAATAAACAACTTTGCTTAAAACTTAGGCCCTTTTATAGGTACTTTCTTTGGCATGCATGCCATCCTGCCATGGGTTATTCCATTTGAAATCCATACCCCCTATAGAAGACATTTCCTTAATCTCCCCACAGGGAGTGTGAATTTTAAATGGGTCACCTGCATGAGTGACTCCGTTTGAAATCTACCCTGTGTGGATTATCTTCCATAGGCTGTGTATGGATTTCAAATAGGGATACCTGCATGGGTGACTCCATTTGAAATCTACACTCCCATAGTGGGAGGGGGTGGGCTATCTTGCATAGGGGGTGATAGGGGGTGTATGGATTCCAAATGGAAAAGCCCAATCCATCCCACTTGAAGTACATATGTGACATCAGACCGTATTCTAGTAAGCACTTTGAATGCATTGGTGTATGTTCTCTCACGATCAAAAGACAATTTCTGCCTCTGCCATTAGGCGACGGGACATAAAACGTTTTCAACAGGCAAATGGACCTCTCTCAGGCAGGATCGATTCTTCAAAAAAATTGTGAATATTTTGGTACATTTTTAAGATTTTCCACAATTTTCAAACATTTCAACAATATTGTAAAACGTCAAATTTGTTTTAAATTTCAAAAATTGAAAAATGTGTACAAAAAATAGTAAAATATAAAAATAAAATATTGAAAATTTGAGGGAAAAGAAAAGGGTCTGTCGATGTGGAAATGATGCCTCTATCACTTGGAAAACACATTGATGTCACGTTTGTACTTCAAGTGGGATGAAATGTATCACTCAAAAAGCTTGAGATTTAGTTGCAGTACATGCAGAGCATCACATACGCACACCAATTATGCCAACATAATTTTGAAAGTGACTTTGGATGCAATGATATCCAAATTATGTATTTTAAACTAGTGAAATATTTACCTCTTTTCTCATCATATAACACAGGATATTGGATAGAAATTACATTTTCATGAAAAAGGTACAATCAGACAAAGAATTGACATACAAAATACAAATTACTACAAAATAGTCAAAAGATTTGATGATCGTAACATATACATGTAGTCTATAACACTCAGGGTGTTACTATTGGACAATCTAAAACGTTACTATACTAGTAAAAGATTATTCATTGTTAAATAGCAGTGAACAGTTAAAGGTAGGTGTTCCGATTGCTAGCCCGATTTTCAACTTGGTGTTTTTTATTCTACATAAAGGGTCATCCTTAAAATAGTTGTATTCCAAAGTTTGAGTTGCATAACTCCAATGTTCCTTATTTTAGAAGCACAAGGTGACATAAAATTTACCCATTGAGTAGTACACAAACTGGCCGGTGGTTAACCACCTTTGGCAGTAATTCACTGCATTTTGGCCTATAACTTTTCAACGGAACATATATTGCGCCAAACATTTTACAGAAATAATCAGAAAAATATGGGGTTTAATCTGATCTCAAAATATGTTGATGGAGGGAAAAAAAGCTAAAGTGATCGAATCATCCACCTTTAATGACTAGCAACTAGGCCTACATGTATGTTCCTGCCATTTATTTTGTTCACAGTACATGTAGGAAATCTAAATGTGTAAGTCCTGATGATTTTCACCAGTCTTTCACAGGAAAAAGACCTGATAGAAACACACTGTATGTCAATTTAAACATTGTTCATAATCATCAATTATCAGGCAGAACGACAACATCCTTGGAATCTGACATTTTAATTCAAATAATATTTTTTTATTCTTTTTATTCTTATTAATCTAGAGAATTTTGGAATATTTTCATGTTCAAATTCAATACTCATGTAGACACACATCGGTTAGGCTTCTCATGACCAGTGGCGGCACTACGGGGGAAAGCATTTTAAATCAATTTAGTTAAAAGTATCTTACCATAGTAGGTTAAATGAGACCAAATGTTGACATAAAACAAACAAAAAATATCATAAAACAGCTTAAATTTTGCACGCAAGCGCATTTTTATGTATTAGACCAAATTTGACCACTTAAGTGTAAAATGGCACAAAAAGTGTGCGCGCACTATATTTTCATGCCCCCTAAAAACAAATTCTTGCCCCCCAAAAATTATGAGGCTGGTGCCGCCACTGCTCATGACTCAAGCATTCCGCTTGAGACTCAGTTTCATTGAGACAATTTCGAAAGCCCAAGAGCTTGACTATGAAATTTCAGATTTTGTCCAACAAATTACACAAAATGTTTCATTTCTCGCCCAATTACCAGCTAATGAGATGAATCCCAAATTGGCTATTGCAGTCCTTTCGATATCATGTGAAGTTTACTTTAACCCTCTGGGTGTGGCACTACCTGCTGATCTAACAGTGTTTGTGATTGGTTAATAACAAGATATACTAATTTGAATAACCAATGAAAATACTGCTTTCAAACTATTTCACTCCCTATTTTTATCAGGGATTATCAGGGATACAATTATTCTATCAATGTCTCATATTGGTGCAACAAATGGTCAACCATCTTTTTGGCCAATCAGCAGGTAGTTCTCAAGAGTTCAAAATATTGCTTGTATTGTTGAGCAACTAAAAACAGGCAAATATATCACTTTTACGATTGGCAGATTCTGAATCTGCCCCAGAAATTCTCAAGATGTGCGCATTTTTCTGAACTTGACTAGCCAGCTAATGAGGCATTGAAAAATGAAAGGTATATATAGTTGAATTGACAATCAACTGTGATCTAATTTCAGACCTTCATTTTTCAGTCCTGCGGGCCTGACATATCAAAATAGGATTAAAAAGTAATCTCTGAAATGAGAGACCATCACAGAGCATGAATTGTAGCTTTAAAATGATACCTCCTGAATAAAAGGGATTTGGGCTTAATGATTGTAAGAAACTATTGTTTCTAAATTAAGTGCTAGGCATTGACTGTTGAACAACAAAACCACAAAAAAACAACAAGAAACACATATTTTCTAAAATCACAAAAATCACACATTTTGAGAGAAAAAATCAAGAAAAAAAGATCAGAAATTTAAGTTGTGAAGATTTCTAAATAACATTTTTTCAAAGCAATTTTTGAAAACACCCCTCAAATTAGGATAGTCTTACCGGCGGCGCCGATGGTTGGTGTGGATAATTAGTCGCCTTAGCCGGTGCGGTGGACTCTTTATGACCCCAGCGTTGTCGTAAGAAGGGCACTTTACGCCAATGACAGCACAAGAAGATTGGTATAAAACATGCTGCGAATATGACTAGACCAGGTATGAGTATGGATACTATGATTGCTCCTAACACGGCAGGGTATTTGAGAGCTGCAATTTAAGAAGTGCATGGTGGGTAAATATATCAATCAATTCTCCATCTGGTAATACTTTGGGCAGACTGCTCTAAACATGTTCAAGGGCCAAAATATCATCTATCAAAACCTTGCAAATGATCTTGCCCCTGAACATGTATAAAACAACACTTCCTATGCATAACCATTGGGCACTGGGCAGTTTTACTTTTATACATGTTGAAGGGCAGGAAAACCTTTTTCCTTGTTTTGACAGCAACAGCGATATATACAATGTATATATATGAATACATTTTAATCAACAAAATTCAAAATTCACTTTCAAAATTCACTTTCAAAGTTAAAAAACGAGGGCATCAATGATGCGAACCACGATATATTATGAAAGCATAAATCAGGAGTAATATATCATACTAGGCGGTCACCCGGGATTTGGCGGTTCGTGGGTTTAGCGGCCATATGAATTCCTTTCAAGGCAAATGGACCCTGTAAAAAAGCCCCAAAACGCGCTATAGTGGACATATCGATTGACTGCTCTTGAACAAACATAGCTATACACACAAGCAGACACGGTAGTAGGGACCGGTCCATTATTGTAAATAGGGGTTTTAATTCATGCGAGGTCATCTTCTTGATAGGATAGTATTGCTATCGCTCTATATCTACTTTCTGACTATTTAAAACACTGAACTATTGTACAGTTCGTACAACAATATATTATTTCGAGTTAAAGAAACTATGCCTTTTAACCAGGAACCAAGTCGCGACTCACATAGATTTACCCCCGCTTACATTTGTGTGGTCCAATTTGACCGGCGTGCTTCTCACGCATGTCGTAACAACCTTTTTAACATTTCACAGCGAATGTATCTCAATCACTTAAGGAGAGTTTTGGGTGGAGTTTTGCATTCAAAATATCACTAAATAATCCGTAATGTTTAAGCTACAATGTGATATAAAATTTATAATATATACTTGAAGAACCTAATCACAATTTGGCGAGAATAGCGGAGCAAAACAACAACAACTCTCGGAAAGTTTGAAGCGTTGATGGAGGGTGATAGTCTGCAAACAAGTCTTGTTGTGCGTGCGTATCCTTTGTTTATCCAGATATATAGCGGCTGTTGAAGCTTGTCAATAATGACGTCACACAACAAGACTTAGACAAGACTACGTGACTAACAAAACTCGCCCGTAGTATTTTGTAACACAGAATTTCATTGGATGGAATTTGCCGAGGGTTACCAGTGTCCAATCAAAATGGATTTAACACGAGGAGATAGCTGACAAAATTTCACAGAATGACTTCCTGGATTTAAGGAATCGGTATTTCTAGAACGAAACTACGGTAATTGGAAAATACACGGATGCACGCAAAACGCTAGTGTTCCACAGGAAATCGGCCTGATTTTGACCGAAAATAATAATGATTTTCTTCGATTTGCCGAATGTTAGAAGCACAATATTTCACTGAAATAAATATTTTCTGAAAGCACACAGTCTCAGTGACACTGTATTAATAGATTTAAGGGATATTGAGAGCAGTTATTTTACAATGACGAAAAATGTAAAATTTGAGCCTATTTCGACTGCTCGCTTCCATAGGCCAGTAGAGGTAAAATATCGTAATTGCGGCTAGTTCACCCAAGGAATCCATATGTTGTGGATTTACCGGTTTGTGGGAGACATGGAGTTCATTTACCCAATTATGACTTCTGAATTCATAGGGACGGGAAAGATTCTGGCCCAGGTCGAGTTGGTTACTTAATATGGTTGTATATTGTTTGAAAATTTACAACTGTGAATCAATTTTATGCATATAAAAAGTGTGAGCACCGTACGACACTTCTAACAAAAAAGACACCTGTGGGGCCCCCTGGGGCCCGGGGCCCCAAACAAACATTTTCAAAAATTTAGTTGGCCCAAGCCACACCCGCCCACCGAGTGTGAGCACCGTACGACACTTCTAACAAAAAAGACCCCTGTGGGGCCCCCTGGGGCCCGGGGCCCCAAACAAACATTTTCAAAAATTTAGTTGGCCCAAGCCACACCCGCCCACCGAGTTTGAGCACCGTACGACACTTCTAACAAAAAAGACCCCTGTGGGGCCCCCTGGGGCCCGGGGCCCCAAACAAACATTTTCAAAAATTTAGTTGGCCCAAGCCACACCCGCCCACCGAGTTTGAGCACCGTACGACACTTCTAACAAAAAAGACCCCTGTGGGGCCCCCTGGGGCCCGGGGCCCCAAACAAACATTTGCAAAAATTTTGTTGGCCCAAGCCACACCCGCCCACCGAGTTTGAGCACCGTACGACTCTTCTAAACAAAAAAGACCCCTGTGGGGCCCCCTGGGGCCGGGGGTCCCAAACAAACATTTTCAAAAATTTTGTTGGCCCAAGCCACACCCGCCCACCGAGTTTGAGCACCGTACGACACTTCTAACAAAAAATACCCCTGTGGGGCCCCCTGGGGCCCGCGGCCCCAAACAAACATTTTCAAAAATTTAGTTGGCCCAAGCCACACCCGCCCACCGAGTTTGAGCACCGTACGACACTTCTAACAAAAAAGACCCCTGTGGGGCCCCCTGGGGCCCGCGGCCCCAAACAAACATTTTCAAAAATTTAGTTGGCCCAAGCCACACCCGCCCACCGAGTTTGAGCACCGTACGACACTTCTAACAAAAAAGACCCCTGTGGGGCCCCCTGGGGCCCGGGGCCCCAAACAAACATTTTCAAAAATTTAGTTGGCCCAAGCCACACCCGCCCACCGAGTTTGAGCACCGTACGACACTTCTAACAAAAAAAGACCCCTGTGGGGCCCCCTGTGGCCCGGGGCCCCAAAGAAATATTTTCAAAAATTTAGTTGGCCCAAGCCACACCCGCCCACCGAGTTTGAGCACCGTACGACTCTTCTAAACAAAAAAGACCTCTGTGGGGCCCCCTGGGGCCCGGGGTCCCAAACAAACATTTTCAAAAATTTAGTTGGCCCAAGCCACACCCGCCCACCGAGTTTGAGCACCGTACGACTCTTCTAACAAAAAAGACCCCTGTGGGGCCCCCTGGGGCCCGGGGCCCCAAACAAACATTTGCAAAAAATTAGTTGGCCCAAGTCACACCCGCCCACCGAGTTTGAGCACCGTACGATACTTCTAACAAATAAGACCCCTGTGGGGCCCCCTGGGGCCCGGGGCCCCAAACAAACATTTTCAAAAATTTAGTTGGCCCAAGCCACACCCGCCCACCGAGTTTGAGCACCGTACGACACTTCTAACAAAAAAGACCCCTGTGGGGCCCCCTGGGGCCCGGGGCCCCAAACAAACATTTTCCAAAATTTAGTTGGCCCAAGCCACACCCGCCCACCGAGTTTAAGCACCATACGACTCTTCTAACAAAAAAAAGACCCCTGGGGCATTAAAAAAAAAAAAATTAAAAAAAAAAAATTAAAAAAAATTAAATAAATAAATGAAAAAAATAATTCGTTGAGAAGAAAAAAAATTGTTCGCTACAACCGCCACTGGACGGGCTTGAACTCACGCGGCCGCAAATGCTGAAAAGATTTCTAATCCAACACCTTAACCGCTCGGCCACGGAACCAGCTGAGAAAAGGTACGTGTAAGATTGATATATTCTAAAGAAAATAGCTGTCCGCCTCAGCTACCACCTCTGCTAGCTACGCTAAATACGTGCTAGATACGTGAGACCGTGTTTCCGAGATCATGTATTGCGCGGTAAGCGTTGTATGACCGTAGCCTCGTGCGAGTATAATATCACCACATTCATTCACGATGTGACGTATTTCATGACTAAAATGTCTCATTACGCTAATATCCAAATCGAATTTCGAAAAACGGTGTCATGAGCTCAGATTAAATAAGGTCCACAATATTCGGGCGAATTTTGAGTGATAACCATACGCTAACGAAAAAGTAGTGAGCATTTTAAAATAACACACAAACGAATGCATTAACCAGTGCCCGCGCAGATACGAGGCTAGTGATAAGCAGGATAAAATAACCACGCTATCTACATGTACATGTATATCGTGGTAACAATGAGATATTGGTGCGTGCACGGCCGTAACTGTATATGTCAATCTAATGTTTCCGGCAGTCAGATTTCACTCATATTTCATCAAAAATATAAATCAACCTGCACCCCCTCCCAGTGGTGATCCTAATTATCAAGATCAATACCGCACTGATTGTCTTGTCAGCTCAATAGCTATGCCACACGACGTCAATCGCCCCAGGTTGGCTTAATACGTTACCCAGTGTTGTAATGGTGGCATATAATTCCAATTTTCAGTGGTATGCACCTACCGTCCAGGTTACATTTGACATCTTAGAAAATGCCACCTGGGCTTAGCAAAAACTTCAGTGTCACAGATAAAATTCAAACATGAAAATCGGTGGATTACATCGTCGTCAAATTGTATTTGAAGAAAATGATGTGGTCAGAAAAAACATGCTTCGGCGACATTGTGTTTTGAACACACCACGAGGTCAGACAACTTCTGATTGCTTCCGGCAATTCCATTGCACCAATGGCACGGCCATTCTCCTGGCCTTAGTCTGACATCCACAGTCGCACTTCTATCAGCTTAATGCGCATGCTTGAAAACTCATACAATGCCGCTTTCATAGGGGGTGTATAGGTCGAGCTTATGCATTGCGCACAATGGATTTCTGGTTTTTTGGGTGATCTTTGAGGATGTCAACCTTGTGTGTGTGAGTATGGTAAGTGGTGTTTTCTATTCGCCAGGATAAACCTCATGAATATGAGTATACTTCATGAATAAAAAGCCACTAAATAATTTAATAAATCACTTTATTAAGTTCTTGTATGTATTTATATATATGCATTCTGTTTTATCTATTGCATTGTTTTAGATGTTTTAGTTGTATTTCTGTTACCCTGATGGGGTCTAATGAGATTAATTAAACAAATAAACTATAAAATACTTCCATGAAGTATCCGGTTTATTCCGTGCGTCCCAACACAAATGAACACGTGCAGATTGACAGATGTTGAAGGGAAAGTCAAACAGGTGGTGGCGGTAAAACGTAAACAATTTTCACGCTTAATCCTTTTAGACGACATGTGTTCACGTTTTTTCATTTTCACACCTCAGATAATGTGCTATTTTTCAGCTTTCGTTGTTCGGTTTTAAAAATAGGTAGGTAAGCACTGTTGGAGAACGTAATACAGATAAGCTTATTTGCAAACATTTAACCTTTTGCTGTGTTCCAGGAATATTTCTACTAAAATTAATCGCTTCTGTGATACCGTTATGTGGCTATGAAAGTTATGCTGTTTTTCAGGTCCTCAATTAGCAATAGGCTAATAGCAAATTGAGGACCAGAAGTTGGGTCTGCCATGAGAAGTAAAACGTGGAAAGATACTATTTTGTTTATATCAACCGGCAACTTGCAAATGTTTCGACCAGAAGGTAAACTGTGAAAGTATTACCTTGAATAATCTTATTTATCTCACCGTTTTTGTTACTGAAACACCGCAATATACAACTACAGCGCAATCTACCACACAGGGCAGACGGCTGAAAACACGTTTGTTTTTTCTCCGACTTATCCAGGGTTTTTCATAACTTGTGAGTCATGGAACTGGGTATCAAAAGATTCAAACCACACGGCTAATCGAAACCATTCAGAACCGATCATATATTTTCAGATTGGACTCCAAATTGGTGAAGCCTCCTTACACTACAGCAACGAATAATATAGAAAGACGCAGGTGCGCATGAAGGAAACATGCACACCATGCACCACATGCGCGACGCGTGCGTGTGGCCAAAATTGTGTGCGTGTAGCCATAAATAATCATGCGCATACACTTGGATTACTTTTACTTGCGAGAGATAAAAAACAAATATTTCTGGCCAATTTGGAACCCATTATGATTAAACTCTTTTCTCAGAGGAAATTGTCATTAAACAGTTCTTCGAAGAACTTTTGAACTGACACTGACACTGACAGGTAGCCAAATTCGACACCCTTCAAAAAATGTAAGCTTACATTACAAAAATAAAGATCAATTTTACATTCCATCTTACCTTCAACTACGCCTAAAATTTGAGTGAAAATAAGCACCACTAAACTAAGTTTTAATAGCAGGCACATTGTGAAGAGCGGTATTACCACAAATTGCCTTTAAGTTATTATAAAATACGATAAAAGCGAAGAGGGTGTGACAACATCTTTCATCAACTTTCGTTTTCGCGTACTTTTGGTTGTTTTTGTTTTCATAGGCATGGGCAAATCGATGTGTACGACGATGAGGGCGCTATAACCATGTACCGCTGGCTGTCTGGCTGCTGATTACTATCTACCGAAGATAGCAAGCGCAAGCTATCTACTGAAGATAGCAAATCTTTAAGAATTATTACATTTGTAAATGATACTCCTTTATATTGTTAGCAAAGATTGACTTTTTTATATTGATTTTTTACGTGTTATTCCCAATCTTTTGAATTACGCTTGCAAGCTGTAAACGTCGATGTGTTGTGATTGGTGATAGCATTGTATTACAATTGTATAAATCAGCGTTTATAGCTGAACATAACATCCTCGAAAAATGGTTGTTATGACAAAAAAGCTGGCTCATAAATGCTAGCGTTGATGCACATTTTTAGCACATAGGCATGATAAGGGACATATTTGGTATAATTTTGTTATAACTTTTAGAGGTAATTCTGAATACATCTAAACTCAGGCTTTAATTTAGCAAAAGAAGTATACGGTAAATATTACTTGTGCAATCAATACGTTGACGCGTTGACGTCATGTTAAATCAAAACCGGCGATTTGTAATAGCCTTTCATACAACCAATTAACACTGCCATGGGAGAACTAAAATAATGGTTATTTCCCTGCCTAACTTGAGCAAACTACTTCATCAATCTATCTACTGCTGAACAAACTACTTCATCAAGCTATCTACTACCGATAGCACACTAATTCATCAAGCTATCTACTGCTGATAGCAAACTACTTCATCAAGCTATCTACTGCTGATAGCACACAATGTCATCACTCTCTCTCCTGCTGATAGCAAACTATTTCATCATGCTATCTACTGCTGATAGCACACTATTTCATCAAGCTATCTACTGCTGATAGCACACTATTTCATCAAGCTATCTACTGCTGATAGCACACTATTTCATCAAGCTATCTACTGCTGATAGCAAACTACTTCATCAAGCTATCTACTGCTGATAGCACACTATTTCATCAAGATATCACTGCTGATAGCACTTCATCAAGCTATCTACTGCTGATAGCAAACTACCTCATCAAGCTATCTATTGCTGATAGCACACTATTTCATCAATATGTCTACTGCTGCTGATAGCACACTATTTCATCAATATGTCTACTGCTGCTGATAGCACACTATTTCATCAAGATATCTAGTGCTGATAGCACACTATTTCATCAAGATATCACTGCTGATAGCACACTATTTCATCAAGATATCACTGCTGATAGCACACTATTTCATCAAGCTATCTACTGCTGATAGCACTTCATCAAGCTATCTACTGCTGAGCAAACTATATATTTCGTCAAGCAATCTACTGCTGATAGCACACTGTTTCATCAAGCTATTTACTGCTGATAGCACACTATTTCATCAAACTATTTACTGCTGATAGCACACTATTTCATCAAGCTATCTACTGCTGACAGCACACTATTTCATCAAGCTATCTACTGCTGAGCAAACTATATACTTTAGCAAGCTATCTACTGCTGATAGCACACTATTTCATCAAGCTATCTACTGCTGATAGCACACTATTTCCTCAAGATATCTTCTGCTGATAGCACACTATTTCATTAAGATATCTACTGCTGATATCACACTATTTCATCAAGCTATCTACTGCTGATAGCACACTATTTCATCAAGGTATCTAATGCTGATAGCACACTATTCGTCAAGCAATCTACTGCTTATAGTACACACTAATTCATCAAGCTGCCACTGCTGATAGCACACTACATCAAGCTATCTACTGCTGATAGCACACTACATCAAGCTATCTACTGCTGATAGCATACTACATCAAGCTATCTATTGCTGATAGCCCGCACTTTATCAAGCTATCTACTGCTGATAGCAAACTACATCAAGCTATCTACTGCTGATAGCCCGCACTTCATCAAGATATCTATTTAAAAAGCTGGTGCAAGACTCAGGTTTTTATACAGACAAGCTCATATTTTGATCAAAAAACTCGTAAATCAGCCTTGATTCAGTGCTATTTTGACTATTCTTGTTCGTCTTGGTTTTCAGGTCTTCTAAAAACTCCAAAATAAACTTCAGGTCAGTCAAAATAAGGTTGTTAGATTTGTTCTTGGTTTGGACTCAAGAACATGTTGGCCAAGCTAAATTGGACAGATTGTGGTTTCTATATATATGTTGATGATAGAGTTAAACAAAATAATGAAGTTGAACCATGCCTTCAAAATTTTGAATAACACCTCACCAGATTATCTGAGTGATGAACATTTTATGAGAGTATCAGAAATGCATCGCTATAATACCACACAGAAAAAATAAGTGAGTCATTATCGTAAAATGAGTCACTACACGGACAAAATGATTCATTTTGAGCCATAGTGTGTCACTACACGGACAAAATGACTCATTTTTCGATGATGACTCACTTTTTTTCTTTCTGTGCAGGGATAGCCCCACCTTAATGTTGTCATTCAAAGGGTCCGGGGACAACTTGGCAGCAATCAATATACTGCGGTCGGGGCATGGAACTCTCTTCCAGGGTTATATTAAATCGGGCAATACTTATGCCTACTTCAAAAAAGAAGTAAAATCTCATCTTGCAATGAAAGCAAGATTGAGAGAGGAAGGCGGGGTGCCATGCCTTGACTTGTTAGTTCTTTCGCTCTTCTTTGTGTTGTTATCTTGAAAGGACCCCAATAGAAATAAGCTCTTGTGGCTTTTTGGGCTATCCTTGGTTTTATCAACATGCTTTCTGTCTGTGTTTTTTACTATTGTCTTTTATATTTATTATATTTGATAATTGTATGTACCCTCTATGAAATGAAATGAAAAGTTATCTACTGCTGATAGCACGCACCTCATCAAGCTATCTATTGCTGATACTTCATCAAACTATCTACTGCCATACTGCTGATAGCACGCACTTCATAAAATATATACTAGGCCTACCTGATAACACACTACTTCATCAACTATCTTCTGCTGATAGCACGCGTCACTTAATCTTACTATAAATCTGGAAACGGTGTTTGTGGGGGTGTTTGTTGTGTGTGTGTTTGTTATCCTTATTTCTCCGGTATCCTTATTTGAGAGCAAACTACTTCATCAAGCATTCTACTGCTGAGAATACTCACTTCATCAATTATCTACTACTAGGCCTACTTATAGCAAACTACATCAACCATATGCTGATAGCAAACTGATCATCAAAATATTACTGCTGATAGCACGCTACTTCATCAACTATCTACTGCTGATAGCAAACTGCTTCATCTATAACTGCTGATTCATCAAGCTATCTCCTGCTGATTAGCAAACTACTTCATCAACTATAAATGCTGATAGCCAATTATTCATCAACTAACTAGCACCTATGTACCTCCAAGATCTCATACATGTACAACATTACAAGCCCACACGTAATCTCCGTTCTCGCTCACAATATCTTCTTGGTCATGTTTCTTCACCTTCGACATCATATGGACGCCGTTCTTTTCAGGATGCTTCTGCTGAACTTTGGAATCAATAACCATATCATGTTAAATCAGCCAAAACTCTTGAACAGTTCAAATCATCGCTAAAAACTTACCTATTTAATGTTAATGCATGATTTTTCCTTTTTGTCATGTCTTTTGTTACTATACTACATGTATAGTTTTGAATATTTGCGTTTCTGTTTTATTTGTTATAGCGCATAGGGACTTAATTGTGTTATGCGCTCAATAAGCATGGTTTTATTATTATTATTATCTACTGCTGATAGCAAACTTCTTCATCAAGATATCTACTCAGTTACTGCTGAATGAGTGATAGCACAGTACTTCAAGTTCATACTGCTGAAAGTATACTACTCAATCAATCTACCTGCCATATCTGTACTTCACCAAGCTACTACTGATAGCACACCTCATCAATTTACTGCTGGTAGTGTGCACACTACCAGAGGCGTAACTCGAAGGGGGCAGGGAGCACCCACCCCCGCCATAAGGCTCACCTCCCTGACACCCCCAATGAAGTGACAAATATTAATAAAAGTCGATTATGCCCCCTTGATCACAGGCCGACCCCTTGTCATGCCCCGTAATTGAAGACCCTATGTTATTTCCACTGCATTGCACACATTCTTCACATATGGCTATATCTACATGATCTACTGCTGGTAATACACTACTCTATCAACTATCTCTTGCTCTAGCACACTATTTCATCAATTTGTATTGCTTATTATACCCCATCAAGCTATCTACTATTAAAACCGTAAGCCCTATTTTTATAAGCAGATAAGCTTGGAATACAAGGATATAAGTTTGCATCCATGTTGTAAAAACATTTTCAAAGAGAGTATACCACGATCCACAAACTTTAAAAACCAAAAGCCTGTTTTATGATGTTAGAGTGTGCCCCATTTCCAATGATAATATCTGGCTTTCTTCCATTCAATTGTGTATTTTGAAATATGTATACAATCGAAATTATATTTATATTGTCTGACCTACGTGTAAAATATCAAGAAATGCAACCTTATATTATAAGGATATCACTTGCAAAAATCAACGTATTTCACTGGGCTAATTTAATTGCTAAATTTACTGTTTACATCATGCAGACACGGCCTGACTTTATTACGACACGGTTTCTGATCACATACAATTCTATATAGAAACGGTTCGCGCACAATATATTGTACCTAATTTGGCATTGAATATAAGAAAAAATGGAAATGGATTATATTGAACCTGTAAAATTGACGAGGTCAGGGACTATTAAAAGTTTCACAAATTAATGTGGAGTCAAACTCAATTATATGTCCTTACAAATTGTAAAGTTAAAACTTTCACACCTCCCTTAACACAACCTTAATTAAATCACCAATCCGTTTCAACATTTATACAAAAGGAGACACGATCGTCAGTACCTGTCCATTATTTATATAAAGGGGTGGGGCCGGGGGAGTCACTCTTATTGAAATTCGATACGGGGGCGTATACGCCTCTTCACCAGCTCGTTCACACCTCCATCAGGCTTCTCGCTCACAATGAATAGTCTATTTCAATCTCATAACTGTAGCTCTGAGACCATAGTTCTCATACTGTAGTTACAGGGTCTACTTATATACAGTGCAACAGGCTGAACAGCTAGGCCATAAATACTCCCAAAATGCATATTTTCATATTAGGTTTTTCATCAACTATCTATCTGCTGATAGCACACTACTACTTCATCAACTATCTATATACTGCTGATAGCAAACTGCTTCATCAACGATCTACTGCTGATAGCACACTACTTCATCAATCTATCTACTGCTGATAGCACACTACTTCAATTCATACCGCTGAAATATATCTCAATCAATCTATTGCTGCCATATCTTTACTTCACCAAGCCACTGCAGGGCCGGGAGACACTCACATATTGAAATTCGATACGGGGACCGCATATATGAATAAGTCTATTTCAATCTCATACCTGTAGCTGAGACCATTATAGTCTGATAGTTTTTATGGTCTCAGACTGTATACCTAGTTAGGACCTACTACATGTATATATACAGTGCACTACAGCTAGACCATAAACACTCCAAAATGTTCATAACTATAGCCATCAATCAAATTGGGATGATTCAATCACACTTGGGACTTTCGCAGAGTTTGAAAATGTATAGCATCTATACCAGTTTGTGGTAGTTTTAAAGACATTTCTGATATGCATCTGATTTGTATACTGTTTTAAGTTGAAATATTCAAAATGTCATTTTGGCCCTTTAATTTCAATGATTTTTAATATTTGTCAATGATTTCTACATTAAGCATGTTAAGGCTGATCATGATACCTAAAAATTGCACCAGATAATTTTTCAGTTTTCTTCTTATATTGATTACATGTTAAGGCCGTTCTGAAAGGCCTACGGATTCTTCAATTTTACAGTGAAAATAAATGTATTGCAATAAAATCAAAGAATAAAATAGAAATTACAACAATCCTTTTGTACAAAACAGAATTTTGATATATAGGCCTATGTATGCTAGTTTTCTTGGAATACTGATTTAAAAAATCTCCGTTTTTGGGGAAAAGGGTCACAATTGAGATTTGTCTTAGAAATGCATATAGGGCCTACCAAAAGCATACAATCTAAAACGTTTAGTTTTTCCTATCTTACTAATACTATACTGCTATATCCTCGAGCAATTGCCACGCAATATTTCAAAGAAAATGGAAATAAACCAATCTGACAATTGATTTTTAATTTTGAGGCAAAAACTTGTAGATTTTTGATATTTGTTTGAACTGGAGAGCTATTCTCTGGCAACTTCAGTGACTGACTTGGAGGCTCCCATTTATGCCTTATTCTTGCATTTTACACCAATTGGTGCATTTGGATGATAATGGAAAATGTTGGAGTAATTTTGATCTGGTGCACTGTACGATCATAGTTTTTGTTGTCGTTGTTGTTGTTGTTTTGTGGTCCGGGGCACGTTTGGGGTATATATTTCCCCTTCAAATTAAGCGGAATTGAGTGCTTTGCGGCTGTCTTTAAGCAAGTCGTACGATGTTGAGATCTGTTTGCGAGACCAACCAGTTCACAATTACTATTTACTACTATAATGTACCTCTATCATGGGCACAAAAAGTCACCTAACCGAAGGTTTCTTTCAGCTTCTTTCTGATAGTAGTATAGTACCCGCATTTCAGTGATGATATCTTATTACACTTTCACGCGGCTATTGGTTTTACCATACAAAAAAACAGATTTTCAGAAACCTTTCCCAATTTTCAAAGTCTATCACAAGGATTACTGAACCAATACTAGGCATGTTTGTTCTTATTTTAATGCATTTCACATGGTGATTCCAAATATGGTTATGAAATTTAACAATGTTGACATTTTTTAAACAGTTAAAGACATTTTGGAATGTCGTCTGCAGACGCCTGCCGCGTGGAAAGTGTTAAGAAAAGTTGAGTGTACCCCGCGGGGTTATCCTTGGGTTTATTCTTAGTGAATGTAAGCCTAAGAAATAATTTGCCATTAAATAGCTTTGCTGCTGCTATCACTCGAATCCTTCGGTCACACTAAAAGATTAACACTTCCACGCGTCTAGGGGCGTGTAGTTTGACCATATAGAAACATATTTTTCAGAAATCTCTCCCCAACTCATCAAAGTCTTGTCTCAAGAATGACTGAACCAATAATATGCATGTTTGTACTTATTTTAATGCATTTGTAATGGTGATCCCAAATATGGTGATGAAATTCAATAGTTTTGACAAGTTTGAAACATCTTTTGAAATTTTGGAACAGTCGTCTGCAGACGACTGCCGCATGGAAAGTATTAAGAAAGAGCGCCATAACTATGACTGAGTTGCGATCAATTAAGCTGTTCTGCTACAACCACGAATTACATTTAAGTAATTGAAATATTGATGAAAATAATTGGGAAAATATTTTGGTACACACTTACAAATAGATAGTTAAAAGTGACCCCTTTTCAGGGTCATCTATCATAGATGCATCCCGACCAGAGACCCTATAACTATGGGACAAGTATCTCGGAGGCAAAGTCCCCCGTTTACTATGCTTAAATTGACTAATGATGATCTTAAAGGGGGCGCACTATCATGGTCGTAACAAACCAGACGACCTAAGACACGGTGGATTTTATCGGCTCGAAACATGATTTGTGACACAGAAATAGTACATCAATGGTCAAAAAAAGCTGATTGTGATTTAGAGTTAAACTTATTTGCTTTGATGCTAGCAGAATTTAGTTCTTATATGACACGAAACATTCAGAATTGGTTATTTGAAATTAATTTTCACGTGGAACAAAATACGAATTTCAAATTGCGGATGGCTTCGTCTGACAGTGACAGAGGAGAGACGTGGCGTTATTTGCATGTTATGAATATTGTAATCAGATCAGTTGGGAAGGATGCTGGATCGCGACGATCACATCGTGTGAGGTCATGAATAGTCATGAATGAATAGTCATTCACAACGAATGATTGACAGTTTACGCTTAACTGCACAGTGATGAACTTATAGAGGGCGCTATACTGTGAAACAAAATCTCAACAATGGGCTGATACGGTGTTACGTACGCCTGATCCCGACTGAAAAGGGGTTAAATATGACACTTTCCAGTCATTTCTTACCCCTTTTTGTGTCAAATGACCAAGAAAATGACATATAAAAAAGGTCAAAAACGACTAGAAAAAGAGTCATTTTAACCCTTTTTCAGTCGATGCAATAGTTGACCCTGAAAAGGGGTCATTTTAACTATGAAGTAATTAAGAATCGTATCGCCCTACGGTAACTTGGAATGTATGTACGATTTATGATCCCAAATGTAAATCTGTAAGAAATTCTGCTTTTAATTTTTTTTCGATGTTGAGGGCGTTCCCTGGAAAGATCACATAATATACCTTTAACCCTAACACTCTTGAGTAGGCTATAAGTACTACTAATTACTACGATGCGGTTTGCTTGTGTCACCCGGCTCGGCAGTTTTTCGATGAAATAATGCATCCAGGGTACATGGCGGTATATACTCCGTCTTGGTATGGTTTTCCCCCGTGGCCCAGCGGTAGATCGTCTGCCTCTGAACCCAGAGGTCCGGGTTCGAGCCCTGGGGGCGTGGGGTCACTTTTCCCCTTGCTATTTGGCCGCGAAAAAAAATCTTTGGAAAAGGTGCCTCGGGTTAGGGTTAATGTAATGAATATAAGAGGGCCGGCCTGACGTTTCGACTCCTTACAGAATCTGTATCGAAGGCAAAATGAATGACAGGATACAACATAATTATATACATACACAGTATTACATAGACCGTTTAAAGTGGAACAATGGGCAGGGAAAAAAAGATAGTACCTTTTGGGGACACTCTGTATAGTATACGCATGATAAAAAGAATACACCAATACTATTTGTATGACGTGTCTCAAAAAATTGAACTCTAAATAAAACTTTAATCAAAAGCCTCCACATATTTTCATTTAGTAAAGCGAGGTCATCCAATCAGTTTGGTCTCGGATGGGTAGTAGTCTGTGGGTTTAGGGCCTATAGTCTTCTTTAAATCCTTATTATCAATTATCAGTGTCAAAGCTACCTAACGTGACGTTGAGTGGTGGTAGCAAGGCCAAGTAAAATAATGAACGTGTTTTTCGTCCCCGCCTTCACCAATTTTTTTGAGATTTTTAAATATTTGTGTTATAATTCTTATTTCCTCGCTAACTTCGTTTCATTAATTGTTGTGTTGAAAAGAGACGATCAGAAGTGCATGGGAATCATTTATAAACACAGTCCACACAATTTTCCCAGGCTATCATAGGCCTAAGGGTATTTAGTAATAAGGAAAATAAATAAATAACGAGAGCCTCCCCGTTTTTATGATATGACGACAAAGCTCAACAATTTGAATTTAGCACAGATATGAATAATACATTTGTGATTTTTTTTTAAAAATCCGGACGAAAAACACATTATTTTTGTAAATTGGCCTAAACAATCCGGGATGCCAAAAAGTTGAAATCCATATGTAGTCATAAACTTAATTTGTATAGATCAGTTCAAGGTGACTATAATTATCATTACGGTTTTGAATAGATATGGAATAATCAAAATACCAAAACATATACCTGGGAATCCTGGATTTGGGGAGAAATCAATCATTTCAGATAATAAGGCTTACTATTATAGATAGTAAGCTAAAACGTGACCGTATTGTGTTATGGAATGGACGATGAATGAATTACCTTGCTATTTATTTTTCGAATACATAAATACAGTTCATCTTTCATGTCTTTATAAGAAGCTTAACAAGAACATTTGACTAAAATCCCGGAATATAGTAAGACATGATATATTTTTGTGTTAAAAGGTTAGTTTTGAGATTTACACAAAATCTCCATCAAATGAACCACGATATCAACTATAGAGCCTATTTTAATCAGTTATGATTTAAAAGCTTCTGCTCCTCAATTTGTCGTGCCAGAACTCATGCCGTGTCATTTGCAGATCGGTCATTCCCGGGGTCATTCCCTGCTTTGGACCAAAAAGAATGGACCACTCTTCCAAATCACATCAAGGATGATCAGACTATTAATATATTCAAGAAACTGCTCAAATGCTATCTTTTTCAACATTTGTATTGTACATAATTTCATGTATCTATCAATATTGATTGATTGATTGATTGATTGATTAATTGATTGATAAATTGATTGATTGGTTGATTGATGTATTGATGTATTGATTAGTATGCTATCAGAGCAGACACTTAATGAAGTAGTGTGCTTTCAGTAGTGTGCTATCAGCAGGAGACACTGAATTGTATGCTATCAGCAGTAGATAGTTGATGAAGCAGTGTGCTATCGGCTGGCAGTATAGATAGCTTGATGACATAGGCTATCATCAGTAGCTTGATGAAGTGCTATCAGCAGTAGTAGAAAGTCGATGAAGTAGTGTGCTATCAGTAGTAGGTAGTTGATAAAGTAGTTTGCTATCATCAGTAGATAGCTTGATGAAGTAATGTGCTATCAGCAGTAGATGATGAATTAGTTTGCTATCATCCGTAGATAGCTTGAAGAAGTAGTATGTTATCAGTAGTAGTCACTTAATGAATATTGTGCTATCAGCAGTAGATAGCTTGATGAAGTAGGGTGCTATCATCAGCAGATAGCTTGATGAAGTAGTGTGCTATCATCAGCAGATAGCTCAATGAAGTAGTGTTCTATCAGCAGTTAGATTGATGAAGTAGTTTGCTATCAGAGTAGATAGCTTGAAGAAGTAGTATGTTATCAGCAGTAGTCACTTAATGAATATTGTGCTATCAGCAGTAGATAGCTTGATGAAGTAGGGTGCTATCATCAGCAGATAGCTTGATGAAGTAGTGTGCTATCAGCAGTAGATAGCTCAATGAAGTAGTGTGCTATCAGCAGTTAGATTGATGAAGTAGTTTGCTATCAGAGTAGATAGCTTGATGAAGTAGCGTGCTATCAGCAGTACATAGCTCTATGACGTAGTGTGATATCATCAGCATATATAGATTGATGAAGTAGTTTGCTAGCATCAGTATAGCTTGATGAAGTATAGTGTGTTTTATCAGCAGTTAGATATCTTGATGACTATAGTAGTTTGCTATCAGCAGTAGATAGCTTGATGAAGTAGTTTGCTATCAGCAGTAGATAGCTTGATGTGGTAGTTTGCTATCAGCAGTAGGTAGTTGATAAAGCAGTGTGCTATCAGCAGGAGATGATGAATTAGTTTGCTATCATCAGTAGATAGCTTGAAGAAGTAGTACGTTATCAGCAGTAGTCACTTAATGAATATTGTGCTATCAGCAGTAGATAGCTTGATGAAGTAGTGTGCTATCATCAGCAGATAGCTGATGAAGTAGTGTGCTATCAGCAGTAGATAGCTCAATGAAGTAGTGTGCTATCATCAGTTATAGATTGATGAAGTAGTGTGCTATCAGCAGTAGATAGCTTGATGAAGTAGTATGCTATCAGCAGTAGATAGCTTGACGAAGTATTGTGCTATCAGCGGTAGATAGCTTGATGAAGTAGTGTGCTATCAGCAGTAGATAGCTCGATGAAGTATTGTGCTATCAGCAGTAGATGAGATTGATGAAGTAGTGTGCTATCAGCAGTAGATAGCTCGATGAAGTAGTGTGCTATCATCAGTAGATAGCTTGATGAAGTAGTGTGCTACCATCAGTAGATAGCTGGATGAAGTAGTGTGCTATCATCAGTAGATAGCTTGATGAAGTAGTGTGCTATCAGTAGTAGATAGCTTGATGAAATAGTGTGCTATCAGCATTAGATAGCTTGATGAAGAAGTGTGCTATCACTCAGTAGATAGCTTTATGAAGTAGTGTACTATCTATCATCAGTAGATAGTTGATGAAGTAGTGTGCTATCATCAGTAGATAGCTTGATGAAGTAGTGTGCTATCATCAGTAGATAGCTTGATGAAGTAGTGTGCTATCATCAGTAGATAGCTTGATGAAGTAGTGTGCTACCATCAGTAGATAGCTGGATGAAGTAGTGTGCTATCATCAGTAGATAGCTTGATGAAGTAGTGTGCTATCAGTAGTAGATAGCTTGATGAAATAGTGTGCTATCAGCATTAGATAGCTTGATGAAGTAGTGTGCTATCATCAGCAGATAGTTGATGAATTAGTTTGATATCATAGATAGCTTGATGAAGTAGTGTGCTATCATCAGTAGATAGCTTGATGAAGTAGTGTGCTACCATCAGTAGATAGCTGGATGAAGTAGTGTGCTATCATCAGTAGATAGCTTGATGAAGTAGTGTGCTATCAGTAGTAGATAGCTTGATGAAATAGTGTGCTATCAGCATTAGATAGCTTGATGAAGTAGTGTGCTATCACTCAGTAGATAGCTTTATGAAGTAGTGTACTATCTATCATCAGTAGATAGTTGATGAAGTAGTGTACTATCTATCATCAGTAGATAGTTGATGAAGTAGTGTGCTATCATCAGTAGAAAGCTTGATGAAGTAGTGTGCTTTCAGCGGTAGATAGCTTGATGAAGTAGTGTGCTATCAGCAGTAGATAGCTTGATGAAGTAGTGTGCTATCATCAGTAGATAGCTTGATGAAGTAGTGTGCTATCAGCAGTAGATAGCTTGATGAAGTAGTGTGCTATCAGCATTAGATAGCATGATGAAATAGTGTGCTATCAGCATTAGATAGCTTGATGAAGTAGTGTGCTATCATCAGTAGATAGCTTTATGAAGTAGTGTACTATCATCAGTAGATAGTTGATGAAGTACATGTAGTGTGCTATCATCAGTAGATAGCTTGATGAAGTAGTGTGCTATCATCAGTAGATAGCTTGATGAAGTAGTGTGCTATCAGCGGTAGATAGCTTGATGAAGTAGTGTGCTATCAGCAGTAGATAGCTTGATGAAGTAGTGTGCTATCAGCAGTAGGTAGCTTGATGAAGCAATGTGCTATCAGCAGGAGATGATGAATTAGTTTGCTATCATCAGTAGATAGATTGATGAAGTAGTGTGCTATCAGCAGTAGATAGCTTGATGAAGTAGTATGCTATCAGCAGTATATATATTGATGAAATAGTGTGCTATCAGCAGTAGATAACTTGATGAAGTAATGTGCTATCAGCAGTATATAGATTGATGAAATAGTGTGCTATCAGCAGTAGATAGCTTGATGAAGTAGTTTGCTATCAGTAGTAGATAGCTTGATGAAGTAGTGTGCTATCATAAGTAGATAGCTTGATGAAGTAGTGTGCTATCATCAGTAGATAGCTTGATGAAGTAGTGTGCTATCAGCAGTAGATAGCTTGATGAAGTAGTGTGCTATCATCCGAAGATAGCTTGATGAAGTAGTTTGCTTTCAGCAGTAGATAGCTTGATGAAGTAGTGTGCAATCCGCAGTAGATAGCTCGATGCAGTAGTGTGCTATCAGCAGTAGATAGCTTGAAGTAATGTGCTATCAGTAGTAGATAGCTTGATGAAGTAATGTGCTATCAGTAGTAGATAGCTTGATGAAATAGTGTGCTATCAGCAGTATATAGCTTGTCGAAGTAGTGTGCTATCAGCAGTAGATAGCTTGATGAAATAGTGTGCTATCAGCAGTAGATAGCTTGATGAAGTAGTGTGCTATCAGCAATAGATAGCTTGATGAAATAGTGTGCTATCAGCAGTAGATAGCTTGATGAAATAGTGTGCTATCAGCAGTAGATAGCTTGATGAAGTAGTGTGCTATAAGTAGTAGATAGCTTGTCGAAGTAGTGTGCTATCAGCAGTAGATAGCTTGATGAAATAGTGTGCTATCAGCAGTAGATAGCTTGATGAAGTAGTGTGCTATCATCAGTAGATAGCTGGATGAAGTAGTGTGCTATCAGCAATAGATAGCTTGATGAAATAGTGTGCTATCAGCAGTAGATAGCTTGATGAAGTAGTGTGCTATCAGCAGTAGATAGCTTGATGAAATAGTGTGCTATCAGCAGTAGATAGCTTGATGAAGTAGTGTGCTATAAGTAGTAGATAGCTTGTCGAAGTAGTGTGCTATCAGCAGTAGATAGCTTGATGAAATAGTGTGCTATCAGCAGTATATAGCTTGATGAAATAGTGTGCTATCATCAGTAGATAGCTTGATGAAGTCGTGTGCTATCAGCAGTAGATAGCTCGATGAAGTAGGTGCTATCAGCAATATATAGATCGATGAAGTAGTTTGCTATCATCAGTATAGCTTGATGAAGTAGTGTGTTTTAACAGCAGTAGATATCTTGAAGACTATAGTAGTGTGCTATCAGCAGGAGATAGTTGATTAAGCAGTGTGCTATCAGTATTATAGCTTGAAGAAGTAGTGCGCTGTCAGCAGTATTTATACTTAAAGTAATATTATGTGATATTTTTCAAATTTGTACAAATCCCCCCCCCCCCTCTCTTGTATATAAGGTTTGATTTTCTCAAAGACTTTCCTGAACTCATGAATCTAATTTAACTGTATTTCCGCTAAACAATCTTTACAGAACTTTACTAAATCATAATGAAAGTCCGCTTTCAATTTAAGGATTTTTTAACATATTTGTTTCTATTTTAATCATAAAGCATTCCGTAGGGGTGTGTACAGTTGCGGTCGTTACCGGAAACACTGTAAACGGCGTTAAACGGATGGAAATGGTGCCAAACCATGGAATTCTATTTATGAACGAAAAAAAAAACCACTCAGAAAATAATCTGTCTTGATATATCAGAACACAATATAAGATCAAGTAAATTTCTCAATCAATTGACACCGCAACAGGCCAATGGTACACTTTTAAAAAGTCGATTTGACTAAATACCAAGTAAAATAATATCTCACTAGATTTTCTAGTTAATTATCTCAAAATATTGCACATTTTGAGGTAAGTTTTGACTAGAAAATGTGGTCTTTTTTTACTTGGAATCTAGTCAAAAATTAGTGTGTATTCGCAGTGTATACAATGGTATAGGTATTTCTATTTACGCCACACAAAAATAGCTGACGATTGTCTATATCAAACTGAAACCGGAACTCCGGCTGTGAACCTGCGAAACCGGAACCTGTTCCTAAAAGCCACACACTCTCAGAACAAAGGTTAAAATCTTTAACCATGTTGGTTAAAATTTTAACCAACGGGAGGTTACCACGTGAACCACACAATTGGTTGGTTAAAACCGTAACCAACAGCTGTTGGTTAAACTTTAACCTGTGGTTGGTTACAAATTTTAATCATTTGTTGGTTAATATGTTTTAACCAACAGTGGTTGGTTACACTTTAACCTGGGGTTGGTTACAATGTTTAATCATTTGTTGGTTAATAATGTTTTAGCCAACAGCAGTTGGTTAAAACATGTTGGTTAAACATTTATTTTTTTCGCTAAACTTTAACCCAGACAACATTACAATATTGATGTTTCATCGGCCCATTATTGGCTTTCATTATTGGCGGCAACCCCAGAACCAGGACCAACTTTGGCAAAGGGCAAGGGACAGGACAAGGCGAAGGACAAGGCACACGATCCTAGCCATAAGGCCGGTAAACGATAACTTGTGAAAACGGCGCAATTTTAAGACCACGTCAGAATTCGTATATGAAATCAATCGTGTTATTTTTCCGCCCCTGGTCCGCGGCTGTCTGTGTGTAGAGTAGAGCTATCAGTGGTTGCCTGTGTGTAGAGCTATATCAGTCGCCGGACCGTGAAAATTGCCCACCGGTCGCGGTGGTTGTTGTTGGTAAGGTGAGGTGGAATGGGGTGTGGTTGGATGGGGGAGGGGTGGGGTGGGGTGGTGTGGTGGGATGGGGCAGGGGAGGGGTGGGGTAGGGAGGGTGGTAGGATACAGGTTGGGGGAGGATAGAGTCGCTTTGAACCAAGGCTAACATCGGGCATAATGTATAAGGGGCGGCCTAACACGATTGATTGCATATACAAATTCTTACGTGGTCTAAATAATGTGCGCAAAATATTTTCACGCCATTAAAATTCTTTGGCGGGAATCTTGTTATGACCTATTGTTGGTTAAAATTATGATGCCTTAACCAACGTTGAATAAACTAAAAATGAATTATAATTTTACTCTTTAACCAACGCAGTATTAAAAGTAATTTTTAACCAACGCTTCATTTTTAACCAATGTAGTATACTTTTTAACCAACATTCTTTTAACCCATGTTTTTTTAATACCTGTTCTGAGAGTGCACGGTTTAAAGATGGGAAGGGGGGTTGGTGATGGAAAAACACCCCCCTCTAAACTCAAGAAGCTTAATTCGAGGTTTAGCAAATCAACTCACAATCAAAATCCAAAAACGTGTTCATTATCTTATTCTTAAAAAAACAGGTTGTATGTTTTGAAACAATCTACGGCACGTGACATTTGGCAGAAACCAAAGAAAAGTATTAAGATCCAATT
This sequence comes from Ophiura sarsii, assembly GCA_035610835.1. Lineage (NCBI taxonomy): Eukaryota > Metazoa > Echinodermata > Ophiuroidea > Amphilepidida > Ophiuridae > Ophiura > Ophiura sarsii. The sequence continues at coordinate 36,237,291 of CM069458.1, forward strand.
TCGGCGCCAGGCCTATAATATTCACTGGTGATTTATAATAAGCAGAAAAGCAGTAAAGAAGATTGTTTGCCAATCAGAAACCACGTAACCAAGGTATTTAAGGCTTTTGGATTTGAAGAAATAGTTTGGAAAAGGTTTTTCGCTTCAAAGATGAGACTTCATCCGGGAGGTGGGTTGACACCTCTCTGCTTCACCATGTCCGGTCCGTGCAGCAGATTTTAAAAATCAGATTAAACTTATCATAGTCAATGAATCGCATTAAAGCATTTTAGTACTTGTCATGGTACAGAAGACCGGTTGCTTTTTAGAGGATTTAAGCTCCAATGACTTGCAGCAGAAGATCTCCTCAAATCCGGACAATCCTCTAACCCTCAACTTCAATATAAATGTCGATAATCGATAAAAGTTCTTCAGTATCTGTAAAGTACTAGGCCTAAGTTCTTATTTATTTCACAATGAATTTCTTCCATATAGATTCGTGTTAAATTGTGACATCAAATATAACTCGTCGAGTTCATTGGTTTTCTTTATTCTTATTTTATGGTTAATTATCTAGAACTCAATTTAAATTAAATAATGCAGTTTAAAATAATGCATTTTTAAGGACCCCTTTTTAAATAAGTTTTTTTAAAGCTTAAAGTGTTATCCCCAGCATATTATCATTTCATGTTTTGCTGTATAATGTACGCTTATCTGTATTTTAAAGTTGTATGTGTATCACCAGAATGCTGCGAGTAGTACTCAATGTCAACTGGAAACAACATATACCAAACACCCAACTGTATGGTGACCTCCCCAAAATAAGCCAGAAGATTCGGAAGAGAAGAACAAGGTTTGCTGGCCACTGTTACAGAAGTGAGGAGCCAGTATCCAAACTGGCCATGCTGGTGCACTGGATCCCCAAACATGGCAAAAGAAAGCCGGGACGACCTGCCCTGACATTTATCGATCTACTCAAGCAAGATACTGTACTGGAGACGAGTAATATAAAGACAGCAATGAACGACAGAAGAGTCTGGAGAAACATCGTAGATCGGGGACACGACCCGAATTAAGCAAGCAAGTAAGCAAGTGTATCGTGTGCAATATTTCTTGTTAGATGATATTAATATTCTGAATAAAATCAAATAAAATCAACCAATTGACGCTGTAACTTTTGAACTATTAATATGATGTGTATAAAAGTATACATTTTTGGAAAGGAAATGAGTCGAAGAGTCCATTTTTGGTATCAAATTTCACAAAAAATGCTGATTCATAATTAGTCTTTCACCAACAACAAAGTCACTTTTTTTTGCTCAAATTTGCTGCATTCGTAGCAAATTCAGTTTTTGGTAAAAAATGCTAAAATTGCACCTAATTCATCTCAATAACATTCTCTAGGAGGTTTTTGTTTAAGGTTTTGAATATCTGATTTATTTGTTGAATAATTGACTCAAAAGTGGTCAATAATTAAAAACAAAAATAAACATATCCTAGAGAATTTTATTAAGATTATAAAGCATTTAGAACGACAACATTTGACAAAATATTGGTTATTGACAAAACCTAAATTGGGTCAAAAACCGTTTTTTTATAATTGTCTCCTAAACGGTCAATTTCATCTTCATTGTTGGATTCATTGAACCCTTTTCTTCAAGAAAATGTATACTTTTATAGAGATTAAATGAATAATGAAGGAGTTTAACAGCAGTTTTACGGAGGCTATGCTGCCGCCTGATAGTTCACACCCCTTAACTAAAACGGTTCAGAAAACGTCCTGAATCAAGCCATTTGTGAGTGATAAATTGAGCTTATTCGAGCTTTAAATTGATGAAACTTTTTAGGAGGACGCCCCATGAAATGTTAGGGCCTTGGGGACGCGTGTCCTCGTCCCCCATACTCCGCGTCCGCCGCCCATGTTAAAAAATACATCGTTGACCCATATCAATATGTAGTCAAAGATGACCCCATTGCAGTTACTTCAAAGTTGACCTTCATTTCAAAAGGTCAAAATTAACCAACAAATGGTTAAAATTAGTCCATTTTGAACCTTTATTGGCCAAATTGGACCCTTATTATAGGTCAAATTTAACCCGTTCTTAGTCAATGTTGACCCTTTATTATAGTCAAATTTGACTAGGCCTATGCACCAAAACTGCAATGGGGCAATTTGATGACTTCACATTTTGTAAGTGTAAATGTTCATGTTTACTAAGATTATATTTGCAGCTCAATCATTAAAATAATACAAAATAACTGCATTTGATATATATATATATATAGTGTGGTTGGACTTTTCTTCTTAAAATAACCCACTAAAGTACAAGTCACCTCTTGAGCTATTATTTAATATTACTGAGATTATGGTGCGTATAATTGACAAGTTTGATCGGATCTAAGATTTCAAACAAAATTATGGTCATTTTGGAATTCGAAACTAACAACAGTCCGATGTTAATAGCGCAGTGGTATGTCCGACATGTCCGAGACTAAGTACTACAAAAACGCATCTATTTCTCAAATCGTAAATTCAGATTACGACGGATAAATCCCCCAAAACATATGTATGACGGTATTATAGGACACAGGCTATGTTTAAAATCTGAAGCTCAAATCTGCAATAACCTTGAGAGTTTTCACTCACGGTACAAATGGGAAATCAGGCCTTACCCTTTACTTTTAATGTTCACCCCTGAAAAATGTACTCACAAGTGAATTAAGTTGAAATTACATTGTTTTACTTTGTAACACTGCACTAGAGTCATGATTTTGGTTTTTCACTTTCGAGAATGTTAATAAGACAATGAAATTGCTCACTATGCCTTAGGTATTGGAGAAAGTAGTCAGGAAGTTGGTAGAAAATATAGCCTGTGACATTTGACCCGTTTAAGGGGCCATATTCGCAACATTTGACACTACTCCAATCTTTCCAGTATTAATGAAAGACTCTTTTTAATTTAGATTAACCGACTAAGGACTGCGTTTTTGCAATCAAAAAAACACCACCACTTCACGACAGGAGGAACCTACTATAATAAGTAATATAGTGGCAGTGGGAATCAGGGCGTAGTTCGATGAGTATACGAGGACACATATCTCTTCAGGTATCTTCGTGGAAACATCGCCTCGGATGCGGAATATGGGGCTGTAGAATTTTATGAGTATCTCATAAATCCAATAAAATTCTTATTTAGAAAGTAATCATTGGCAATTATTCGAAAATACATTTAAGTATCTCGTATTTAAAATTCTAAAACAGAAGAAGCCCCCCGTGCATGTAGTGTTTCGCGCTTGTGTCTATTTGCCTTAAAGAAGAAATGAAAGTTTGTAGCACGAATGAATGACATTTATAGTTCCATAAAATTACTAATTTAATTATTCCATTCAGTTAACTATACAATCAAGTCAGTTATAAAACAATTATCGCTCAAATGCTCGGTGTAGTTTGCATTTAGTCGTTAATCTCGTTTGGGAAACACTAAGACATTGTCGTGTGTATAAGCGCGTCCAAAGTTCATTCTCACATCTGCGGATGTATGGGAGCTCGTAATTTTTAAGCCAAAGATTATACTATTATTATCTTTACGTAAACACACAGCTTGGACATTTCCCAGTCGAAACCATGTAAACATTGTACATTTTGGTGGATACTAGACTTTATTTTTAGAAGGGATCATGAACGAAATCTAAAAAATTTCGTGGTGTTTTACTTTTAATGTTGCGTCAAGTGCGCCGCGTACAAGTGTCTTTTTGTCCTTCCAACTTCAAAACATGCTCCAAAAATGAACTTATGACTAGATTTGTTGCGTGTGTAAAAGACAACTAGATTTATGTGTTACGGTTCAACAATCCTTTACAACTGAGGTTGAAAGTATGGTAAATCCCGTTGTCGAATCTAAGGCCGCCTATTATTGTCATTTCAATAGAGTTGTATGCATAGGGAATTATGGCTAGTCTTTGATATGCATGCCATTGCTTGATGCTAGACTAACCTACGCCCGCCCCCGTCAATTTGTGCTATACCGTGCCACGTAAGAGGACCAAAAAACCGACAGACCAATCACGGAACGAGGATGGCCATTAATTCGCATCAACTCTTCTTTTCATCACATGTTGTGCCTGCAAAAACCTTTATTTAATGATACATCATCTGTGACCAGATAGACACGGGACACGGTATTTTTTTTAACCCGGGGATCACATCACAGGGTTCTCGCTAGCCGTTGCTTTCGGTTGTTTTTTCGCTAGTGTCTCTCTAAGCTTCTATTGGGTTGTAGTTTTTTTTAGTTGGTGTATATTATTGGCAACAAGGCTAACCAAAACATTTGCAATATGGCTACTGCTTATAACTACTTGGTGATTGTATTTTGTACAACTGCTGGACAGAGGGGTGCTCTTTTGGGGACAGATGAGACAGATTTGGTACTTTTGGTTTGGGTAGTGGTGGATCTGGAGACAAATAAGGTAAGACAAACATTCCTATGGAGTTTACACTACTTGATTCAACCAATGTGATGTGCGTGTAATGGCTATTGCTTTGAGATAGTTACTCACGCCCACTTGTTACTTTGCTTGTACTTGTAATGAGATATGTGCATAGTTTGTGATCCATTAATTAGATTTACCAAAACTTCTTAGCCATCTAGTAATGTCTGTCTATAATGGGCGTGATAAGCAATAGTACTAGTTAGTACATCTGTGATGTACAATTTCAGTATTGCATTGTATTGTGTTACGTGTTGTACTTGTAGAATCATATTTGATCATAACATTGGGAATTGTATTGTAGTAATAAGTATGCTGTTTTGTAACAAAATCATTATTCACAATTTCAATCTAAATTGATGTTGTATGTTGCAACGCATAAAACGATATTGCCAGATTCATAAATGAGATAAATTACATATAATGAGATAAATGAAATTCATACCATTTTGTTTTGCAATTTCAGATCATAAAAATCGACATAATTTGAATATATTATTGTAACAATGTTTTTATTTACTTTAAAAACAGTAACATATGGTAACTGAATCTACCTCATGCAGTTGTTTTTATTTTACAATACCAGATTATTATGATAAACTCTTTAAAATAATATACCAAATTGATTGTTATTAGTTTGTATCTTGATTGTGTTGGCCTCTTGTTGGACAATCTAGATCATCAACATGAATATTTCAATGAAGGTTTCACTTTTATGATGATTTAATTGCTTACTTATGCTTTAACCAGGGAGGTGTTAATAACATCCCTCTGCTTTAACCAGATCATAACTTCACGTATTTTAGGAGCCATTTTTCAGTTTGTTTTTTATGTTTCCATTTCAGGTGGTCAGTTTCCAACAGTCTTTCGTGAGACCAGATGAAAGCGAAGTCTCAGATGATCTGTGCAAGGCTTTGGGAGTCCAACGTGATGTCATCACGGAGGCAGCTTCACTGGACGTCGTCCTCAAACAGGTAAGTCGTTGTCCCAACAATTATCATAATAGTAAATACTTTCCAAAACTGTACAATGTACGTGTGTTTGTTGGGTTTTTTGTTCCAGTATTTAAGAGGAAATGTGAATTGTACGACCCTGTTTTCTTGTGTGTTTGCATATGCGGTCTATTCACACTCGACTGTGTAAGCAACAGGTCGAGACCAAATCGACATGTTTCGCTTGTTTAGAAACGTTGGTCGACAGCCGGTGCGGTGGTAGTTAGTTTTGCCGGGAGCCTCGTGTGCAAATGCATGCATTATTAACTATATTGTATTATAATACAATTACGACAATTACGGTATTAATAATTTCGATCGATAAGACAAAATCCTGGTTATTCAATCGTATATATTCTTTCCGGGTATAAGGAAAATCTGATCAATTGTTACATCGACCAAAAAAATGGTGTATATTTTCCGCTCTATTTGAAATGCTTTAAAAGCGGTGTGATAACATCGACCCGTGGTTTGGTTAGTGTAAAACTATATAAAAATATGCAAATTTTACCCGCACATTTAGTAATTTTGATATCCTGTACGTGTTTTATATGCTATAATGTTGGAAGCTCTTGCAATTTGCCCCATATGGAGAAGTTCCACATATGCTCAAATATCAATTTGCATTTAATAATGGGAAGCACTGTGTGATACTGATGAGTGATAGCTATTGTATCATTTCTCTAAATGTCGACGTTTGTTTGATATGACTAATATTAGTAATATGCATACATGCAACTGTATAGTTTAGTTACACATATCGTGCTACCAGCATTTATTGTAAACAAATTAATTTAGTATTTTTTCATATTCTAAATTCTGTATGTATATAATATAGACTTACTTGTTAAGACTTGCTGACATTTATTATATATTCTTGTAGTAAGAGACTCTTAAGTAACTGATATTTCATTTTAAAAAAGTTCATTGGCAATTTGTTGTTCAAAATATAAAGTCACGTTGAAAAAAAAAGAAGTTCTGCGAGGCCTGTACAATTATTGCAGTGACTAATATTTTGGATATAGCCCTTGTTGTTTTAGAATTATCTATCAAACAGACAGTGGTTACTTAACTTTCAAACTCATAAGCCATATGATAATACAAAATCATCGTTTAAATGATTAATTATGCTGTAATATACACCCACTTTTTGTGAATTCCAAATTTTGTATCAAGCCAAAATAAATTATGATAATTTAAAACACCAGTTGATCAAAATACAAAAAAAATAGTTTCTTTTCCATATATTATCGTATCATCAAAAACAATATTTTGTTCAATTCAATTTCTAAAGAGAAATTTGACCTCGGGCAGTTAAAGCAGGTATTTTGCTGATGAGCATGCGACCATGACGACACGGTATAGAATTGAACGTCCCCAAAAATAATTGAATAGTTGCTCATTGACAATGACAATGGAGGCGGTTGTAAAGAAATTCCAATGGCCACTCCTATAGAAGGGATTTAGCTGATGGATGGGATAATCTAATCTCTTAATCTGGGCTTGGAACTTACGTGGTGTGAATTAGTAGAGACTTATTATTATCCTGAAATTGAATCCATAAACTTGATAACAAGGCTCTTTGAGTTTGGGATTTATCACTTGGTTTAAGACTCGTTAAGTGTCTATGTGGGGCTAAGTCAAGTGTAGCATTTTCAACGTGATTAACGAGTGGCTATTCAATTCCGGGATTTTATGTCTGCCCTTGCGAGACATTTTAAGCTCTTACTATCCAATCAATAATCAGTACGATGAGTATTTCGAGGGTTTTAGTGATGATTTAAAATAACTCAAATTGAAGTATAAGGTGTTTATAGTTTTGTAGTTTAGTTTTATATGGCATATAAAAAGCACAGAGATACAATACAAAACATCAGATCAATATACAAATCTTAAAATTGCAATAATTTACACAACACATTTATAAAATGCCAAGGATAGCCCAAAAAAGCCCTAAGGGCTTATTTCCATTGGCGTTGAATTTACAAATCGCACCCATTTTTGAAATTGTACACAGGCAAAAGTAACCTAGGCCTATATGTTTTTAATTTTGCACAAATGTTGAGTTTTCATCATTCACATTCATTTTCCTTTTTAAAATGGCTATATTTTAGTATATGCACTACCATTTTGGTTCATTTCTTAATCCAACAGTTTGACCACTATCTCAAAACCGAACTGAACACAAGTGATGGGGCCACGTTTTGCCTTTGCACAGATGGCCAGCTACACGTAAGACAATGTGTGCATCCACAATCTCTAAAGAAAGGGGTTGAACTTCAAGATTACTTCACATCATTCTTTGACATCAGGAAAGAGTTCAGGAAGTGTCACCCGGAGGCGCCACAAATCACCACAGTTAAAGACATGGCTGATTGTATCCTTTTTGATAGCTTTATGTCGTGAAATATTAACAGCAGAAAGCATGAGCTTTCACTTCAGTAGTACATGTAGATAATGTAGTTGTGGGTTATCATCAGCATTAAATAATATTTGAAATAGTTTGCTATCAGCAGTAGATAGCACTAGATTAGATAAAGTGTATGGGTAGTATCCTGAGTGGGCAGTATTAGTCAATATACTAAATAGTGATTTGTTGGCACTTTTTGGTCAACATTTTTAAAAACTAAACATTTTTATGGCAAAACTAAAAGAACGACTCTATATGGAAGTGAAGTGTCTTTAGATGATATTGGTGCAATTTCAGCATTTTATATCAAAAACTGATTTTTGGGGTCAAAATTTAAAATAACAGAAATGTTTGTAAAATTCGATACCGAAATTGATTCTCTGACTCATTTCCTTTCCAAAAATGTATACTTTTATACACATCACATTAATATAATAGTTTAAAAGTAACAGCGCTTGATAAATGTCATGTGTTTAGGGTTGACAGCCACATTAATGAATTAATGTGCTATCAGCAGTAGATAGCTGTGGATAACAAGTGTTATCAACAGTACAAAGTTGATGAAATTGTTCAATCAGCATTATAAAATATATAGCTAGCTGGTGAAGTAGTGTGCTTAAGAAATTAACTTTTTGGCCTTCTGTATATTAAGTGAATGGGCCTTTTCAAATAACGAAAAATTCCGTAAATCAAAAACTTTTTTTGGAGAAAAAAAATCCAAACTTGGCATATCATCTTTTCTTATCAATATACACATCCTCTGTGATTTTGAAGCAAATCATTGCCGGTCACCGTAGCCGAGTTAGCCACCTTAAATAAAAAGCTATAATATTAACATCTTGACATGGGTAACATAATCAGTGAGGCAAAATCATCTTTGCATATTTATGTTGAATACAGATTTAGAAGTGGATTGACTGGATTGACTAAGAATAGAAGCTTATCATTATGGGATTCGTCTTAAAATAGGCTAAGAAATCCATTATTCTAATCTTCTTATGCTTATATAGGCATATAACTGAAAGGCTCAATGATATTTATTCACTAAATATCACCATGGAACTATTAGTATTAGAAAGTCTCTTTCTAATAATTCCATGATCTCACGGTTACAAAGATTTCTTCGAAATATTATGATATTGATACAGACTGGTAGTGGTACCACTACTGCAGTTGTGTAGCAAATTTATTGGCCGCGGATATAAAACACGGACCATTTCCTTCGTGTTTATCACCACTGTCTTCTTAAAGAACGACACTTTTCCATACTGGCGTTTGTGGATAGATTCTGTAAATGTATCAGATAAGTATATAGAGAACATTTTCACCTATCCGACGAGATGTTATGCACCCACCCGTAATAAACTGCAGACCTTATAATATTTTACCAAGATAGACTTGCACAATTGCATTTTGTTTTGTGTTTATGGATACTTCACGCAAACCAACCTGGTTTTATTTGCATATTAACTCATTGAAATGTGTCAATAGAGACGCGTGTTTAATTTAAATCTTACCAAAATTGTTGATATTTATATCTCTGCCTAATCGACGTGTATCTATATAATATTCTATTTATATAACCTATGTGTTCATTCAAATAACCCGTGATGAATGTAGCAAAAAACTTTCCCAAGGTAAACTAAATACACGCGTCTGGTAATCTATACTTAATTTAGACGAGTTATTATACCGTACTACATGTATTATATGATACTATGATAAAAATTGAAGCAAATTAATATGTTTGAATCCTTCCAAGAGAAACAGCTAAAATGAAATGATAATGCAAATCTCTTACTCAAAACTTAAACCCCGAAACGGTCTTTGCAAAAGTCTGGTTTACTCGGTTTTTGATACAAAATGTTGGAATTGTATTACTTCAATATCAAAACAAAAATGTTTCTTCAAATCAATATTAATGTGAACAAAACTTGCTTTCTTTGAAAATGGTATAATTTCAAAACCTTTATATGCGTGAGGATCGGGAAACGTAGGGAATGCAAAGACAGAACTTTCTTTTTGGAACCAATTTATTTATAGTTATTTATCTGAGACTAATATATTTATTACTATTATTAGTCTCAGGTTCTATGATCGAAAATGGTTTGAATAACATCTTTACAAAAACAACATCCCGTGGGCTTAAATACCTCAGATTTGATTAGGATACCGCTTAACTGAACACTGGATATCCAATTGTCTGCCGTCAATAATTACAATGTTCTAGTGTCGCTCGTGGATATTTAGATTGGCAGGTTATGGGATGGGAAAGAATAAAAGGCCTACTACGCTAACCATGACGAGATAATGCACTATTTGAAGGACGCCATTCAAATCAGTGTCTCACAGAGCAGATTTCAAATCGATTTAAATACCAAATCTTCTTTCATTCTATACACGTTTTTGTATAGGCCCAGAGAGATAGGCCTATATAATGATTGTGCGTTAGACTAGACTACAGCCTACATATAAATCAATAATTGCATAAACCATAAAAAACGGCGCGATCAATTCCATCCTATCCTTGATGTGAAGAGGCTGGTTGGCCATTTGAAACACCATGTTGACGTCAAAATGTCCACTTTGTATACATTTGACATCTTTTTATGTCTAGTCGACTCGTTTTTGAAGATATTCAAATGTGGCTAAATATTAAACCATAAAAGTAGTTTAGGTTTACAATAGTACATGTAACTTGTAAGTTACAATTAGTAATCACGTGTTTTCCCATAACAACTATCGTCTGCCAAGTGCCAAATTATTTCGCAAATTTTTCGTGGTTTAGCCGGCCGGTATTTCTATATTATATGCTAAATATGCATAGTTAAAATATATACCTCTCTGCAACTTGACCTTGGCTTACCGCAAACCTTATTGCTACTAACTATAGTCTTACGCATTCAAATCCTAAGCCAATATTTTAACCAACACAACAACACAAAAGAGCAAAAGAAAAAAAACCCCCAAAATTATGTTGTTTCCTACACGATTGGTGTTAAAGACCATAGGCCCATATTTTCACAATCTTATTATTATTAAAAGGTTGTCAGACATGTGTTGTGCGTAATATGTTAAATATATGAATGAATAACACATCAATTGCTTGATAAATAAGAAATAATGATAAATATATTCAAAACAAAATGAAAACATTGAAATACAGGCACATGATCTTATTAATATTATTACTTTAAAAATACCACCACATATTAGAATGTTACGGACGGTGTGGTTTCTATCGTGCGTCTTTTCTTTACATATTATACCTTTTTAAAAAACAACGATTTCTTTCTCAGGTTTGCGCTTGATTAACTCTTTGCTTTGTTCTGGTTCTTGACCCATACTCGACCTATAGCCATATTTGAAATCTTTTGAGCTGTGGAGATTTTGTGTTGTTATTATCAGGGAAGGTCTGTTATTATACACCTGAAAATGGAAGACGCACCTCTGCACATTTTTTTGTTCCGCAAAGATTAGAGACGCGACAGGATAGCAAAAAAAGTTTAGTAAATGTACTATTGAATTAACACATGAGAGACGATATAGAAAGGGACAGAACGTGCATGATACCAAACTTTCACAGACCATTCATAGACGTGACAGCCATTGTGCAGTAAGATGGATGGGCGCTTCTTTTCAACACTGTCACATTGACCTTGCATTCAAGAGGTTTTTTTGAATACCTATCTCATTTTAAAGACTTTTCTGTGGCATATCGTTTAGGCTTACTCTATGGGTATTTTTGTAGTAAAAACAAGTAAACAAGCCATTTTACTATCACTGAAGTGGAACCACTGTATTTCGTATGGGTCAATGGTCATGGTAATTAGCTTATTTTGACAATCAGTGGGTGGAAGATAATAGACCCTTTATAAATGACATATTTGGGCAACTATTTTGTTATGAATCCTGACATTTCAGTTTTATGGGATATGCCATATGCATGTTCTATTCAGTTTTGATCTCTTATTATAATTGATTTGAAAATTAGTGCTTTAATGGAGTGAGAAGTATTTTGAAAACTGCAAAATTATAAATGTACCCGTTTCCAATCTTCTTTTTTCACGGGAAAACACGTTCGTTTATAAATTATAGTACACGTAAAATAGTACAGGGGTAGCACAGAGCGGATAAAAAGCTTTGGAACTGGTATTATTTTGTTTTGACTGGAATTTTAATTTAAACCATAATCATTGCATGTTTCGAGATTCTTTTCTGTCTAACTCTAATTTACTTTGGATCAAGATACTGTTCAATGTATTTACTTTCTACTCCTAAATCTCATTCTGATAAGTTATTCACCCTTTTATATTACGTAACGAAGCAGTGCTTGCATATTGTGTATAACGTAAGTGTGTAAAGTGTACTTAGGCCTATAACTAAAGCCTAAAGGTGAAATCGTCTTATTACTGGATAATGCTTTCATCCCCGCGAACAAAAGGTTGTTATGTTTATGGTTTAGTATCTTTTGATACCCATGCCTAAAATACCTCTCTAGATTTCATGACAGCGACATTTCCAAAAAGAACCTCTTTAAGTTTTATCTTCAGCATCCCACGCATGCACGCAGATAATTCAGGATTTTTGCAAAATGTGGTTTTTTTCCCCCGTTGTATAGATATAATAGTGAAGGATCCTATAATTATATCTATCCATACCCTTCAAAAGATTCGGGCTCGAAAAACAATAAATTATATTCGATTTTGGTTGTCACTTGCACTATCAGCTATAGCAACTTATTGGAGCACGCTTTTAACTAATTGATATCAAAATGATAAGGATGCCCGCTTATTTCAAACGAATTTCACTTTGCGGATTTATACGGGTTGGATGCTAATGAAATGTTTATTTTAATACATTAAGAAAAACGAAAAAAATACGTGCCACCACACGAATATATCTTGTTAGCTCTATTTAGCTCTCGTGAAATGACGTAATAATGGCATATTGCTGCATAGTTCTTACGCAAGTTTAAATTTACCTAAACAAAACCGCAATTGTTGACCTTTTTGGTCAACAATTTAATATGCACTCTGGTGCAATTTCGACATTTTTTAAAAATCAAAAACATTTTTTACGTTATCTAAAAAATATGAGATGAAAGAGTGGTTTATTTGGTTAAAACAGGATTTTTAGTGAAATTTAGAATTCTCGGACTCATTTCCATTCCAAAAATGTATACTTTTATATGCATCGCATTAATACACTGAGCCAAAAAAGAAACTTATAAAAATTTAACAGATCACCAAATAAACAGAATTTTATTTGGTGATCTGTTAAAATTTTATAAGTTTCTTTTTTTTATAAGTTTCTTTTTTGGCTCAGTGTAGTTCAAAAGTTACAGCGCTTGATAAATTTCATATTTAACACCCCCCTTAACTATAAGAACACCCATGTGCCCTAAATTATCAAAATATATAATCAATTTGTTTTGCCATATATTCCCAAGTGGCAATGCTTAGGCCTATAATTAATTTATGTAGATGAAAAAAATACAGTCACAATTGTGTAATTATAAGCTTTAGGGCCAGACAAGGCACGACCTTCTCACTTACCATGCGGCAAAGCAGAATAATAATGGGCCCATCCCACGGACCCATTTGAACAGTTTTTCGCAATTATATATACAAACTGAATTACCCTGGTTTTGAAACAGACAGGAGTTCACAATGGAGGCAAACCTTGGGACGGGGACTATTAAAATTGAAAGTTTGTCTGACCGTATAGCGTGTATAACAACCATCCGCTATTGAAATGAAATGTGTAGTATAGTAGTAAAATATTTTTTGAAATGTGATGGATTACTTTGAATGACTTTCCTTGCGTGTCTTGCAGTATTGAATACAATTATAAATACTATACTTAACGCGATTTACAAGGGCGGAGGCCAAGAGTCAATTCTACAATACAGTTATCAATCATTTGAGATTATATTTTTTGTTGGTTTCTATGCCAAAAACCGCTATTGTTATCCCATGGTTACCCCGTGTATCATATACCCTTTTTAGCCGACAAACAATGTTTTAACTTTAGACATGTACGATATGCAACATGTAGCCCGATCAGACATCATAACATATTTTCAATGGGCCAGTGATTCCGTTGAATTTATTTCGCCGTTAGCAAAAAGTATTGTCGTCTCGCTTCGTCGTAGTTTGATGAGTAGTACCTGTTCCCGAAACCGGAATTACGGTATACAACATCCACTTGATCTGGCTTAAAATCGTCTACCGTGGTCTATAAAAATGAAATATTTTCAGCCCCTGGGAGGACCCTTAATGCGACCGGAAAGGCGTAAAAACAATGGAGTTTATAGCCCGAACGGTTGGCCTAGTCCCCCACTTTCTATGTCCATGCAATTGATATTCAGAGCAAGGCAATGCAAGCGTCCATTTCCGTTTTTCTTTACAATCCAAAGATTTAACCATGGAGCACTAATGATGGCTGAAATGTAGTAAGATTATTCAAAAGTATTATTAATCTGAGATTTGTCCAAAAGTTCCATGAACAAATCTGGCTTGCTTAATCATGTTAATCGCCTTTTTGCACAGATCAATATCTGTGCTAAAGATGGAGAGTGCATGATGGGCAATGCTTTGGTTTTGATTCAAAATGGCGAAATTCATGCATGACGGCAACTTGTCGATCGAGTTGAACATAAACTATTTTTCCATTTCATGCTGCGAAAGTATCCACAGAGGTGGAACGTATAGGTATATTAGTATTACTCAAAATCATATGACAATAGGCTTACATGTATAAAAGGAAAGTGATTAATATTTTCAGACTATACCTTGCATGCACTCCCCATCAATATTTCGCCCTATTCTGTTCGGACAAGGCGCCAAGGGCGATATATTATTATTCATGCTGTGCACCGTCTCGCAAAAAAATGATTTCAAGTAAACGAAGAATCGAATATGAAATGGTCAATAGAAAGTGACTGATACGATACGTCTTATGTACTTGTTGATTTTCAAGGTGTTGGACCGAATTACATACTTTTGAAAATTCAGATTTAACAAAAAATGGTTCCGTATTGGCCTTGGCAACCATAAACCAAATTCCCACCGTATCCATCTACGCGTGGGAAATTGAAACAACAACGTTTATAGCTTGCAAATGGTCAGCATATATTTATTGATAAATGCATTTGTGGAGATAAGGCGTTTTTTATATTGATCGGATTGGATCATTTTCACGGCATTACTAATTATCCAGTTATCTATTGGCATTGTTTTGAGGTGTTGTAACACGGAGATGATTGGTGGTGGTGTTGTAACCATTTTAATACCATGGGAAACACACTCTAGTCTTAATAACCTAGTGTTATCTTTTTAAACCCCTTAATTAATGGCTCTTTTGAGTGGAAATAAAATGTGTTTCAACAGACACCTAGAAACATTTTGAACCTTCAATTGTTGTTCTCAAAAAGAGTTCTCAGAATTCCAAGTAGGGCCTACCTTTTCCGAAGATTGAAGTGAAAGATTCGCATAGAACATCCAATGATGGCTCTAAAATTAAAGAACACTTTGGAGAACTTTTTAAACATATTTTACAGAGACTAAAAGTGTTTCTGCAACGGTGTCTATATAACCTCTTTAGGGACAATTTAACACTTTCCATGCGGTAGGCGTCTGTATGCAGACGACATTCCAAAATTTCACAATGACATGGTTGAATTTCATTACCAATTACCATATTTGGAATCACCACGAGACATGCCTTGATTCAGCAATCCTTGAGATAGACCTTCGGACAGTTGGTAAAGGTTTTTGAAAAATGTGTTATGTATGGTTTATGGTAAAACCAATAGCCGCGCGTTGGAAAATTTCAATTAGGGCAGTGTAATACTATTAATAGCCCTTTCTGAGAGCGCAAGACTCCTGATCATGTGACCTCTAGTTGAAGTATTAGGTAGTGCTGCTGTCTACTGAAGATAGTTCTCACGGACCATTAAACCCACAATTATCACCCGCCAAACTTTTTGTTGTTGCAATCAACGTTTTATGGGACGAGGATTTCAAAAGCACATATAAGTGCAACTTGGTTTTTAGTATTGTACGGTTTCGTAGTAAATACTCTAATTTATGCAGGCTTAACAATGAATAAAAAGGCTTTGGAAGCCTACACTGATGGTCGATGTGTGTAAGAATTTCTATTATTGGTCCATATTCAGCGATGGTTATAATCCATTTAAGTACATAATTCCACTGTACAAGCACATAATTACGTTAAATGAGATATGTTTAGAAACCTTAACTAAAGTCTCTTTCAGATTTAAAGATAGAAGTCGGCAAGTATAATTTCACAGAGACGGGACACGACGAATGCGCAACAATCGCCCACATCGTTCAGAGGCTGGTAGCTGAAGGTACGTCTAATATAATGCAAATAGAACCATAAAATATATTTGTGTGTTCTTAATCTTGTCTTGCATTTATGGTACTTACAATTAAATTCAAAAGACCAGACAAAATGATTATCCAAATTGTGTTTTGATTAATGTAAACAAGATATATTTTTTAACGAATCTTTATATTTAGCGGTTGGTTCTCCCCATCCAATTTGAGATCGTCTGCCACTTTTTCGTCTTGTTTTCCTTTTAACTAGGAAAGGTACTTGCATAAATTTGGGACGAAATAGTTTAGATATTTTTAATGTTCAGATTATTACAGACAGAATCTCCCCTTATACAACCCCAATCAAGCTTTCTGATAGATACCACAATGCATTTATACCTATCCACGTTTCTATCATACACATTGATTGCTTTTATAAAACTCTGTAAAAGATGTTATCAAATTTATGGTACCTTTATCAAAGGCTGAGAGAACAAAAGGTTTCAAAAACTAAAATGTAACCATTTTTCTTAAGAGTGTACAACCTCGCCATTGGGATGGATCTCCCCTTCTCCTCGCCACATCTGTATAACAATACATAATGACGATAACTAATGAACGTGATTAGTAATGTTTGCATTTTGGTGTAACATGTGTTACCGACAGGGATCTCTCCATATGATGGACAATCTCAGACTTTGCATGATAATTTGAAAATATATTCCAGTCATAATGTATCACTACCGACATTTTCCCATCCCGCATGCACTTTTCCTAAATAATTATTGCCTATGGCCATAAAATATTTTATTATTCAATTTTATGCATCCGTTAAAAGTATGCAATTTTCACATTGGCATAACTTATGGTTCTATCCGAATATTAGTCCACGGTTGTCCGGGATCCGGTACCTACAATAATACAAGGTCGCCGCGTATTTCCCAAACACATTATGTACGGTATATTCGGTATGTACACTTTTCACGGTCTAACAGAAACTGTGAAAGACTGGAAAAATAGAAAAAAGGTCAAAGTATGAAATACCTAAACAGCGGTTTGTTTAGAAATATCACAACTCAACTGCTGTGTATTTTTGACACTGTGTTGAACATAATCAAACATTTTATGATAATATCGGTGTATGGGACGTGAAGTTGGCAAAGTGAAATGAGCCGATGACTCACAACAAACACTTTCCAATACACTTGGGAGTCGGGACAACCTTAGATAGAATGAAACATGTTTTGGGACGCCAGTAAATCCGTACGATTAAATATTTAAAAACTAAACAATACAATTCTCTTACAGATATTATATTCTCAATCACATATTGTATGTCATTGTGTTTCCATGACATTTGAGGAATTTTCAGGTATAATAATTATTATATAAGGCTATATCAATCATGCTTAGTGCTTTTGAAAAGAAATTCCGCTATAAGAAAAAACCAACACCTTTTCAGTTTCAATCAAATGTAATATTTTTCTGCTTATATAAGCACGGTTCACACCATTTACCAACCACGCCTCATTCCTCATTTTTATATATCCGCGTCACAATACAAATATTCCCCCCACATCGAGATATTATCACAATACAATAAATGACCACCAAATAGTTTGTTTTTGTTCAGTATCATATTTTTGAACACCAATGACCCGATAAATCTTGTCTGTAAAAAAAATGAAATGTTAAATGAAATCGAGCTGACCAGCTGTATTGGTTCTCATTACACGGCAACACGTGTGAGGCATTAATTCCACAATCAGCGATATAATTATAAATGTCCATATTTTTAATAGATCCATCATCCACACAGATATTAATATGTAGACAGTAAATATATATTTCTTATTTACACGGACATATTTGCACATTTTTACTGAGCTTTTGGTCTTTTCCAAAGTGTTGATATAACTAAACTCAAGCAATGATTGAGGACAATGCGTCTCTATCTCATTATCGTGCATGCCCATTAATTATGATTAAATGGAACTGGAAACCTGATACATTTATATCTAATTGCGCGCAGTATCTAACTTAATTAATCCAATATTGTATCACGCAATCATCCCACAATTAAATGGCTATTTGTGTGAAAAATGAATTGATTTTTTCCACTCAATAGCCATTAAATCTTTAATTAAGACTAGAAAACACGATGTTTACAACAGAAAATTGGTTTAAGTTTCCTCCTTCCGCAAGTATATAGTTGAATATCATCTCTGTCTATGCCATTCACAGCCGGTGTTAAAATTGCAAAATTGGTTTCATATTTGCAAGAAACAAGCGGGTATTAACTGACACAGCACCCACCCGTCCATTTAATACAAGTGCTATATTAGTATTTAATATAGCTCCTGTCGACACGAGGCTTAAACTATTAATTAATATCTGATATCTGAAGAATAAGCTATCAATATCATATTTGCACGTTGACACAGATATACATGTACATGTATGCCATTACAATTCAAGCTGCTCTATCCGGGCAAACATGTATGATACAAAGCAGACAATTCATTGTTAGACATGTTTGATGCTGCCTATCATTGCAAATATGATGTGGTACAAAGCGTATAGGATACGGTACCAGCACATATATTTGAATTAAGATGCAGCATTTTTGATAGGACACACTTAATGGTAGATGTTCTGATTGCTGGCCCGATTTTCAACTTGATGTTTTCTATTTTACATGAAAGGTAATCCTTAAAAATTGTCGCATTCCAAAGTTTGAGTTGATTTGCATAACTCCAATGGTTCTTATTTTAGAAGCACACGGTCACAAGAAATTTGCCCATTGAATAGTACACAAACTGGCGGATGGTTAACCACCTTTGGCAGTAAATTCACCACATTTTAGCCTATAATTTCTAAATGGAACATTTCTGGCCCCCTAAGATTTTACAGAAAAAATGAGAAAAATATGGGGATTCTTCTGATATCAAAATATCTTGATATGAAAAAAAATCATAGCCAAAAAAAAGGTGATCAGATCATACACCTTTAATTGTCCTGGTATTGTTTGATGTGAGAGGATATACCATTACAAGGTACACGGTTAATGTGTTGCATAACACTTTGTCACTACACGTGTATATTAATTTTGTCCTAAATGCCTGGCTTTTTACAATAATCTTATTTTTGTTATGCATTTGTTTCACACAGGACACAGATTTGTAGATCCCGATTTCATCAGGAAAAAATACGAACCAGGAACCTAGTAAGTACTTATTACCATGTATACCCTCCAATAAAAAAAACCTGTTATGAATACAGCGATTTGTATCAATTGATTCTTTCATATTCTATGATATGATTTTGTTTGAACTTCTTATTGTTACATTACTACACCAAATAAATCTGTTCGTTACTCCCCTTTACGGTTTTTAAAATTTTGTTTTATTTGTTCCCACTTTGTATTTTCATATAATACACCTTTAAATAATTCTGTTTTCTTACCCCTTTATATTGCAATTAGGAGTTCCTTTTATAGTATACCCTATACCACTCTGCTTGTCTTTTCTTCAATGGGGACTTTTAAAGAACAACCCATACACTATAATAGTACTAAAGCTAACCCTTTAATTCCTCTTTATAAGTATCATTTGTTTGTTTGTACTCTTCATTTTCATATTTTTCTCCACTAATGATTTCGTTCTCTATCCCTTTTTTTCTGTCACAGTGAGAAAACCGACAGAGTACCAGACGACACAGTAGTAAAAGCGCGCGGGTTGCCATGGCAAGCATCAGACCGAGATGTGTTCAGATTCTTCAAAGGGTTGAACATTGCAAAGTAAGTATCCATTGCAAAACTATATTTTTCCATGAATTTCCAAATTATCTCCTCCACTTTTTAACACTTTCCGCACGGCTGTTGGTTTTACCAAATACAAAACAAGATTTTTCAGAACAAATGTCAAGGTATATCAAGGATTACTAAACCAATACTAGTCATTTTGTACTTATTTTAATGCATTTCTCATGGTGATTCCAAATATGATAATGAAATTCAATAATGTTGACATATTTGAAACATTTTGTGACATTTTGGGATGTCGGCTGCAGCTGCCTGCCGCGCGGAAAGTGTTAACACTTTTCACGCGGCTCTTAGTTTTACCATGTATACAAAACAGATTTTGAGAGAAACCTTTCCCAACTTTCAAAGTCTATCTCAAGAATTACTGAGCCAATACTAGGCATGTTGATACTTTTTAAAATGCATTTCTCATGGTGATTCGAAATAAGGCGATGATATTCAAAATCTCTGACATTTTTTAAACATTTTGAACTTTTGGAGCTGTCGTCTGCAGACGACTGCTGCGTGGAGAGTGTTAACCCCTTTATTTATAACATTCTGTTGTATGTAGAATCGCTTCTGTTTCAAATACGAATAATGTGTATAACTAAAACATGATACATTTGAAGCTAAAACAAAACTACTGACGTCGGATAAGTGATTGGAATATTTAGGCTACATTACAACTACATCCAATTGCCATCTGCTTGTTAAACTATCAATAGTACTAATTTGTGTATACTTAAAGGCTCTCAATACAAAAGTACACACGAACCATTTATACCTGGTTCAATGTTATCTCAATTCTGTTGATTCAAGTAATCAACTTATCAACATATTGCCACATAAGGAGATATGATGGGTACACAGAAATAACAAATATCGTTCATTATATAATATACCTTTAACACATATATGCACATGCTATGGATGATAGCATGTTACAGTGTATGTTTAACATGTTTAATGCAGAAAACACCGTTTTAGCAATCCTGTCTTTAAACACGTGTGACATGCGAATTGTTAGAATTTAAATATAATGGGCATAATATTTTCCTGAAAATGTATCAAAACTATACGAAATTATTAAATATGCGTGGTATTTTATACCGGTATTTCATAGGCATTAAATAAGCGCCGTCATATTCTTTGGAGCGCCGTCTCATTGTCCACAGCTGCAGCTTATCGTGTCGTAATGCTCGATAATGCGTGTCAAATTTCTAGTGAATAGGCTTTTATTGATTTCCATTGCGTAAAACAATGGAAGGTGTGATTCTTTTTCATGCGAAATATTAAGCAGTGTGATACTGTTTCATTTTGGATAATTTTGATACAACAATATTGTGGGATAATCCAAAAATATCTCACGATGTCAAAATTTGGCGGGCTTAGGTGTTACCAGACGCGTGACCATGTATAATATTGTACACACGGTACACGTGTTGCAATGTTGAAATTGTAAAGACGATTAACTGATATTAATACAGTGTAAAAAGACGATTATTGTAGTGTAAAATTGATAGCCCTTCGTATTTCAAGAAAGACCCACTAACACCAATTCTTTGTAACTCTGTTTTTGTCATATAAAAAGAAGTTTAACCACATAAATAAATGAAAACTGTAAAGACCTTCGTAACATGTTTTTGACCGATATACTTACAAGGGTGGTGTTACGTTGTGTCTAAAGATCCACTAACACCAATTCTTTGTAACTTTGTTTTTGTTGTATAAAAAAGAAGTTTAACCGCCAGAAATCAATGAAAACTGTAGCAAAGACCTTCGTAACGTGTTCGTGACCGGTATACGTATGCTTTTTCAGGGGTGGCACCGTCGCGCTATGTCTAAAGACCCAAACACACCAACAAATATCTGTAACTTTGATTTATATAAAAGAAGTTTATGCGCATAAATTAATGAAAACTGTATAGCAAAGACCTTCGTAACGTGTACTCTAAAGACCCACAAACACCAACAAATATGTGTAAATTTGATTTATATTAAAAAAATTATCCGCATAAGTCAATGAAAACTGTAGCAAAGACCCTCGTAACATGTTTGCGACCGGCATACTTTCAGGGGTGTTATTACGTTGTGTCTAAACACCAATTCTTCATAGTGGTTTTTTTTAATGTTTTTCTTATAAATATAAAAAGAAGTTTACCCGCATAAATCAATGAAAACTGTAGCAAAAGACCCTCGTAACATGTTTGTGACCGGTATAATTTCAGGGGTGGTGTCGCGCTGTGTCTAAACCTTCACGGCAGACGTAATGGTGAAGTGATGGTGAGGTTTGAGAACCAGCAACACAGAGATATGGCATTACAGCGTCACAGACACAATCTTGGGAAGAGATATGTAGAGGTAGGTCATGAAATTTCTCTTCTTTAGTAATTTCAATCTTTTTAAGATTGAAACTTTGTGTATATAAATTGGCGTGGAATCACAAAATTAAAATCCATGGTTGAAAATCGAGCTTGTGAAACAAAATCGATTCATTTTCTTACGAATTCTTGGTAAAATTTGTCAGGGTAGAAATAAGAATTCAATAGTTCAGTTCCATTGTAGGAATTAGAGGTTCTTAAAATATATAGAAAATGCGTTTGCATCGTTTCCCGTCTTTCATATTACTATTTTGTTTAGATTTCAATTGTACATCTTCATATAACACTTGTTATATATCTCGCAATTTTATACGCACATTTTATACGCACAGACTATTAAGTTGTATATTATGAAATTGAAACTACTGATTCTTTATAACTATGAACAATACAATACATATGATACAAGTTTTGAAACATGCATTGACCGGTATTGGGATTCACTTAAATGGCAATTATATTCAATCCAGTATATTACGTCGTGCGCTTTAATTAATAATGATGGCCTTAATTAAATACCAACAAATTACAATCCATCTGTGGTGGGGCTGATACAATGTAATATTTTACCAGAAACTGCAACTGCAACATATAATAGGACTAGGGGAAAAATCTGATCATAAAACGAAATGCACGTGATAGTTTTTATTACATATATCGCATCGAAAGTATAAAATGCATTTATTACCCAGGTGCGACCGTATGGCGATATTATTTTGAGTCTGAATATGTTAATGATTTTGGTATTTCATGCGGGTATCATTCTCCCCTATAGTAGGATTTTACTACAAAGAAAATTTATAATATCAGCATATTTACGCTTTTATGAGATATATACCTTGTACAAATATGTATTGTATTCATATTATGAGGTTTATTGTTATATCCCGGTGAAATTGATATTTTATATTATAGTGCTATAAGAAATTATCTCCTATACCATTTTCTAGTTTTATGTTTTTATTATTTGATCAAAAGGTAATACAGACACAAACGAACGAATAATATGGAATATCTGTATATGGGGTGTGTGTGTGTGTGTATATTCTGAATTTGTCTACTGTATTTTCTTATTTCTTCAGGTATTTAAGGGAACCAGTGAGGATTTCATTCGAGTAGCAGCAGGTAAAATAATATGCTAATAATATAAAAATAAATCATAGTTGCTCATTTAAATAAAAGACTAAATTATTTCACACTATTATGCTTTATATACACTTTAAGTCCAAATGTGATTGGTATCTTATTTTCGACAACAAATCTACAAAGTACTACCTTGATAAAACACTTACAAATAAACCAAACTCCACTTCATATAACAGACTGCATTGTCAAATAAGGAACCAGAGCTTTTAATGACCAATTTCTATTTTTATTGACTACATGACTAAAACAATATGTTATTGAAATAAAAATATAAATTCAAAGTATGCGTAAAAATGTAGTTTGCCTCATTGTAATGAAACGCTCTCATCTGATTGGTCTATGCTACAGGTACGTCACGGGAAGCGGCGCTCTTTCTATCCAGAGACGATGGCCATATAATTGTACGCATGCGTGGTCTACCCTTTACATCGTCTGCTAAAGATGTGGTAAGATGATGTTCTTTTTGTTGCTATATTTTATTCTTGTTATTGGATGTTAGTTTTGTCCGTCCTATCGTTCCGAAATCTCTGAATTGTTTTAACACTCCCTCTATGAAGTCGAAAATAACCAACAATTACCAATTGTCCACCATAGAAAAATATAAGTAAACAAATCTATACCAATCTCTAATAAACGCAATTGATTGCAAATTTACCAATACATACATTCCAAGAACTAATTTAAACAATTGAGCGGACTAATACTCATTTTGCACAAAACAGATACATCCATTAAGATTTTGACCATTATATAAACATGTATTCCTGTACACAGCAATTGTAAAATATAAGAAATGGCATCTGAATGACAGTGAGGATTCCCATCCCGTCTCCAATAAGCTTAGGCACCGTAAGTCGGAGAAATCCTCGATGATACTCGGTGATCTGGTGATAGACTCATAACCATTGGTTTTCTATAGGAGGGATGCAACCGGATATTCGGTGATAGATATTTACCATGACAACACACATAACCACTGGGTTTCTTCTGTAGGGGTTATGAGGTCCATTGTATATTTAGGAGGGCTGCAACTGGTGTCAAACTTAAGCTCATGACATACTACACAATCGCGCGACGCGATTTGTCGCTTACGCTCCTTATAAAGAGTGCTATTTACCAAATAAGGAGCGTCAGCGGCAAATCGCTCCGAGCGATTGGGTAGTATGTCATGCGCATTAGCTTCACTCACTGGTGTTTGGAATCACATTAAAACAGTTTCATATAATAAATGTATTAGTTAATAGTTTGTGAAGTGGGGTTGGTCATGGTAACATTGAAGTTCAAAATGGCTGCGTGGATGATGCGTGTCTAAGTCTCATGACCATGTCTTCACAACTTTATAACGCCTTTTGCACCGGCAGCTTTAGAATTACTACTCTTCAGAATATTCTAATTTACTGGTATAAAGGTGGCTTCTAGAAACTCTTTCCTGATTGTGTCTCTGTTTTGGAAAAGCTGCATTAGATCTGGATGTCTTTTGGTTGAAGGTAGCTTGTCAGAAATCATACGCATTCATTTCAACGATCACTCTTACATATATATACATTCGTAGAAGTCTGTGCATTATGCGGCATTCTCTAGATTAAAAGCAAATATTATTATAATCAGCAGTAGTAAATACATTTAGTAGAATTTGACTGTCTAGTTCATGTTGGTTAATCATAATAAAGTTAACACTATATAAGCTCCTGTGATTGAGAATGAGGGCATTAAACGGGACAACATTTTGACTAAGGACAACACGGGTACTGGTGGTGGAGGAAGTTTGTGTGGTCATCTGGGTGGCTGATTTCTTCCTATATCTAGCAAAGGAGAGCGGGTAAATGTCTGCCTTGGATGCATAGCCGCAATTTCTGATTGCAAACTTACAGAATGGTGACCTAAAAGTGACTATACTTTTTGAAAACTGCGTATCTTTGGTAAAATAAATGGCGCATTGGAAAATGGAAACATGTTTGGGTAGAAAAAATGTGTAGAATTATTTTAGTAGCCAATTATACAATATTGTATGCTATGGAACCAGATGGTTTTGTTGTATACAATGATGTATATATTGTAAGAACACATTAATTAATTAGAGAACAGTCGCTCCATAAATAGTTATAGTTCCACATGAGTTTTCTACGCAAATATTTCTCATTTTACATTGTTCGTTTTTTTACCAAAGATTTGAAGTTTTAAACACGTACAGTAAACGTTGGGACACCATGTTCTTCCAACAATAATATTAACAATCTTTAATGGATGAGGTTATAATTAAAACGGATTCAGGCTAGGCAGATGGCATTCCGGCAATCGTTTGCAAATGATGTATGAAACAGCTCAACGTGAGGTCGTTTTAATAGGTACCTGTGGATTAGAAAATCAGTAACCAACTTGATTGTTTTAAATTACCGACTAGTATAGGTACTCTTGTTACAAACAATGTTAACGAACGTAGACCTAACCCCCTGAGCACTACCTGCCTATATATCGGCATCTAGTACAATTTTGATTGGCTATAAAGAGTGTTATACCATACATTTAGCCAATCAGAGATACAGTAAGAATGGTGGCATGGTTGATAAAGACTAGTTATAAAAGCACTTTGTTGATAGGTTACTCACAGGGTATATCACATTATGTCCTGTAATGAGCCAATCAGTGACACTGTAAGAAAGCAGGTAGTGCGCAGGTTTTTTAACGGTATATGTTTTGTTTTGTAGGTTGAATTTTTCGGACTAGAAATCCCAGTAGCCGGCGCCGAAGATGGCATTCTATTCGTGAAACACAGGAACGGAAAGATGACCGGAGATGCCTTTGTGTTGTTTGCGACAGAGGAGATTGCCACCAGAGCGTTGGCTAAACATAAAGAATACCTAGGTACCCGATACATCGAGATCTTCCGTAGTACCACAGCTGAAGTGCAACAGGTATGAACAATTTGGGTTAACTTGGTTTCATAGTTTATCTTAGGATAAGATATCAATTGGTTTGAAACCTTGCAAATGGCACTCAATATTGGTGAGGCAAACTTGGTAGGTAACCACTTGGCTTAAGGATGCAGAATAGTTAAAATGTAAAAATTATCGAGTTGTATATTTTGATCGATCACTGGTATTCTTTTGGATTTGCCAATAAAACAAATGTTGGTACGGTATACTTGACGGAAACCCTAAACTTCTAAAAGTTATGTGCATAAAAATTGTGTTGGGTTTGAGACAATACTTTACCTTTTTCACCATAGGCAAATGCTTCTCTCAGTAAATGATTATAAATCATGCTCTGTCCTCAAAGAATGGAAACATCTTTCAATGGGATTCCAACTTTAACAAGTGTCCCACCTCTTTTTATTCATTCATCAGGTGTTATCTCGTCTACATCAAGAGCCACTCTTGCCCGAAGGTCCACTCCACCAGCAACACATCTTACAAGCGATGCCTCCTCCACCCCACCATCTACACCACCACCCGACGATCATCCCGCAACCAAATCATCCTCACCATCCCCATCATATGCCACCCGCGCATCACATGCATCCGCATCTGATCCATGCAATTCCCGCTGGAATGCCGCCACATGTTATGCCGGTAGCCCCGCCTAGTCTCCCCGTCGGTATGGTGCGAGATTGTATCCGCATGAGGGGACTGCCTTTCTCCGCCACGATAGAAGACATCATGGGATTCCTGGGCGAGTTTGCAGATTTCATTCGTCCACAGGGTGTCCACATGGTTTATAATCTACAGGTAAGATTGAATCTCATTTTGAACAGCTTGGTGCCAAGCATAGATGAAAGGAACCGACAATTTGGAACCCGGTAGTATATATTTTACGGAATAAATCGTATTGGAAACTGGAAACCAATGCTTAGCACCAAGCTGCCGAAAGCTGGATTCGGTAAGATTTCACGCGGCTATTATTTTTACCATACACAAAACAGATTTCTCAGAATCCTTTCCCAACTTTCAACTATATCTCACGGATTACTGAACCGATACTAGGCATGTTTGTACTTATTTCAATGCATTTCTAATGGTGATTCCATTTATTGTAATGAAATTCAATACTTTTGACATTTTTGAAACATTTTGTGAAATTTTGGAATGTCGTCTGCAGACGCCTGCCGCATGGAAAGTGTTAAATAAAATAATGAGCAATGTTCATCTACAATAAGAACCAAGAGTTTAGTGAGCATATTTCATCCACACTTAGAGCCAACAATGCTATGTATGTATGTATTACATAGGTCATCAAAAACATAAACATTAATTGCACATTCCACATAATGACACTGAAATTCGAAAGTCATCCCACTTTTCTACCTGGTGCTTCAAAAGTGTGGTTTTAGTTATAGGTAATGCCAAGTGAAATAGCCGCCTTTGTTATATTCTTTATCACGTATTAAATTAGACACGCAATAAATGTAGAAACAGCCTTCATCTCTTTCACTCGCTTTAAAAGCTACACTATTGACACTGCGAATATAAATTAAACTATAGCTCAAGATTTAACACTGTGCTATCGTTTTCTTTCACTCTTATGATAGATTTGAACCAGCTTCTTCATTACCTCCACATGTGCTTTCACTAATACGCCCAAATAATGATTATTGATTACAGGGAAAACCTAATGGTGAAGCATTTATCCAGATGCAGGCTGCAGAGAAAGCCTTCCTTACGGCTGGTAAATGCCACATGAAATACATGGGCAATCGGTTTATCGAGGTATTCCAGTGTTCTGCCGAGGAGATGAGTTTCATGCTGACTGGGGGCGGTGGTCGACCCAAACAAGCTGGCACTCCTCCAAGTAAGTGTCCTACTCTGCATATTCCATATTAGGATGCCGGGACTCCATATAGGATGTCTGGAATCCATATTAGGATATCTGGAATCCATATTAGCATACCAGCAACTCTATGATAAGATGTCTGCAAATTCTGAATTAAGATGTCCAGCACAACGCTTCATAACATCATTTTTGTTAATTTAAATGCAGTTCAATTGTCTGTTTGTCACTTAAACACGCAAACCAACTGCAAATACCTTTGTATCGCACCAATTTTGAAACAAACAAATGCACTTGCTAACTTTAATTTCCTGCAACTAATATTAATTATAAGCCCAATTCTTTTTGTTTTCAGCATCCATGGCCAACGTGGTCTCACCTTCAGCTCAAGTTCCCTACCCCTCACCCACGCCACCCGGCACCATCATTCCTACGGCATATCCCCCGCAGCCTAGGCACCCCGGCACTGCCGCCATGATCCAACACCACCCGGGAGCCCATCCCATGTACTACTTCCCCAGCCCACCTGTCTCCCCAACCGGACAGCTCTACTACCCAACTGCTGCAGCAACAAACAGTGCAATTATCCGTCTTCGTGGTTTGCAATTCGGCGCCACACAACAAGATGTTGCGAACTTCTTCCAAGGATACGGGGTAGGTGCTATCTCACAGTTTTTGTATACATTCTTAAGATTGTTTAGCCTAGATTTATCAATTGGTTTCTACTCGATACACCAGAGCCTTTGCATCAAAGTTTGCAGCCATCTTTGAGCAATTTCAAGTGTCCACGATCATAAATAGTAAATTATATTCTAAATAAATACTCTTGCTTGGAGAGGGGGAAAAAAGGGGGAAAAGGGTCAATCATTTTGGTAAACATAATGGTATTACTGGTAATACATTTATAAAGAGGGCACCCTTCTGACAAATTCTGTTAGCATGTGGTTTCATATTTGATCAAGTACTTCCGCTAAAATATATGAGTAGAGTCTTTAATGTGATCGTTCTTATTTGAATATTACACAGTCATTTCGTTTATTTTTTTACTTCTAAGGCTAAGGAAATGTTTTCTGTACTGTATTAATATAATAACACAATTTATAACACTTTCAAGTAGCTGTGTCACCCCTTAGTGCTATCTTTGAATCACACCACGTGGTTATCTGACAGTGTTTTGTACGGTGAATGACATGTTCTATGTTTGATCTGGAATGGAACCACAAAAGTGTTCTTTTCAGGGATCGATTCATGGAATAAATGTCATTGTCTTGCGTTACGCATAAAAAACCCAACTATTGAATAATATGCGATATCCTCACCTTATATCCCTTACATTGATATAAAATGATGATGAACTAGTTCGAAAGCTTTGTATCTCTGACCTGTTAACAATTTGTTGTTCTACCTATTGATATAGAATGTTGTTATAACCAAGTCTCTTTAGAAAAAAAGCGCCTTCCTAACACCCGTCCATTGCATGTCTCTTTCTTATTAACCAATATTAGCGACACTTTTGATACGAGCACTTACAAGCCGTGCACTTATATACGCACTATTATCCTCGTTTTCACGTATTTCAAAGTCTCTTACCTCTAGACCAGTTCCTCCTAAACCACCATCTTCTGTCACATGATCTTCTTCTGTAGACAGTGTTGCCATGAAAGTGGGCCAAAGGCGCCCATCCTATATGAATATCAATAAGATTTGTTAATTGTGTATGCAATTTCAAAGAGGCAATACTTCGCAAAACGGTACCGCTACAATCGGACAGTCCAGGGCATAGGAAACCGAATACATTTTAACTTTGGCAACATTGTTGTCGCCTTTCCCCCACGTTTTAGCTAATGTAGATTGTGTGAACTATTTTCCTATTTGAAGGGCGCAGCATCGATGCCAGGGGCTGACTGGCAATGAAATATACCGACGTCGAATTTATAGCACGTGCAATACATGACTGAAATGAACTATGCAATAGGTATTGTGATATATTTTGATTGAAAGCGGTGTTGGAGCATGTCCGGGTTTTATATATTGGTGCTTGGTGATATGATAAATTGTTATGGCATTTAAATGGTTATGGAATTTACTATGGTTATGGAATTTTAATGGTTATGGAATTTAAATGGTTATGGAATTGGTTATAACCATATGCATCTTTCTCTATATATTTAGACGGTGGTGCATTATCATGATTATTACAGGGAAATTTGACTTTAGGTTATGTGCATTTTACTGCATTCTAATGATTAACCAAACCAAACATGGAATATATGGCTTATGAATTTGAGTTTTTCCTAATGATCTTCCACATAACTTGATCGCTTTGGTTGTGGATTTCTAGGTATAACATGAACATCTAGATTGACCAATAGTGATCTACTTTGTGACTTGTATTTGCGCTTTGGTTGTGGCTTTATAAACCTATCACGATTAACCAGCAATGGAATATGGAAATGACGTTCATGGTTTATGATCTTTTTAATAACTGTTTGAAGATTTTGGTTGTGGCTTTCTGGTTCTAAAATGTTACAGTATATAATCATAGGTGATGGACTGTTTGCTTTTGGTGGTGGAATATGGTCTATTGCGGTGTAATGATTTCTGCTGTAAAAAATATCTGGTAAAACCCGTTAGTCAAGGTTGTTTAAAACAATCTACATATTCCCGCACAAAACGGCCAATAACATTAAAGATCTGCATTACTTATGCAGGGCGCAACTAGAGGGAGGAGGGGGCATTTGCCCACCATCCTAGAAGGCTTTCCCCCACCCCAAACTAACTTGCTTATACCGATCCAGACCTCAACAAATCGGTTCATTGGTTTAATAAGTGTATCTTGTCTGTGCTTTCTTTCGTCTAGGTACCGGCTGAAAACATACAGATGCAATGCAATGGTGATGCTATGGTTCCTTTCTACTCTCAAGAACTAGCAGTCAAGGCTATTCAGGAAAAACAGATGGTCTTTCCTGGGAAGATGGAACTCTTTGTGGTCTGAAGCGGAGCGGCGATGGTGAGTCTTCAAGGACGCCCTCTGGCGAATGAGTCAGAAATGCTGCTTGCGTATGATACCTCAAAAGTATGAAGTACATATCTTGATAAATTTAAGTGTAATAAGGTATACATTTTAACTTTATGGTTCTTCCTAAATTTGTTCAACAAGTAATAATACGACTGTCTTCCATTTTGGTATAATTGACAGCACACTCACTTGTTAAAAATTACACAGAGCAGATGTGCAAATTTATACTAGTTGTTGAAATCATCTAGTCGATACTTGTAGTCTTTTGACTACTTATGGTAGTCTTTTGACTACTATGCTTAATGTTTAACAACACGCACCGCGCCGTCCATGTCAATGGACGTGTTGTCGAGATAGGAAAGCGAAACTGACTTCTGCTCTTGATGGGTGAAAAACACAGCTTTTATAAGCTGACTATATAATACAGGTTGATCGTGACTACAAGAGTTTCGATTCTTTCAATGATTTTCAAACATCGACACGACAACTGTATCGTGAAACTTATATGCTCTATAGTTTCACAAACCGTGCCTTGATCATGGTACGTAAAACAACTGAATCTCATTTTTAACATGAGTTCTTGTTTTAGCAACGTCCATATGTCTTCCAATAAAGAGAGCTATTTATTATGGCTCTCATATCGTAGTTAGTTATTATTTTTAATATTGTATTGGCTCGTGTGCACTTCATGTTTGAAAGATGCGCGCGTGCGTACTGGCTACACCGATTTGTGCCTTACTAAAATCGTAGCCTTCCGTTGTAGAACAAATGAAATTCATGTACTTTGGGTGCCTTTTATGTGTGATATTAGGTGCCTTTTGCCGCACAATTGAGTGCATTTTCCGCGTAATAATAGTGTGCCTTCTCACTGGGTGCTTGATTTGAGAACTTTTGTCTTTGGAACCGTTAAAGCATCACTGTAGCACACCTTTCTTGCCATGCTTCTTGTGAAGTGATCGATTCAAAATATTCAGTATGTAATGTTATGTAAGTTATGAAAACAAAAAAAGTACAACATGTGTAGATTATAGACAACTCGTATGAATTATATAGAATGTCCCCATGATTATTTCCAAATGTGTATTCACGTTAACAGTATGCGCTCTATGGCCGAAACGGCAGTATTATTCTCAAGTACACTGATTTGTATTTTGAAACTAGATTTGTCCTTTTTAATGAGTTACTAAACTCTATCCATTACGATGCGATACTAATACAGCTATCCTGAACATCGATTCTAGGGTAAGTCTGTTTGAGTTCAAATGCGTGAATTGTATCAAAATAACTTTGCCTTGGAATCGATGTCTAAAGTTGGCTGATCTTATAATAAACTTAATGAAGCAAACTCCTTCGCAATGATATCCCTGCTCCAGCCTTGTGACCCTGTCCCCTTGAAGTACCATGATTTTGTTAAGGGGAAGGGGGTTTGTGTAAAACCTGGAACATTGGTATTATCAGTTGCATATAGGAGGGAAAGCCTTCTGTAATGAATTTACTTCTCAGATCGTGTGCTCTTTAAGCCACTGGCACCTTATCTAATCCTAATTATATCAATTATTCAAATATATTGTATGTACAATTATATATGTACTTTTTGATCAAACCATTGACAGGTATAGGCTTGTGTCGATAGATTCTCATTACAGTTGACGGAAATGTCAGCATGTTTTCACATAATCTTTCTCAATAAAATTAGTTAGTGTAAACTTATCAGAAAATGAAGTCTTCCACATTTTTTAATGATGTTGTTTTGCTGCATGCTTCACACGTGTGAAAGTACTTTCTACAAATAGGCCTACACTCTTTGATAACAATAATTATGACTTCTATAAATTAGATCTTAGGATTGTCCAAAATATTCATTTCGTAACAATGCAATCTATTTTAGGTAAAATAAACAAATTTCATCAACTGTTGACAGTCTGTCGTTCTTGCCTCAACAGCCTTAAAAGTAAACTGTTTTAATTTAAATTCATTAAATGAATTAAATTGCAATTTGTTTGATGATATATCAATAAACTTGCATCAATTTTTGATTCATGAATATTTAATAGGATAGTATTAGTAATACAGTTAAATGTGTCCCTTAGCCGTAGATTACCCATAATGCCATAGATTACCCACAATGCCATATTGCCATGCATGTAGGCATTAGTAATAGTTTCATGTGTCGTTATCATTAGTCCCCTTTTGCATTCGGCTGATATCATTTTTGTAGATAGTGTGTTTTAATTTTAGAAGCCTAAGCCCAAAATTCCATTTTTTTGTAGACACAGAAGCCCAAAATCCCATTTTTTTTGTAGACACAGAAAACACTATATTGTAATGTTATTGTACATTCACTGTGAATTGTAAGAACTAGTTTTTGAAAACATGTGTGTGCGCCTGAAACCTGTATCTCATAGCTGTGCCGTATACCAACTTAGGTTGATTTTATTGTCAAATCTAAAAGTTTCCAAGGGGCAGCTATGGACTTCTGTGCTTACTTCACACACACAGTAATATTATTACGTGACGAATATGTCACGATTTAATTATTTAATTACGGCATGATTTGTATATTTCTGTTATTGTTATTTTGCCGAAATCATCGCACTTTGTTATTATTATATATAGTTATGCAGTCTTTTTAAATATTGATGTTTAGATGATTTTTGTTGTCAGATTTATCACTCATTGATTATATTATGTATTTTAAATCAAATTTAGTGAGAGACACTTGACGAAGAGGCGATCACAACCATTCCCTTATATTTTTACACATGACAAATTGATGATTAACTCCTTTTGGAAATTTTCAGAGGAAAATCTTGTTTCGAATAACAAAATTGATCCGGGAATTTCAGAGTACGGATAATTTTTGAAAATTAATTTAAAAAGTCCCTTTTAATAATTGTGAACGACAAGATAATCGAAATTGTGTGTTCTCCTCATGCAGATGGTGTTGAATTGAATGAATTATTTTTTTACAAAATATTATCGGAAATAAATAATTTCTAAGACGTCAATGCCGGAAGATAAAACTAGTTACGACTTACGACCGTTTTATACCAACGTTTTTTCTAGTAATAACTTCGCGGATTTGATACTTGGAAACTATTTCTTTCCCACAAAATAATGTAGAATTTTATAGTAAATAATGTACCCGTTGCATGGGTACTTATTATTATTATATTAATATCACTAAATAAATTACAGAGTCTTTATTATTGACATAGCCCACATTCTGATGTGGGGATATACGTTTTTTATACAACAGAACCGGCCCCTGTGCTACGCATATACAGTGCAATATTGTGTAATGTAACAGCGGTGACGGGCGTTCTTAAAATTGTTGCATGCATCGGTTTCATGTAGCATTTGGGACAGTAGAATTGGTGGGTGGTGACACGGGCACTATTTAATATAGTGGGCTGGCTATTTAATAAATCGGCGCAACTGCTTAATGCAACATATTATATGTATGGATTTGGTACAAGTCTAAACATTAAATTAAGTGGAACAACATCGTTTTGTACAAGCAAGGTTTGTATTAAGTCTAGATTGTATGCTGCATTCTACAGTTGCGCTACAGATTCTATCCCCCCTTGGTTAATTAGATTATGAACTTTTTTTGGGTTTGAAATGCCTCCAAATAAATGCCAATTATTTTCAGGCCATCTTGGCCACTCAGTATAGAGTTTCAGTTGTAGCTGTTATATAATGTAGATTATGAATCCCTTTCTGCATTTGTACAGGTATATATTCAGATATTAGAATGAATTGGCATGATTATTATTATTATTATTGATTGTGGCTTTGAAATATCATTATTTTCGGGTTTTCTCCTCTATTGGTAACATTGTCATAACACTTTTCACGCGGCTATTTGTTTTAACATACAAAACAGAATTTTCAGAAACCTCCCAACTTTCAAAGTCTATCACTGAATTACTGAACCAAGGCAGGTTTATACTTATTTGAATGCATTTCTCATGATGATTCCAAATATGGTGATGAAATTCAATAATGTTGACATTATTGAAACATTTTGTGAAATGTTGGAACTGTCGTCTGCAGACAACTGTCGCGCGGGAAAGTGTTAAAGACAGGGTGGAATTTAAGTAGTCACGCGGGATACATCACGCATTTACACCAACTGCGAAGTAATCCAAACATTCATTTTTCTCAAAATTGTACCATTGACTGCAACCGTTTCCAGAAACATAACTTTAACTTGGAATGGGAACTTTACGAAACACGGGTCGTTTTATCATTTAATATATTCATGAAAGTGGGTGGGAATTATTAACACGTGGTTGAATAGAATCTTGTATTTCTGACAAATCGACAAGAATTCGGCCAGGAAATAGGCGGATTTTGGATGCTTGCTCTGGGACTTTTAACCCCCCCAACCTGGACACTACCTGCCTATTTAACAATGTTTATGATTGGTTTATATCAAGATATATCCATTTGAATAACCAATTGAAATACTGCGTCTAAAATATTTCACTCCAATCTTTATCAGGGACACAATTATTCTAAGAATGTCTCTCATTGGTGCAATAAATGACGTATCCATCTTTTTGACCAATTGGCTGGTAGTTCTCAGGTGGTTTTCTTAAACCATTGATTGGGCTTGGAATGTGGGAACATATTAAAAGTTTAAAATTGTGGGTCATGTGATTATGACTGTTTATTTTTAAAATGGCAACTAATTCATTCTGGTCTCGTTATACAGGGCTAATTTATTTTTTAATGGACATGACAAATGTCGGTTATGATATTTTAAGAACTCAATGATGAGGCTACTATATACTTGTTGTTTTAATGTCTTTCCTTATATGGTCTTAGAGGTAATACCGGCCATTGTATATTATTAATAAATATGATATTCATAGTAGTATTATAATATCACGTAGCGGAGCACTTTACATTTCTCGATGTACCTCATTTTAACAATGTTAACATTTATTGATGATTATTATTATTCTAAATTGTGAATAAAAACAACCGTATCATAAACATTTTACACCGTTTTGTTTATTTGAGTCGCCTAAAAAGTCATAGGACTAATTTCCAGAAAAAATCTTATTTCTACAGTGTAACATTTAATATCATATCGCAAAATAAAAAGAGCCTATCATATCTGCATTGGCTGCTTTTCAGTAAGGTCATTTCTACAACAGCACCCCATGAGAACACCAGAAATATATTATTGGCCGAATAAATCAAAAGCAATTAGCAGGCGTGAGAATTGTTGGGCTTTTCAGCGGCCTGAATTCATGCTATTTTGTTTATTATCAGCCAGTTTTTTTAAACCTTTATAGGCTGTTCAGGTTTTTTTAAACTAAACTCATTCTGATGCACCCCGATCGAAATGATCGCCACATAAAAGTAGTGATAATGAATTTCAAACCGTAATGAAATTTTTGTGGCGCAGCGGCAGCGCATAGAACACTGGATTCATAAACCAAAGGTTGTGGGTTCGAGTCCCCGGTTGTGGTCAACATGTTGCGCTCTGAGTAAGGCAATTACTTCTCTCCGCCCAGGTGTAAAATGGGTAGCTGTTTGGAGATAATCACAATCTAAGTGTCTGATAGGAATACGCGCCATTATCAGAATTTGTAAGATAGCCTAGGCAGCAAATAACTATAAGGGATCACGTCAAAACTCGACCGCCCGGCAACCGCCGGTTCTCACAAAACGTGTCGTCTGTTATAATATACACACATAATGAGGTCAAATAGTAACACTCTGGTGAACACGACCGGTTGATAGTGCCTCGTCACACGCGTGAGCAATAACATCTTGAAGTAATGGGCTCTTTTAAGACTTAAAAGTCTCAGTTGACAACCAGTACAATACAGCTATTGATTTTCGCTGGGGTTGGCTTTTTCAATCTGTTTATAGCTCAATTAACTTTTTAAAATCAATACCGAAAGTCTATGAATTTTTTTTTTTATAGAACGATTATAGAGAGAGCTATTATGACCGCAAAGTAACAGATTGATAGTGTAAATTGGTCAGATTACAGCATTAAGTCAACCGGCGGTTGTTCAGTGTTGCATGCGCGAATATTCATATACCAGTAAAACATTTGACCTGAAAGAACCGGGCGGAACCGCCCGTAACCGGCGGTCAACGGGCGGTCGAGTTTTGACGTCTCCCCTAAGCATGATAAGCGTTGAAGCGAACTGATTCTGATGTATCCATCTGAGCAGCGGAATAAATGTAAAGCGCTTTGAGCATACTTAATTCGATCAAGCGCTATATAATGAAGCTAACATTTATTTTATTTTTAAAGTGAAGTCTGCAATTTTCAGAGCGAAACAGGTCAAAATATACCTTTTGGGGGGACTCGGACCCCAAGTTCATTTTAAGGGTTATAAACTTGGTCAAGCTTAATTCAGAAAACATACGACTAATTATCAGATTAGGATCATACATACAATTATCAGGAGAAGGGAATAGGTATGAACCAATGACCAATAACATGAACAATAACAGGTGTTTTTTGCTCAAGAATATTAGATGGTTGTGCTCATCTATCCGGGGATTATGCTATTCATTTATTTATCATGTTCATGTTAGGCCTATTTAACATATGTGGTGCCATTTTGAGTTACAGGTTTCTGAGGGCTGTGCTAATGTCTGATCAAAAGAAGAATTAATTTCGTCAAAATAAAACGTCATAAATATATGCATCGGACCTAAAGTACCTAAAATTTCCAAAAATACATAGTTCAGGATCATTAGGCCTATTATACATCATCTACAATTGCGTCAGTACGTGGGTGTCAATTTGAGTCAGAACTTCATTCGAAAATTCTCACGCTGTACAGTGGTGGTAATTCAATCATGATATAAGATCAATAATAAGCAAAACGAAAGAGGAGTTAACTAATCACATTTCGATAATATTACCAATCAAGTTTCAAAAATAAGTCGGGAGTTAATAACCAATATAAAACTAAAAAACTTCCGTTTTTGTGAGATTTCAGTGGGAGTCATGCATTACAACGCGGTTTTCGGAAACAATGGACGTTAAAATTGATTGATGTAAAAAACACGTTTATTTTCTATCAAATTTTAGCTTATAATAAAGCAGGTCATCAAGCAGTAAAGCAAGTCATCAAGCAGATGATTTGCAAACAATGACGTTTATGGGTTATCTAAATAGTTACGTCGTGATCATGACTGACATTCATCTTATTTATATAAATATATTTATAGTTTGTATGGTGTAAATCATTGGGATTAAAATGTATTCAAAGGCCAAATTCTGGAATTGACAAAATACGCAAAACACCTATGTATCCTTAACAAAAAGTACGATGTCAACATGTTTTTGGAATATGATTAAACTAGCGGGTACCACCCGCGCTACGCGCCGGGCCCACGCTAGCTGAAGTATTATGATTTAAATTAGAAGATTTCTGCTATCTAGCATGATTTGTGGTAACATTGGCATAAGATTAAGATTAGACATGAATTAAAATGGGCAGACCCCAGCCTGAATTACTTATTTCATTTAAAATATACTTTGTTTACAGAAATCTGAGTTTTGTGCTATCTTTGAATCTCGAACCAATTTTCAATACCCCATTTTTACTGGAAATAAATATTGTAGTTACCCCAGACACCCCAGAAAATCAGAAATGTTGTATCTACCCCAGATACCCCATGTGCCCGTAGGCCTATATCAAGATTATCAGGTAAGGCATGTAAGGGAAGCGCGGATGTGCCCGTCATGGCAGACATAGGTGGTTAGTCATCCATGTCATCAAGAGAGTTGTTTTCCTTGATACTCCATATGCCCTTATTCATTAATACAAATATCAGTGCCACGGTGCCCGTTATAATCTATGGATACCCCATTTGCCCTTAATAATCAAGGGACCCCATGTGCCCTTCATATTCTCGACAAAAATAAGCGTACTCACTGTTTATACAATGTTATAGGCCTAGCCTAGTGTTAGTTTAGCCTAGTGTTATAACCTGAGTGTATTTCAGTATACTCCATCAGTCGCCGAGGAAAATTTACTCTCTCATGCTGATCTACCCTCATCGACAGAGGTCGCAATGGCGTGCGCAAAGAGGGAGGGGGGGGGGGGGGGCGGCTGTTGTGACCGAAATAGTTGGCAAATTTGTACATGTAGTCGAAAAATGTATGCCGCAGTTGGCTAAATAAAATAAAAATGTTATAGAGAAAACTGATGAAAACCCTGAGGATTGGCCATTAGTTAATTATATTCTAGATTTGTAGAAATTATAGAGATGAGTTTGATGGAGAATCGCGATCACATAGGTCTACAGGATTTTATACAGGGTGTCACAATACGCTCCATTACGACAGGATCGTACGAGGTAGGGCATTTGTTTTGCTTTCAAGAGACCCGGGAATGACGTCAAGCATGAAATAGACCCGAATATTTTGTATCAAGTGTCTGATGTAGTATCCACCAATCAAATGGCAAGAATATGTTCATGCGTTATATATTATACAAATATTGAATGGCCGAGAGTGTGATAGTACAAACTATTCACAAGGTCAAATTTGGATTTTTCCATTGCACGATGCAAAGCCGCCGACTAGTGTGATGGAATAATCCAAATTGAACCGAGTGATATACGGTAGTTTGACTTGCACAAGCAAACGGCATTCAATATTTGAAGAGCTTAGTTCCAAAAGGCGCTAACTCACTTTTTGAGAAAAAAAATGAATTAGGTGCAGAACATAAAAGAGAGTTACAAAATACATCTTTTAAACTTTGTTCTACATCTGTAGCATGTTCTGGCCCTCGGTAATTTCCGGACATTTCCGGAAATTTGAATATAATTCACTATTTGTTAAGCCAAAATGGTGGAAATATGGTTATTTTATGATGGTAAAACATTGATAGCAATGTCCTTAATGAAGTGCAATGATGAAAACGTAAAATGTATGGGATTATTGTTTTGAAAATGGCACACGAACAAAATTGTTGTTAATTAAAAAAATGTGCCAAATTGTCCACATTTTCAGTTTTCTCACAAAATATCAAAAATTCATAATTAAAAAAGTTGAAAAGGTATTTAAATGCGGTTTTCTGTTTTCAATGTGATTTGATATTGTCTTTCAGGTGTAGGCCTATATTATTTGGAAATAAAGATTGCTTGGTAAAGTGGTTTTTGAAAATTGGTCGAAACATTTTTATTCCAAAAGGCGCTAACTCACTGATTTCCGAAAATAAAGAAAGACATAGGAAATACAGTGAAAATCAAAAAATGAAATCAAACCAATTTCTAAGCTTCCACGTATGGTATCTTTCATATGGCAGAAAATTAGCATAATCAAAAAAGTGAAACATCCTCATTTTAAAAAACGTTGCTTTTCTCCTATTTCACTTTTAGTGAGTTAGCGCCTTTTGTTTTGTTCTTTTCCAGCCGTAAAAACTATCACATGTTTAAAATCAAGCCTAATCATGATATAATTATCATTTATAACCAAAATCTTGGACGGACATTGGATTGGGGTAATCAGAGATTGGGGTAGACAGAGGATCTATAATTAGATATACGTTTTTGAATTGCGAGCACCCATCATATGACCTTGTCCAATTGTCAAATAATATGGTCAAATGCCATGCTCTAAAATCCATTTTAGGCTTACAATTGTGCGGCCTTGTACCGAAACTGGACATTATTATGACATAAAGAAGAACTTGTTGCAATTATAATTGTCAAATCTTTTTTTTTATGAATCATAAGCTGGGATAGATATGATATTTATATTAAATCTTCCCCGCCCCCATAAAATACAGTCATACCCGGTCTTAACAAGCCCAACACATGACCAAGTCTAAAAATAATGATTCTATGAATATTATGCAGAACTAAAAAAGAATTAATGTCGAGTGAGAATAATTTGTTACAAATATTGCAGTAAATTATGTAATGTAACTCCGGAATAACGGCGTAGCACATAGGAAAGCATTACGTAAACCACAAGAACAAAATGAGATTGAACGTTATTAAATCATTTTCAAAATTTGCCGATTCTTAAAAATATAAGAGAAACCTAAAAAGTACAACTTTGCTATTCAAATACAAAAAAAGAATTGAGAAAAAATTAAATAAATAAAAAAATTAAAAAAATGAATAAGAAATTACATATAATTATCTTTTATCAACGAATAAATGAATAAAGTGATAA
Organism: Ophiura sarsii; assembly: GCA_035610835.1. Taxonomy (NCBI): domain Eukaryota; kingdom Metazoa; phylum Echinodermata; class Ophiuroidea; order Amphilepidida; family Ophiuridae; genus Ophiura; species Ophiura sarsii. Next base: position 36,278,797 of record CM069458.1, read on the forward strand.
ATAAAAAGTCGAGGAAACAAAGTGCAATGAGAAGATTTGTGATTACGGTAAACTATAATAAAGCAGAAGATAGTATGCTCGTAGATGAAGAAGCGTACTATCAGCAGAAGATAGTGATTGAAGAAGTGCTCTCAGCAGTAGATAGATGAAGTAGTAAATGAAGTAGTGTGCTATATCAGCGGTAGATAGTTGATGAGGTAGTTTGCTATCAGCATGTAGTTTGCTATCAGCAGTAGATAGTAGATGAAGTTGTGTACGATAGTTTGCTATCAGCAGTAGATAGCAGATGAAGTTGTGTGCGGTAAGCAGTAGATAAGAAGCAGTAGTTTGCTATCAGCAGTAGATAGTAGATGAAGTTGTGTGCGATAAGCACTAGATAAGAAGCAGTAGTTTGCTATCAGTAGTAGATAGTAGATGAAGTTGTGTTGGTAAGCAGTAGATAAGAAGCAGTAGTTTGCTATCAGTAGTAGATAGTAGATGAAGTTGTGTTAGTAAGCAGTAGATAAGAAGCAGTAGTTTGCTATCAGCGCAGTGGATAGCAGATGAAGTTGTGTGCGATAAGCACTAGATAAGAAGCAGTAGCTTGCTATCAGCAGTAGATATAGTATATAGATGAAGTTGTGTGCGGTAAGCAGTAGATAAGAAGCAGTAGTTTGCTATCAGCAGTGGATAGCAGATGAAGTTGTGTGCGGTAAGCACTAGATAATAAGCAGTAGTTTGCTATCAGCAGTAGATTGTAGATGAAGTTGTGTGCGATAAGCACTAGATAATAAGCAGTAGTTTGCTATCAGCAGTAGATTGTAGATGAAGTTGTGTGCGATAACCACTAGATAATAAGCAGTAGTTTGCTATCAGCAGTAGATTGTAGATGAAGTTGTGTGCGGTAAGCACTAGATAAGAAGCAATAGTTTGCTATATCAGTTGCCCCACCACGACAGAAGGAAGTATGGGACAATTTGAATTTGTTGATATATGATGAAATAACTATGTTTGTGGATTTTTCATATTTTTTCAAACAATTAATTACATTTGTTTTACTATTAAACAAACGTTATTAATTATTTAAAAATATATGAAAAATCCACAAAAATAGTTATTTCACCAAATATCAACCAATTCAAATTGTCCCATACTTCCTTCTGTCGTGGTGGGGCAGCAGTAGTAGATATAGTAAATGAAGTTGTGTGCGATAAGCAGTAGATAAGAAGCAGTAGTTTGCTATCAGCAGTGGATAGCAGATAAAGTTGTGTGCGATAAGCACTAGATAATAAGCAGTAGTTTGCTATCAGCAGTAGATAGTAGATGAAGTTGTGTGCAATACGCAGTAGATAAGAAGCAGTAGTTTGCTATCAGCAGTGGATAGCAGATGAAGTTGTGTGCGGTAAGCACTAGATAATAAGCAGTAGTTTGCTATCAGCAGTAGATTGTAGATGAAGTTGTGTGCGATAAGCACTAGATAATAAGCAGTAGTTTGCTATCAGCAGTAGATTGTAGATGAAGTTGTGTGCGATAACCACTAGATAATAAGCAGTAGTTTGCTATCAGCAGTAGATTGTAGATGAAGTTGTGTGCGGTAAGCGCTAGATAAGAAGCAATAGTTTGCTATATAAGTTGCCCCACCACGACAGAAGGAAGTATGGGACAATTTGAATTTGTTGATATATGATGAAATAACTATGTTTGTGGATTTTTCATATTTTTTCAAACAATTAATTACATTTGTTTTACTATTAAACAAACGTTATTAATTATTTAAAAATATATGAAAAATCCACAAAAATAGTTATTTCACCAAATATCAACAAATTCAAATTGTCCCATACTTCCTTCTGTCGTGGTGGGGCAGCAGTAGTAGATATAGTAGATGAAGTTGTGTGCGATAAGCAGTAGATAAGAAGCAGTAGTTTGCTATCAGCAGTGGATAGCAGATAAAGTTGTGTGCGATAAGCACTAGATAATATGCAGTAGTTTGCTATCAGCAGTAGATAGTAGATGAAGTTGTGTGCGATACGCAGTGGATAAGAAGCAGTAGTTTGCTATCAGTAGTAGATAGTAGATGAAGTTGTGTGCAATACGCAGTAGATAAGAAGCAGTAGTTTGCTATCAGCAGTGGATAGCAGATAAAGTTGTGTGCGGTAAGCACTAGATAAGAAGCAATAGTTTGCTATATCAGTAGTAGATATAGTAGATGAAGTTGTGTGCGGTAAGCACTAGATAAGAAGCAATAGTTTGCTATCAGCAGTGGATAGCAGATAAAGTTGTGTGCGATAAGCACTAGATAAGAAGCAGTAGTTTGCTATCAGCAGTAGATAGTAGATGAAGTTGTGTGCGATAAGCAGTAGATAATAAGCAGTAGTTTGCTATCAGCAGTAGATAGTAGATAAAGTTGTGTGCGATAAGCACTAGATAAGAAGCAGTAGTTTGCTATCAGTAGTAGATGAAGTTGTGTTGGTAAGCAGTAGATAAGAAGCAGTAGTTTGTTATCAGCAGTAGATATAGTAGATGAAGTTGTGTGCGGTAAGCACTAGATAAGAAGCAATAGTTTGCTATCAGCAGTGGATAGCAGATAAAGTTGTGTGCGATAAGCACTAGATAATAAGCAGTAGTTTGCTATCAGCAGTAGATAGCAGATGAAGTTGTGTGCGGTAAGCAGTGGATAAGAAGCAGTAGTTTGCTATCAGTAGTAGATTATAGATAGTAATGAAGTTGTGTGCGATAAGCACTAGATAAGAAGCAGTACTTTGCTATCAGTAGTAGATGAAGTTGTGTTGGTAAAAAGTAGATAAGAAGCAGTAGTTTGTTATCAGCAGTAGATATAGTAGATGAAGTTGTGTGCGATAAAAAGTAGATAAGAAGCAGTAGTTTGCTATCAGTAGTAGATAGTAGATGAAGTTGTGTGCGATTATTAACACTAGATAAGAAGCAGTATAGTTTGCTACAGTAGATAGTAGATGAAGTTGTGTGCGGTAAGCAGGTAGATAAGAAGCAGTAGTTTGCTATCAGCAGTAGATAGTAGATGAAGTTGTGTGCGATAAGCACTAGATAAGAAGCAGTAGTTTGCTATCAGTAGTAGATGAAGTTGTGTTGGTAAGCAGTAGATAAGAAGCAGTAGTTTGTTATCAGCAGTAGATATACCGTAGTAGATGAAGTTGTGTGCGATAAAAAGTAGATAAGAAGCAGTAGTTTGCTATCAGTAGTAGATATAGTAGATGAAGTTGTGTGCGATTAACACTAGATAAGAAGCAGTATAGTTTGCTACAGTAGATAGTAGATGAAGTTGTGTGCGGTAAGCAGGTAGATAAGAAGCAGTAGTTTGCTATCAGCAGTAGATAGTAGATAAAGTTGTGTGCGGTAAGCAGATAAGAAGCAGTACTTTGCTATCAGCAGTAGATAGTAGATGAAGTTGTGTGCGATAAGCAGTAGCAGTATAGTTTGCTATCAGCAGTAGATAGTAGATGAAGTTGTGTGCGGTAAGCAGATAAGAAGCAGTACTTTGCTATCAGCAGTAGATAGTAGATAAAGTTGTGTGCGGTAAGTAGTAAATAAGAAGCAGTACTTTGCTATCAGCAGTAGATAGTAGATGAAGTTGTGTGCGGTAAGCAGATAAGAAGCAGTACTTTGCTATCAGCAGTAGATAGCAGATGATGTTGTGTGCGGCAAGCAGTAGATAAGAAGCAGTACTTTGCTATCAGCAGTAGATAGCAGATGAAGTTGTGTGCGGTAAGTAGTAGATAAGAAGCAGTAGTTTGCTATCAGCAGTAGATTGTAGATGAAGTTGTGTGCAATACGCAGTAGATAAGAAGCAGTAGTTTGCTATCAGCAGTAGATAGTAGATAAAGTTGTGTGCGGCAAGCAGTAGATAAGAAGCAGTACTTTGCTATCAGCAGTAGATAGTAGATGAAGTTGTGTGCGGTAAGCAGATAAGAAGCAGTACTTTGTTATCAGCAGTAGATAGCAGATGATGTTGTGTGCGGCAAGCACTAGATAAGAAGCAGTAGTTTGCTATCAGCAGTAGATAGCAGATGATGTTGTGTGCGGCAAGCAGTAGATAAGAAGCAGTAGTTTGCTATCAGCAGTAGATAGCAGATGAAGTTGTGTGCGGTAAGTAGTAGATAAGAAGCAGTAGTTTGCTATCAGCAGTAGATTGTAGATGAAGTTGTGTGCAATACGCAGTAGATAAGAAGCAGTAGTTTGCTATCAACAGTAGATAGTAGATGAAGTTGTGTGCGGTAAGCAGTAGATAAGAAGCAGTAGTTTGCTATCAACAGTAGATAGTAGATGAAGTTGTGTGCGGTAAGCAGATAAGAAGCAGTATTTTGTTATCAGCAGTAGATAGCAGATGATGTTGTGTGCGGCAAGCACTAGATAAGAAGCAGTAGTTTGCTATCAGCAGTAGATAGCAGATGATGTTGTGTGCGGCAAGCAGTAGATAAGAAGCAGTAGTTTGCTATCAGCAGTAGATAGCAGATGAAGTTGTGTGCGGTAAGTAGTAGATAAGAAGCAGTAGTTTGCTATCAGCAGTAGATAGTAGATGAAGTTGTGTGCGGTAAGCAGATAAGAAGCAGTACTTTGTTATCAGCAGTAGATAGCAGATGATGTTGTGTGCGGCAAGCACTAGATAAGAAGCAGTAGTTTGCTATCAGCAGTAGATAGCAGATGATGTTGTGTGCGGCAAGCAGTAGATAAGAAGCAGTAGTTTGCTATCAGCAGTAGATAGCAGATGATGTTGTGTGCGGCAAGCAGTAGATAAGAAGCAGTAGTTTGCTATCAACAGTAGATAGTAGATGAAGTTGTGTGCGGTAAGCAGATAAGAAGCAGTATTTTGTTATCAGCAGTAGATAGCAGATGATGTTGTGTGCGGCAAGCACTAGATAAGAAGCAGTAGTTTGCTATCAGCAGTAGATAGCAGATGATGTTGTGTGCGGCAAGCAGTAGATAAGAAGCAGTAGTTTGCTATCAGCAGTAGATAGCAGATGAAGTTGTGTGCGGTAAGTAGTAGATAAGAAGCAGTAGTTTGCTATCAGCAGTAGATAGTAGATGAAGTTGTGTGCGGTAAGCAGATAAGAAGCAGTACTTTGTTATCAGCAGTAGATAGCAGATGATGTTGTGTGCGGCAAGCACTAGATAAGAAGCAGTAGTTTGCTATCAGCAGTAGATAGCAGATGATGTTGTGTGCGGCAAGCAGTAGATAAGAAGCAGTAGTTTGCTATCAGCAGTAGATAGCAGATGATGTTGTGTGCGGCAAGCAGTAGATAAGAAGCAGTAGTTTGCTATCAACAGTAGATAGTAGATGAAGTTGTGTGCGGTAAGCAGATAAGAAGCAGTATTTTGTTATCAGCAGTAGATAGCAGATGATGTTGTGTGCGGCAAGCACTAGATAAGAAGCAGTAGTTTGCTATCAGCAGTAGATAGCAGATGATGTTGTGTGCGGCAAGCAGTAGATAAGAAGCAGTAGTTTGCTATCAGCAGTAGATAGCAGATGAAGTTGTGTGCGGTAAGTAGTAGATAAGAAGCAGTAGTTTGCTATCAGCAGTAGATAGTAGATGAAGTTGTGTGCGGTAAGCAGATAAGAAGCAGTATTTTGTTATCAGCAGTAGATAGCAGATGATGTTGTGTGCGGCAAGCACTAGATAAGAAGCAGTAGTTTGCTATCAGCAGTAGATAGCAGATGATGTTGTGTGCGGCAAGCAGTAGATAAGAAGCAGTAGTTTGCTATCAGCAGTAGATAGCAGATGAAGTTGTGTGCGGTAAGTAGTAGATAAGAAGCAGTAGTTTGCTATCAGCAGTAGATAGTAGATGAAGTTGTGTGCGGTAAGCAGATAAGAAGCAGTACTTTGTTATCAGCAGTAGATAGCAGATGATGTTGTGTGCGGCAAGCACTAGATAAGAAGCAGTAGTTTGCTATCAGCAGTAGATAGCAGATGATGTTGTGTGCGGCAAGCAGTAGATAAGAAGCAGTAGTTTGCTATCAGCAGTAGATAGCAGATGATGTTGTGTGCGGCAAGCAGTAGATAAGAAGCAGTAGTTTGCTATCAACAGTAGATAGTAGATGAAGTTGTGTGCGGTAAGCAGATAAGAAGCAGTATTTTGTTATCAGCAGTAGATAGCAGATGATGTTGTGTGCGGCAAGCACTAGATAAGAAGCAGTAGTTTGCTATCAGCAGTAGATAGCAGATGATGTTGTGTGCGGCAAGCAGTAGATAAGAAGCAGTAGTTTGCTATCAGCAGTAGATAGCAGATGAAGTTGTGTGCGGTAAGTAGTAGATAAGAAGCAGTAGTTTGCTATCAGCAGTAGATAGTAGATGAAGTTGTGTGCGGTAAGCAGATAAGAAGCAGTACTTTGTTATCAGCAGTAGATAGCAGATGATGTTGTGTGCGGCAAGCACTAGATAAGAAGCAGTAGTTTGCTATCAGCAGTAGATAGCAGATGATGTTGTGTGCGGCAAGCAGTAGATAAGAAGCAGTAGTTTGCTATCAGCAGTAGATAGCAGATGATGTTGTGTGCGGTAAGTAGTAGATAAGAAGCAGTAGTTTGCTATCAGTAGTAGATATAGTAGATGAAGTTGTGTGCGATTAACACTAGATAAGAAGCAGTATAGTTTGCTACAGTAGATAGTAGATGAAGTTGTGTGCGGTAAGTAGTAGATAAGAAGCAGTAGTTTGCTATCAGCAGTAGATTGTAGATGAAGTTGTGTGCAATACGCAGTAGATAAGAAGCAGTAGTTTGCTATCAACAGTAGATAGTAGATGAAGTTGTGTGCGGTAAGCAGTAGATAAGAAGCAGTAGTTTGCTATCAACAGTAGATAGTAGATGAAGTTGTGTGCGGTAAGCAGATAAGAAGCAGTATTTTGCTATCAGCAGTAGATAGTATAGATAAAGTTGTGTGCGGTAAGTATAAGAAACAGTAGTTTGCTATCAGCAGTAGATAGTAGATAAAGTTAAGTGCGGTAAGTAGTAGATAAGAAGCAGTAGTTTGCTATCAACAGTAGATAGTAGATGAAGTTGTGTGCGGTAAGCAGTAGATAAGAAGCAGTAGTTTGCTATCAACAGTAGATAGTAGATGAAGTTGTGTGCGGTAAGCAGATAAGAAGCAGTATTTTGCTATCAGCAGTAGATAGTATAGATAAAGTTGTGTGCGGTAAGTATAAGAAACAGTAGTTTGCTATCAGCAGTAGATAGTAGATAAAGTTAAGTGCGGTAAGTAGTAGATAAGAAGCAGTAGTTTGCTATCAGCAGTAGATTGTAGATGAAGTTGTGTGCGGTAAGTAGTAGATAAGAAGCAGTAGTTTGCTATCAGCATAGAAGATGAAGATGTGTGCGGTAAGCAGTAAATAAGAAGCAGTAGTTTGCTGTCAGCAGAAGATCGTATAATATGAGGAGTGTGCTATCAGCTGCATGACTAAAATAGTCTAGAAGATGAAAGTATAAAGTGTGCTATGAGCAGTTGGGGGTAATGTGCTAATGTGGCCTTGAAGTAGTGTGGCATCGTTACAACGATATAATTAGCTGCAAAGCATTCAAAAATTCACCTTGAACTTGCGCTTTGGTGTGGGATGCCATGAGATAAGGAGTGACAGGAAATTCCTTTTAATGATTAGAGTATGCCTACCAAAGAGAAACATAGTTCTATTTCTTAAAATTAACCTACGCTCGAATTGATAAATACGGAACCCCGAAGGGTCATGGAGAAATTTGTGTGTGTGTAAAATTACCTCGAGATAAACAAATATTTCGAGCCTAATATCACATTATCTCGAGATTAAAAGCCCCTCAAACTCAAATTCGCTTGGGAGAAAACGGGAAGATATTATATGCATGAAATATTCCAAAAATCAAAATGAAAATTGTTTGATATAGGCCTACTATTCTTTCTTTTAAATATATCATTTTTAATATTTAAAAGATATTTGACATTTTCTTTACTATTTGCAAGTGACGTGTAAATAATACAGTAAAGTGGCTTGCGTCACACAACTGTAATATGTAAATTCCATCTAGATTTTCTCAGGTTCTGTAATATATAAATTCCATTTAGATTTTGCTATGTGACTGGAAGTTGCCCAATTAAAATGTTGTGGGTTTGTTTCGGTTCGGCTGGAAAAAACTTATTGAAAGAACCCTGATTTTCTATCTCATATAATTGGAAAATACCCGGTCATGCCGGTTTTCCGCTAATTTGGGAGCTTTGGGTATGAGCGATTCATCATGTGGTGGGAGCACCACACACCAAATCAATGCGTTATTTGTGTAACCCTGTAATACTAGTTCTGGGAAAAGCACGAAGACTTTAAAGCAAGTTTGAAAACGTGAGGTTTTCAGGCAATTGTATTCTCCGGGGATTGTAATTTTGTATTTAAATGAACGAATGGGACTTATTCGTTGCACCTACAATGATAAAATACGGTGTTTTTTTAAAAATTTATCGACCTAAATAGTGCCCAGGGGCGGAAGCACCTGCCATGATGATACTGCAATAATGGGCTATTCCATTTGAAATCTGTACAATAATCTTCTATACAGGGAGTGAAGATTTCAAATGGAGTGACCCAGGCCATGCTGGTAACCCTATTTGAAATTCACACTAAGGTTAAGTCTTCCATAGGCACAGGGCCGTAAGACACTTTTTTCAAAGGGGGGCGTTTTAAAAAAAAAAAATCACCGGAAGATTTTTGTGAGATTTTTGTGAGATTTTTGTGAGATTTGCGAAAATTTACGAATTTGCACCTATTTTTTGCACGATCGAGGTACATTTTGGCTCTAAACAAGCTTGTAGCAAAGAATATTGCATTTTGGGAAGACAAATGCGCGCGTAGCGCGCGAATTTTTTTCATCTGTGTACAAATTTTCCGGGGAAGATTTTCAAAGGGGGGGGGCGATCGCCACCATCGCCCCCCCTTCTTACGGGCCTGTAGGCAGTGTATGGATTTCAAATGGACTAGCCAAACTTCCGCCCCTCCCCCCTCAACCCCCACTATTATCGAAATAACCATGATGATTTGAACTGCTGAGAGTGAGAAGCAATTCGATGGCGACATCTCAATATTTCAGAATAAGGACTAAAGAAAAATACGTTAGTTTAACGCTAGAAATAGCTTAGAACAACTTGCTATGATTTACTACATTTGTATGTTGTTCGTAGTCATGGTGGTAGTAGTAGGGGAAGACCCGATTTTTGTCGCACGGGCGGAATTTTCTGCGGTTTCTTTATTCTAATAATAGTTAAACACCAGCTGCCCAGTGGTTCTAATAGTAATATAGTAATAATAGAAGCCAAAGTTCATGCACTGAAGAACAGGATAATTTATATGATCAGGTATATTCGTCTAAGGATAGGCCTATACCACATGTTTAGAGATAATGTCACATTAATGTTTGTTGTTGCAAAGTAGCCTTCCTTGAAGAAAGTATCTCTCATCTCAAGACTAAAAATTCTACACATAGGGCCAGTGAATTTATATTGCTTTCCCAAAATAGTTCTGGTGTCCATGGCAACAGACAAGACAAAGCACAACATATTATCACGTGAATTTGGGTGACGATCGCACTTTATTATAAATAGCTCGGGGTATTCCCGTGCGAAAGGATGTGGTTTATAATTATTATATTGATTACCGGGCCTATGGTTGATTTTGTTGATTTTATGGGTTGACATCGAAAGCGTTCATATTTAACTGTAAATGCAAAATGACCTAATGAGGCAACTTTGAAAAATTAAGAAAATTGCGACATTTACATCGCTATGCCTTCTTATGCGCAATGTATTCAATAAATTCCACGATGATTTCATCTATTATTTTAAACGCAAAACTAATTATGATATTAACGGTGTAGATAGTGTATATATACTCATGTTTAAAGCTTAGAAGTGAATATTATAGATTACAGTCTCTTTAGATCGGAGGTTGAGATATATCAAGTCCAAAACTTCGTGGAATATAATACACTGATTGTTACAATTGGAATATACTATACATTATATATACAGAGTTATCGCAGCGATTGGCCATTTCAACAAGAAATATGAAGGTAAGTAAAACTACTTAAGATTTTTCTTTAATATTTGTTTTTATAGAAAATACGAGCGTGCATTTTACTATAAGGAAAGCAATCATGCAGAAGCGAACACAATTTCTTTTTTTACCCTTAAAACGGTTTTTCATAATCAAACACTATAGTGAATTTTACGGAATATATCACTATGGAATTGTCATATTAATAACACCAACAAAAGCTAAAGTGATCGGAACATTACTTTTCAGAAGATAAACTAGATTAAATACGCTTGATACAAATAACAACAATTGTATGGTTCAATGCACACATCAAAGTCAAAGAGCCCTTTCAATACGTGCACAATTTATTTTGATTCACTAGACCATTGCTTTCGACGCCATTGTGTTTTTATAGTTTTTTCCGAGCTAATGATATATGGGTGAATATGCAATTATAATATTATTGTAAGGGCATTATTTTGTGCTCTTTATTCCGGTTTAGAGAAAAACAGGCTTCAAATAATTTAAAAGCTCGGTGTAATTAAGCCGGTTGGCGATTCCATTTGAAATTCATACACCCCCTATATACGGCAGACAGTAGGCCTATACCTTAAAGGGACACTAAGAGATGTGTTGGAGGCAGCGCCCTCAATTATGATAAAAACTGAGATTAGTTTATTTTTATAATTGTATTACATGTATGAACTTACACCTATAAGGATTAAGAAAAATCAGCTCTCTTTGTACCAGAAAACGTCGATTCAAAAAATGCTGGTCCCGCGGGACCAGCATTTTACGTCCGACAGTATCCCCGTGCAGTACGCGTGATACATAACGCGAACCATATTTGCATAGAGGGCGTTTTTCAATAAATAGCGATGATATTGTTTTAATCTAGTTTTGCTGTGTTTTTTGTTAGTAGAAACAACAATAATGGCGATTTTTAATGTTCATTTTGAATTCTGAAGTTAATTTTTAAACATTTAAACTTTTCAACACCACTTAATGTCCCTTTAATCTTCCCCACATGGAATGTGTATTTCAATTGGCGTTACCTGTGTGGGTTACTCCATTCATGCCATTTGAAATCTACACTTTTTCTGTAATATGCATTAAGGTAATTGCTTCCATGGGGGTGTATGGATTCAAATGGAATAGCCCAATGGGGGTTTACAAGATTCCGCGGAATAAAAAAGAAACTCATGAGAAGTTACTTAGCCATATAGGCTATGCACTAACAAAATAGAATGCATGTTTTATTACAACTTCACAGTCTATTCGATAATTTCATTGCACAAATGGGACTACATTTTCAAAATATTTGTACTTATTTTTTGGAAAATTCGAGAAACAAAATATTGGTCGGTCGGGCCTGCAGAACATGGTTGGGTTTTTTTCTCGTCGCCTAAGCGAATAAAATATTATGTGAGAGGGTTCGATTATACGATTATTTATTTGTGCACTAAACATGCTAAATATAATAAGTAGAGTTTTCCGTGTTTTGGATTAGCCTGCCATCTTGTCGGGAATATAAACCGTGTTTAAGATTTTCAGAAAGTTAGCACACCTGTTTCATGATATATAGGCCAATTTGGTAACACGGTTCATGCAATGAATTGGACGCCATTCACTGATTCAATTGAATGTAGAATAGGCCGGTGCGATTACCCTTTGGATAACATACCGTATGCTTATAGCATACACTTGAAAAACTCAAATTAATCATAATATGTCCACTAATGTTTTCCTCATCCTCATGATTTGCAATTTGCAGCCACGTCAAAACTACAGTTACGTGAATGATGAATATTTTGAAAACCCCCATCAACCTCCCCCAAATAAAAAAATAAAATAAAATAAAAAAGGAAGCACCACACACAAAATGAAATTATCACCAAAAATCCAATCTTGAAATATGATTCAATCATAACTATTTTGGTATTTTTAGTATTTTCATATATTTGAGCTGTACCTACTAGACCTATTTTAATTTTCGGTTCGGTACTGTCCACGTGACCAATGGTGCGTTTTTTTAATATTAAATTGACAAATTAATATGAATTTAATGTTTACGTGTTTGAGAGTTTACGACTAAATAAATTAGTTGGGGTTGTTCAAATCAAGACACAAATCTGCGCAAACTGACAAAGGATAACTTGAACTGCTGTATTTTACACCCTATATATACAATATTTTGTCTTACAGCCAACACAGATTTTACAGAAATGCTTCTTGGGAATTCTCCGGATAACCCTCTTGGCATCACAGTGTATCGCAAGCCCCACTAGGCTTTCCCGTGCTACTCCCGACAGGACTTGCGGAGATCTATCTTCCCCGAAGTTATTTTTCCAGGAACTGTATCCGCTAACGAATAAAGTAGCTATGTTTCCAACGACCAAAGCCGGAAAAATGTGGTATCCAACGCCGAGTGGACCAGTAAGTCAGGGGGTGGATGGGGGTGGGGTGGGGGGAGGGGGGATGCCCCGCGGCCCCAAAATCATGCAAAATGAAATGACGCACTCTATGTACATTATATTAACAAAAATAGTCGGTTATGCCCTCTCTATATGATCACAGGCTTGTCCCCCTCATCCCCTCCTCCCCCAATTGAAGACCCTAGGCTCGCACACAGAACCTCAATAGGTCGGCAGCGTACGCATCCACTCATGACTTAAGTTTCTGCAGACCTATCGACCGAGACCCGGACCGATACCGAGTTACGTATAGTAACGCGTCATCCGTATACAGTTCACCCCACATTAAAAAAGATACACCGGCAATCAAGATTTATTTATGTATATCCTTTTCTCTAGACACTATTTTAAGAAGAAAAAATTTGCATTATATTCTTCTAAACATACCCCATCGAATAAAATATACTTTAATCACCATTTTGGTTCACCTTTAACTTTAAAAGTGTAAACTATTGCTTTTTTAACAAATGGTTATATGTGATTCGTTTCCTAGATCTGTCCAGAAGGCGTGACCACCACCCTATTTGAAAAAGCTGGAAGCTGTCCTTGGGACTACATCCCAAACTACGAGGAGAACCGTATCCCAACGCTGATACAGGAGGCAAGGTATGCAATGCACACTATCAGGCCAGTTTTTTTTTTTAAATCTCATTCGTGTTGCCCTTAGCGACCGACCTAAAATCTCAAAAATCAGGGTCGCAATTTTTTTTTTTTAAGATTTAAATTTTGCCCAATTTTTTCAAATGTTACTATTTTCTGCTTGAAATGAATAAGCTTGCTTGAATAGATTGCTTTTAAACTATTATCACACTAGAAATATTAGTTAAATTGACATTTTCCAATTTTGCATTGTCATGAACAACGGTCTGTCAGTAATATTTGTCAGCCAAAAAAAAAAAAAAAAAAAGAAAGAAAGGGAAAATCGATGGACCGACTTTAAGATTTTGGCGCTTGAGAGCAACACAGCAATTTCTTTTTTTGCCTCATTGACTATAGTACATGTTTAAGAATAGTTTACTCCAAAAGGTATAACAGAAAAAATAAATATCGTCTCTTTGTGTAATTAGGTTTTGATATATTCTAAATACAAAAACGTACGTATAATATGTTCTTTAGTACATGTATGAAATGGGCTATCCAGTTGAAATCCATACACCCCCCTATGGAAGACCACTCTCTGTGAGGAAGATTAAGGTAATGTCTTGTCTTCAATAGGGTGTATGGATTTCAAATGGAATAGCCCATTTTGTATTAGTTTTAACACGCAGTCGCAGATAACCTTGACAATTTTCAAAAAAGAGAGCATTGCTGTGTTGCTTCACAATAACTGTAAAAACCTAATAAGCAATTTCATCCTAAAAACCGTATGAGTTGGAAAATCAACTCAACGACATACGCAATGTTAATTGATATTAACCATAGCCTGTATTATATAGGTGACCCTGAAACAGTGCAATTTCAAAATCAACTTAAGAAAATTGGGAAAATTCAATTAATTATAATGTTCATATGATCACTTTCAAATCAAAACTTTGAATAAACCATGATCAATGATTGGAGAACATTTGAAGTTCTCTGAAGTCCTCTGAAGTTCTAAAGTTACGAGTGCAATAAGTTAAATGGAAATTCACATGCGTGCGTTGATCGTCCTCGTCATTAGCTTTGGAAACTTTGAGCACGTACACTTGATTGCATTTTTTGAGCAGTTTACCAAATTACTTTTGAAGGGCACGGAGAAATTGGCGATAAAAATAAAATTTGAAAGAAAAGAAAGAAATAGTTTCAATAGATAACGTATAATAGAACCCTGAAACGTAATATTTCTGGGAAAAGGGTGGTATACATGTAGTGATGATGGCGCTATAGAAAGACATTCTGGTGAAGCCATGTGCCGAATGTTGATGTGATCTACATCAAAATTACCAAATTGTGAAATATTACATGATATGCAGCGAATTAAGGTAAACGGTTTTAGATGGTAGTTATATGCCTAAGTATTATTTTGGTACAAAATATCCATTTTCCAGGGAAATTAAGGGCGCACTCCGATACCTAGTCTCTCAATGCCCCCTGAAATAAACACATACATTTGTTTTCAAAATTTGCCAAAGAGCACTTGACCAATACCGTGGTCAGAGAGTTTGCTACATTTTTATGATTTGATTTTTTTCTCCCTATGCTGTTGTAGGTGCATGTGTGAAGATGGGTGTTTGGATCCGGATACAAGACAATTGCGATATGACATGACATGTACAGAGGTAATGTACGTTCTGTGTTAGATTTTGTCAAGAAGGTCAGGCCTTCACAATGGTGTACTGTATGGTGTCTTACAGAACAATGTAAGACATGTCTTGGCAATAGACATGTCTTCAACAATAGATAACAAAGAAAACAAAAACAAGTGTCTTGCCTGAAGACACTTTGTAAGACATGGCTCAATTAAGTCAGTTTTGAGATGTCTTCAATAAGACACAAGTCATGTATTTATACAAGACATCTCGTAAGAAGACATGTCTCCAAGCAAGACACTTGCATTTTGCAAGACGTGTCTATTGAAGCCAATTTTGAGACTCTTGTGTATCTGGTGTCTGCTGGTTAGACATGACTTGCATAGAGACATGACTTGTGTCTTCATGTCTTACAATGTGTCTTCAGGCATGACACTTGTTTTTTCTCTTTGTTATCTATTGTTGCAGACATGTCTATTACCAAGACACCACTTTTTTACAGTGGGGGGGGGGGGGGGGGGTGGCAGCAGAGAGCGGGACTCCAAAGAAATGACATAAATATATTAAGCCTGCAAAATATTACTTACGTTAACGATCCAATGGGTTTTTCTGACCTAGTGGATTTTTTTTTCTGATAAATACAACACACACTGAGGTGTGTGTCCCTCCCTGATGGGGAAGATACAATCATTTTGTGCAGCCCTGGCTAATGTTTTCTTGCCTTTTCCTACCGTCATTCGTCATGGTAGCTTATTACCATGTCTTATGTTATCTCTCTAAAGAGGTTATCCAAGTAACTAATTTTATTGTAATCTTGCAAATTGTTTACGTTATTGTTCAAGAATATTTCCTGTGATTTTTTAAAAAATATTTCTCTCGTCTTGTAATTTGTTGGTATCTCTACATGGAGGTCTTAACGTAAACTCTTCATTGTCATTTAGTTGTTTGTATCGCATGTCGTGAACCTGCCATCTACACGGATTTAAATCTGGTATACCCTTGTAAGTTGTGCATGATAATTTAAGATACAAAAATGGCATAATAATATAAATCTTTTTGGCATTTCATATTACGTATATGTCCTAATAATAATCAAATCAACCATTAATGTTAACATACAAATTTATATTCATATTTTTTGTTATAGATCAAACATCCCATGACAGTTTGGAAATGGGCCGGTTGCTTGAACGGCTACCATAGCTACACAATCGAGACACAGAGCATAGCGGTTGGGTGCCAATGCGTCAGTTATTAAGTATTTTTTACAAGTGTACTCAGTAATTTTTTCAAAGTTTGTCGTTTTGATTGAAATTGTCAAAACGACGTCATATATTTGACGGGACCATGGGAACTAAGTTCTTTTGACAGTCGGTCCCAGGTATGCTGGTATTAACCCGGGTGGGGGCAGTCAAACATAATGGTTTACACATGCGTGACCAAATTTTTTCCAGACACCCCCTAAACAAGTTTTACCCTGCAAGCAAAATTACCCCCTAAACAAGTTTTTAGCGCGCTTTCCGTGCAAATGTTGACCCCTAAACAAGTTCTTGCCAGAATATGACCCCTAAACAAGTTTTGTCTATTTGCCTGCAATAGATATGCCCGTAGATATGAATAGACAAAAATTTTAAAAAAAATCGCAAAAACGGGGATAACATTCTTCTGGGAACGGGGAACAAAACAAGTTACCCTTAACACGTTCGACCGGTATTTTAAGCCACCCTTTTTCTTGAAAATCAGCGTTTTTGATACCCTGAAAAAAGCACCTCTTTTTACGCGTTTTTTTGGTCACGCCTGTGTACACTATTATGTTTGACTGGGCCCCCGGGGTATTAACACAAAAGTGCAGGATATGTCAGCGAGCAAATAGTGGGTAAATTAATGGCGTCATCACCTCTTATACGTGGAGGTGGAACGTGGAAAGAACCTACCTAAAATTGGTCTCAAAATAGGAATCGTATTTGCAAATTCGATTTGCAAATCACGATACGAAAGAGATTCGATTATTTCGCAATAATTTATTGAAGTGTAGTCTATTTAATACCATTACTCAGGTAAGCATTTGTATATAGAAAGAATTTTAATTTATTTGATTGAATATATATTGATGGTGGAGTTTCATAAGGAACAAAGAAAACATACACGGTGGATGATTGTTTTGGTATTCCTTCCTTAAGCAACACTTTCACAAAACGAAGAATAACGTGTCAAAATGCTAAATTAAAGTTAAACAATTTAATAAATGATATATATAATATTCCCTAATTAACAATGAATGATGTAACTTGCGGCAACTATAGTATTAATAGTAATTGATATAAATAATTGTATTTATATTGTATATGTATACCATACCATCATGCTTCTGTGCAATCAACTGTGTGATTTCATTGTTAGTATCACATAATCGTCCGTTTCAACTCCACATGTGCAATTCATCACCTATTTTTAGTGATATATACCGAGTTGAATTGAGTTAAATGTATAGTTATATAGCTTATTAATTGTTGAAAATGTATAACAACGTGTAATCAATTAATTATAGCATTGTTGAAAATGCAACTTCAAAACCAAAAAAGCAAAATGGCGGCCAATCTGATGATCATCGTCGGCATCCGGTGTTTTCAAATCAACTGCACCGTAAGAAATCAAGAATCACCGTGTAACTTTTAGCCGTATTTGTTACGTTTTTAGCATAATTATTAACTTGATGAAAATGTATAACCACGTGTAATCAGAAAATCAAAAGTTTAGGCAAAATGGCGGACTATTATTTTTCTGACCGCCATTGTCAGCTTCCGGTGTTTTCACAACAGCTATTACTAAATCAAGAAACACCGTGTAACGTTTGATCTTCTTATTACGTTTCTTAATATTTTATTTTTTAATATTTATTTATTTATATATGTCAATTTGGTCACTGTTTATAATGTATGTATACGTGCATCATGTATACTTTCTACTGAGTGCCAGATTTTTCGATGGCCAACCATTTAATATTGGAGACTGTACTGAAAGTGAAAATTATTTTAGGGATTTTTCCCCCGTCTAAATTTGCAAGTTTTAGGGTAAATGTTATCACCTGATTCCAAAATTGTACCGATCAGATCATAATCATCTCGGTATGACGAAACAAGGAAATAGTAGGCCTAGTTGTTTTTAGAATATCATACCATAATTAAGTGAACTGGACCCCTCCATCTGAGCCCCCGCATACTCACACCGTAATGAACAAAAATTGCCAAATTGATATTAAATGCCACTTTGTTGGTTATTACTTAAGAAACAAGTTGATTGGAATCAATTTAGGCAATTCTTAACTAAAATAATTTTCAGTCTCACTTAAACTCCTATATTATTTACTTATATATTGTGTGTATATGTTATAATAATCCACTCAAATTGAGTGTCTCTTATATATTTAAAACACCTGTTAAATCTATTGTGGATTTATTAATAGTAGTTTCACATTGAAACAAAACCTGCTTTGATGTTAAGTGATGCCCAATAAATCCGATAAAAAAAAGTAAGTTTTGATATCATTTCCGCTATTCCGCAAGGGACAATAATTGCGGAAATATGCACTCAGATTTAATTGGTATATTACTGATTTGTAAAACTGTTTGTTGGAAAAGATTTGTGAAACTTTTAATCACAACAAAAGCATTAGGCATTACTTAACATTAAACAATCTGATTTATTTTATACCGTTGTATTGTGACTACATAGACCATTGGTTCCCCTTGTCTTACAAAGTATTGCTAAATGGCTACCAATCTATTTCACATCGAATACAATTGCTGTGGAATAATGTGCCAAGGAAATCACTGTTGGAATTTTTGAGAACATTTATACAAGCAGAGAGTCGTTTCAGTTTTCTCTCTGGTCCAAAAGCTTCAGCGCTACCGGTTTTATTTTTACTACTTCTTCTTTTAGGAAAATGCGGTAGTCAATGTTTTTTCTATTTTTATTTCCTTACTTTTACGAAAACAGTTTGAAAAAGTAATATATTGTGTAAAAACTAGTTCAATGTATTTGTTACTTCATTGAGTTCAAGAAAAGGCCTTCCAACAGTCTATGTATAACCTCAGCGATATAGAATGTGTGTATTTTGCATCAAACTGCTTTGAGTAGAAATTATTTTATTCTTGGTTTTACAAGCATTTTGTTTTATATGTTAAACATGTTAAACATGTTAAATGGCGGATATACCATCTCCAAATATTGTAATTAGTCACAAGGCGACGAAACAAACCCTGTTCTACCGACACGATTTTATTTGAGATTTTTTTGCTGCTTTTGTTTTAATTTTTGTTTTGATTTGGAATATTTTTGAAATGTTTTGAAAATTTCGATTTTTTTTTCTGTGTTGAAAATTGGCTAACATATCTTCAAGAAAATTATGAAAAACGAACGAGCAGAAAAGCCCGACTGACCGACCCTATTCATGAGAGGTTCCGTAGCCCTTGTATGGCAAAAGAATGTATCTTATATGTAGTTTTCTAATAGTATACTTCCTTTTAACATGATCAAAGTTAGCTTTTTCCTCCATAAATCATGTAGTGGTAAGGGGGCTGGCATTTTCTTCGGAAGGGGGGGGGGGGGGGGGGGTCCCAAAAATGTGGATAGACCCAGACAATTTTTTCATGACCCCCCTATCCAAGAGCTGCATATTTTTATGACCCCCCCTACCTTTTTTTCTTCTTCACGCAAGCATGCTTTGATACATTTGTGACCCCCCCCATTTTCAATGAAATAATGTTATGACCGCCCTGTTTTCATGTCAAAAAAACTATGACCCCCCAGTATATTTGGGACCCACCCCCTTCTGAAGAAAATGCCAGCCCCCTAAAGGGCAGTATATTACTTTTATTGTCTTTACAAGTTGCAACCTTTTCCTAAATGATGATTATTGAAGCAAGTTAACACAATCCATGTTAAAAGGAAGTATATCATTAGGAAAGTAAATATAAGATACATCCTTTTGCCATAAAAGAGCTACGTTGTCCGTAGAGCAGAACAGTGGCTTTTTTGTCGCCTTAGTGGAAAATAGTTTTGAAATGATCCTTGAATGCTTGTTATAGGGTGATATATTTCAAATGTTCCGATTCAAATGAATGGAAAAGAGGCTGGGAAAACTATTGCAATTGTGTTGATTGTAGAATAACTTGCGATAACAGTGAATGAGTTGATAGTTGAATAAAAATACACAGATACGAATGATATTGTGATATAATGAATTTATTCGAGTTTCCATTAAGATTATGTTTTAAGTGGTAACAACTATGATTACCAAGATCTTTAAAATATCCAAGGGTGATAACTGATATTGTGATACTGAATTTATTCGAGTTACCATTAAGATTATGTTTTGGTAAAAACTATGATTACCAAGATCTTTAAAATATTCAAGGGTGATTCAGTGAATTAATGTCCAAGATTGAGGCGAGGTGGTGCCGTCGTTTAGAGCGCTCGTATACTGCTAGTGTTCCATAGTTCTGTTGGTGGATCGTTTCAGCGTGAGTTCAATACGATATTTCAAAACAGCCTCGTCCCCATGCCTCCTTCAAACCGTGCAGATTGAAGTAGGCATGCTCAATAGCGCACCGTGGTTCGGAAGTCACGTATAGAAATGTTGGTCCCGTGTATGGTCATATGGGAAGATCTATCACGGAGCACTTTAAAAGGCCACAGACTCCTTTGTAAAGAGTAGGGGATCATCTCAGTATGCGTGTCTGTACGCTCATGTTTGTATTCCTATGTTCCAGGGATACATTGTGCGAGTATACTCATCAAGAGGTTTATGCACAGTATAGGTAGATGAATTGATGATGATGATCCTTTTTGTGAGGAAAGTAGCTCTGCTGCCGCCCAGTCTAGTCTTCTTCGTAGACCTGAAGTATCAGAGGGTGTTGTTCGATAGTGTGATGGCGCAATTACGCACGGTAGGCCTATTAATAGGCCTATATGAAGCCTATATGAAATATGAAGTAGACTACGGTATATGAAGTAGACTACGGTATATGAAGTAGACTACACATAGCCTAGATTTTCGCATTTTTACCTGCCTTGTTCTGCCCATTTATCTTATGAATCCAAGTTCTAGAAACACCAATGTACATGTAGATCAACTATCCGCTATCAATGTCCCCATACCGGTGGGAAAGGGACCATAGTCCTGGGTCATTATGACGTCATAGTGATGTCATATAGGGAATGTTGGTAGGCCTATTAAGCTAGGTATCAATGGGAAGAGGAGAGCAATTTTAATTTTTGTTAGCTTAAATTAATTATTAATTAATTAATTAATTAACCCTATAATTTTTGTTAGCTTAAAAGCTAACAAAAATTATAGAGGTTGCAACCCCACCCCTTGGTAAATGTGATACAAATAATAGCCTGGGTTCAGCACAGATCTGTGGGTTAACATGGTTATAAGACGGGACTTTCATAAGTAGCTTAAAGGAAAGCGGTCATGGTGAGGAAAAGCCTACCGCTATGGAAAGCAATCATGCAGAAGCGAACAAAATTACTTTTTGGCCCTTAAAGGAAAGCGGTCATGGTGAGGAAAAGAACCGCTGACGGCGATTGTTGGTCCAGCTAAACCTTAGCTAATAACTAATACATCACTTATATCACACGATAGAAAATGCGTTCAATCAAATGAAGGATGGTTGATTGAGCGCGCCGTTACACATTGGGTTAAGAGATTGTTGTAGAGTCGCACACAATACCGCTTGCATGTAAACATACGTAGAACAATTACAGACTGCGCCAATGTCCAACTTGTTTAGATTCAAATAGACGCCGCGCGCTGTTCAATTTTCGTTAGAATCCTCACCATGACCGCTTCCCTTTAATTCAGCCAATCTGGCAATCTGATCATTTTTTTAACAATAGAGGGCGCTGTTATATCGATAATTTTATTGAATTAATTTAACTCTTGATATCCATGGTTAGTAGACACATCTTCCTTTCCAAAAAGTGGTAAAATGTAATTTTAGATATTTCTTATAGCCCTATTAGTATTACATACAGTCTACTCCGGAACGGGAACGTAAATGGGCCCTCACATGTATCCGTCTGAGCTGAGTGGCCCCTTACCGTCTGATAGAAAACAACAGAGTCCAACACGGTGAACAATCAGCAAAAAATGTCAACGGCCGCATTGATTTTATTTTTATCACCGGGTTCACACTGTTCTATACCGGGTCTTTATCGGCCTGAAACCGGGCTCATACCACATCCTCCTGGTGTCCTCACCGGCCGAAACGCTTGGGTACCGACCGACCGCCTTGATAACGTTATCAAACTGCCCTGTATAAGCTGAGCGCTCAAGCTCGCCGCTTCACTCACATTCCGGGAATCTCTGTATTACTCACATGTATCCGTGTGAGCCGGCCGGCCCATTACCGTGTGACAAATTGGTGCAGACGGCGGCACACGGTGATGTCACACGGTGGGCCGTTTCCCGTCCGTTGAACACGTTGCCGGGGACATTGCCGGCCATCCGCGCCCGGCAGGAAGTTTGACCATTCTCAAAACTCCTGCCGGGTGAGTAAAAGCGTCGGCAAACGGTGAGAGCCCGGTTTGAGGACGGTATAAAGACGGCGCACCCGTTTCACGCCCGTACGTTCGCATGGCGGTAATGGTAGGCGGCCACCTTACCGTCTAATAGAAAAACAACAGAGTTCATACAATCAGTAAAAATGCCAACCGGCGCATTGATTTTTTGTTGGTGGTCACCGGGTCCATACCGTTATATACCGGGTCTATGCGGGGTCCTCACCGGCCTGGTACCGGGCTCACCGTCCTCATACGTGGCTAGCTTACCGTTCTCACCGGGTGCATAACACCTCCTCACCGGTCCTCGGTCCATACCGCTCGGCTACACCGGGTTCTCACCGGCCTGGTACCAGGCTCCGACCGGCCTCATACAGGTCTAGCTCACCGTTCTCACCGTGTCATCACCGTGTGCATACCACCTCCATACCGGTTCATAACCGGTCGGAACGCCTGGGTACCGGCCGAAACGTCTTCATTATATCATCAAACCGCCCTTTTTAAGCTGAGCGCTCAAGCTCGCCGCTTCATTTGCATTCCGGAATTCGTACGACCAACATCTTTAATACTCTCTAAATGTAAAAGAACTAAACCTCAATCTCTTTAGAGCTCTAGGAGGGATGGCTCTTCTAGGAAGTGAAGTTCACTCTTTTCAGATTGATTTTTCACTCTTTTAAGAGTGATTTCCACTCTTTTCAAAGTGATTTTAACTCTTTTTAGAGTGATCGCTCTTTTAAGAGTGAACTTCACTCAAAAAAAAAAAAAGCTGTCCCTCCTAAAGCTCTCGAAAGAGTGAGTCATTAGCTCTTTTACATTTAGAGAGTTGTAACATGCCTGCTGAGAGTCCGTTCCGCGAACGGTTACCAGGCTGCATGCGGCCATTCGCATCCCGCGTCGCTAAAATGTTCGACGTCCACTACCGTTCATCAACGCCCTGCAAATGGGCGCGAAACGGGTGCGAAACGTGTGTGAAACGGGGGCGAACGGGTGCGCCGTCCTTATACCGTCTTCATCATGTTCATACCGGGCTCCTATCGTTCCCCGCCGCTTGTACTCACCCGCCAGGAGTTTTGAGCATGTTCAAATCTCCGGTGGCCGGCAAAGTCCCCTGAATGTGTTCAACGGACGGGAAACGTCCCCCCCCCCCCCCCCCGTGTGTGCCGCCGTCCGCACCCATGTTTCACACGGTAAGGGGCCGCCCAGTTCACACGGATACATTGAGGGGCCCATAAGGGCGTGGCGTGCTATTTAGTGACGCACTACCGTCAATTTTTACACGGCGACGTAACGGTAAGGGTGTCCATCTTCCGCTGGGTGACGAATACATTCGATATTTCAATAGAGGGCGGGCTTGGGAACGGGACTGCGTTTAGGGAACGGTCTCACGTCACAGCAATTAAAATAAAATCATATTTTGCCGATTTTTAACCATAAAATAAATCTCTTGTCTCTGAGATAATGTTTTTAAAAAATCATCACTATATTATTTAATAAGGCTTATATTTAACGTTAAAAAAAAATCAAGGCTTATATTTAACGTAAAAATTATCACACTTATAGCCTACATACCCTAAACATTCATTAAAATGGTATAAACTCGCCTAGAAAGTGGTAGTCTCATCGCGGTATACATGTATATAGGCTTAAAAGGTGTAATTTCGACATGTATTGTGATATGTTGGGGTCAAAGGTGAGATAAAATCATCGGACTAGCTGCCGCGAGGAATTCTAATACCTAGGCTGCATATGTTGGGATTTTAATTTGTTTGCAATTATTTTTTTTAGGGTAGAAAAGCGAATGCAATCATCGCACACATTGACGGGTATACAGTGTTACCACTAGTCCGTCGAGAAGTCCCCATCGCCCAGTGAGGTATAGAGCGCCACCAGCGAAAACCGACAGGCCTAAGCCTTCGGCTCGGGCCTGTCGGTTCTCGCTGGTGGCGCTCTATAATACCTCCCTGGGCGAGTGGGACTTCTCGACGGACTATGTTACCACGGTGGCGCACACCCGTCAATTTTTAGCGTCCTCAAGTAAAACGGGTCTCGTTCCGGAAATAGATATAACAAACATAAACTTTCAAGATCGTATAAAATAGAGTCAGCTTGCATCCATGAAGGGTTTATTCTGTAAACATGGTAAATTCTGAACTTATTTGGTCACACATCATTTAGTTTCGTTTTACCTTTTTTCGAGTTTCGAAAAAAAGTAACTCGAAACTCGGAAACTTTAAAGTAACTCGAAACTCGGAAAAAGTACCTCGAAACACACTCTGAATATGGGCGAAAAAGGAAAGTTTCAATCTCTTTAATAACTACGGTATGCCTTGGGCGCGAAATTGACAAAATCACCGTTGAGGGTGGTAACAGTATAAAGCATCAAACACCAGACGATGCCGGATGCCGGGCTCGTTCACGAATATTTAAGGTTAAATTATACGTACAATTTTACAAGGTTACTTGATCAAGCGAATTGGACGAACGGTTATTACGACGGATAAAATTCAAAAAATGATATTGACACTGGAGTTGGATCAAGTTGGTTATCCAACTCCAGTCGTTTTAGGATGAAATAATTTAGTTGCATTTTCTGGGGTCATAAAATCAAAATCCATTTTCACATTGAAACCAACGGAGATTCCAAATTTACGGCCATTCGTGTCCACCGTTGTCTGCATCAAACACTCAACCAGGTTTAACAGCTCTTTGATAATCTTCGGATGTTTTTATTTTGTGTGTTTGAATTATCATACAAAATTCAAATAATCACATAGACTGTTAATACTAAATTACTATTAACAACACAACAGTTTGGCAACTCCAGCGTATAAAGGTAAGCCTATAGGTCGCCCCGGAGTGACGTCACATGCCGTTGACCACAAACCAACTTCCAACTAGGCCTCTTACACAGCGTACACAGCGTGACGCGATCCCTTGGGTATGGGCGAATAGAGCGTAACATAGGTAGTTAAAACGTCTGGTTTGTTGTCAACGGCAAACGGTACAAAGTACCCGGATGACCGGGCGACCTATACTATTTATTCAGTGATTAACCCTCATTAGTATCATTTAAAAATGTAACCGACATTAATCAAAAAGTGGTCACGGTCACAAATTTCGCACGGTCACAAAAAATCGCCCTTCCCCCCCCCATTTTTCCTGGTGGGTAGGTTTGAATTTCCTGCTGAGCACCTTAAGGGGGGGGGGGGGGGCACTGTGCCCCCCCCCCCCTGCCCCCCGGCTGTTACGCCACTGATTAGGAGTGAAAAGATCATGCGCAACTGCGTAATGCAATTGCAACATATACATTCTAGACTAGATACAAATCTTACTTAAAGAGTGTTGCTACGCTTTATGGACTTGATTAAAGTATAGAACCATTTCCATGAATATATGTTGGATTCAACAGTCGCCCCAAAGGTCAATCACCTTTTATATCAAACACCACATAAAATGCCACTAAGGCGACGCCAAAGAAGAAGAAAAAATGTTCTACGGGCAAAACCGTTTTTAAAAAAAAAATTCTCGCGCAAATGAGTACCGATCTTTTGTCTTTTTTCTGGCTTGTCAAAAACGGCACATTTTCTTCAATGTTAATGAAAAATAAACGTACGATCATTTTTTAGGGGAAAAGGAGAAGGTGGAGAAGACAAAAAGACGAAGACGGAGAAGAAGAAGAAGTAGTAAAGGCCCAACCGACCGACCCAAACTGAGAGGTCGTTTGCCCGTATAACAGGGTTTTTTCCGTCGCCAAATGCACTTTTAATCGTCAAATGTGTACGAAACAGGAACTTCCGTATATAAATAACACGCGCCTTTTAAACACTAAATAGAAAATATACATGATATTATAGTGTATTACTCACGGTCCATTGGATGTGTCCACGCGTCTTACTATTCGGTATATTTATAAAGAAAACAAAAGAAAACAATAATAGGAAAAGTTCAAAATTAAAAAAAGGGGAATATATTTTGAAAAGCTTGTTCTATCTATCATCATGATCATTATTGCCAAATGACTAGGTCGTCATTTTCCACCTTTTTTTATAAAGAAGACCGGATGTACATGTTGATGCGATGTGTCGCAATTTGCCAATTTGGCGCTGCCCCGGGTCGCGGCCATGATTGGCTTAACTGTCGATCTTGTAATGCAAAAAAAAAACGATTCTAAAATTACGAAAATTATTCTAAACATGAAAATTATATTCTAAATACGACGGTGTGACCAGTTTTTTACATGGTGTTTCCCATTGATACATTGAGGAGCATCATCGATTCTTGGTGGCCGCTATAGAAGGTCAAAGGTCATATATGGGTCAAAATGTAATGTTCAGGAGGCTATACCGCTAATGTGTGCTGACCTTTGACCTAATGAAACTAATAGATGCTTAACTTGTAGATATGGCAAACTATTCTTTTTATGGCTTGTGGCATCCATCTGAACAATTTGAGACCATTTTCATTAAAATAGGAGCATTTTGAGAATTTGACCCCTGTGCAAAAAATTTGAGGCAAAATTTGACCTTTGACCTATTTTGCCCTATATCTCGGAAACTAAGCATCGGGTGGAAATACAACTATTTCCTTTTTTGCTCCTTATGGTCTCAGGAAGAGTTTGATATGCATTTCATTACAATCATTTTTACATTTTGACCCCCTATATGACCTTTGACCTTCTATAGCGGCCACCCGTACAGGCTACGACACGGCAGCAATATAAAATATTGACTCTTAGCACCCAACTAAACGTATCAGACCATCAAACCTTTTGTACCTTCTCAGCTGATTAAACCTGGGCTCCCGGCCTATTTTTCATTAATATAAATTAATTATCCATAAGGGAACGAAAAAAACACACACCCTGTTTTACGGGCGGACGGAGGGTCGGTCGGTCGTTTTTTTAATGTTTCAATGGGTTTTTTACCTAAAGTCTTACCAAAATATGCATTTTTTCTTTTAATTTGTGAAAAAAATGTTTCAAAAGATTTTTTACCAAAAAACGGCTGATTTTTCGTGATTTGAGAACAAAAATTCTAAAAAACAAAAACCCTCATATATTTTATGCTTAAAATTATCAACGAGTAATCACTTGTTAATAAAGACACAATAAATATTACAAATAACAATTGGTAGCAATTCATATGTTCATGCATTTAATCATAATGACATTCACCATACAATTGTCGCTTTAGAAATAAAACATCAGTTTCAGGCAATAAATAATGCTGAGATTATTTTGTACTCATTCAAATACCAATAAAACGGGGAAAGTGTACATTAGGTCCCTGGTACAGGTATTCACCAGTATAGCACATTATTATGTTTTGAGGTGTCCAAGTGTGGTATAATATTGGATGACCTGAGGGCGATACAGTGAAAATTGGTCAAGCCTTGAAAAAGAAATCGGACGAGCCGCAGCGCAGGCGAGTCCGATTTTATTCAAGGCGAAACCAATTTTCATTGATTGCCCGAAAAAAGGAATCCAATATTTACATTATTATGTTTTGAGAATCTGACTCTAATTAAAGATGGGACATCTATGCTTGTTAAATAAATGCACAGTAATTTATATGAAATAGGATAGCCATAAAATCCTATGAAGTATTAAAGGCTAGGTCTATAGTCACGCTATGCTAGCATCATATCATCACCAGGGCTCTCTTTTAAATTCAAAGTGTGGTGACTGTTGCAGTTTTGCATCTGTGTTACATTGCAATATACCCAAAAGTAATGTTAACCACATCGATAAATAAGACACTGGCTCATTTTGAATGGTAAATCAAGAGCCTAGACTTAGGCCTGCACACAAATCAGAAATAAGCTTATTTAGGGTGTATTTTGTTCTGGAACTACAACAAAATGTGTTTTAAATGACTTACTATATCATTGTTATTTGATTTTTTCATTGGAATGTGTAAACATCATGGAAATATTGAGGAGATTTACGTCTAAAAATGCCAGCACAAAAATCGGAAATAGAAATAAGACTAAGAGTAAGAGTTTACTCTTAGGCCTAGTAAAAAGGCTATAAATTCTCCTTAATATAAACCCACTATCAAAAGACCAAAAGTACAATATTTGTAGCCAAAGAGTATTTCACACAGTTTGTATTAATAAACCTGATCCATGTTTATTTTATTTACCCTTTTCATGAGTAATTCTGATGGAAACTTCTCTGCACACAAAATGTCACTACAGTGTCGGCCATCTTGTTAAGTTGTTGTTTACTTTTTTCACAGGATGTATGGACTTTTCCATTGTGTTAAATAGGGGGTTATATTATATTAAAGACGATAGTTATGTTTCACATCCAAAAACACCAAAATATTATTCTAGGCTAGCTCGTGTTAAAAATATATCAATCATCATATTTTTGTGTTTTTACAGAAAATATACAAATAGGCCTATGGCAATTATTTATCCGGCGTCAGTTATGAAAAGTTCCAAACTACAAATTACAATTTCACACCCTTCAAATGTATGGGTCAAACCAGCAAAAACATTGAACCAATCAAAAGCTCTTATAATCTTATTCCAAACTGTCCGATACAGTAAAAAAATTGGATGACCGATTTTTAAACTTACAAATACAGTCCAATACATGATTAACTCGAGTTCAAAGCTCTGTGTAAATGAATGGACGGAAGATTCTCAAAACATAATAATTGATAATATTGGATCCAAAACATAATAATGATATAACATTGGATGATTTACGCCCAATATGTATTGGTCGAGCGAGCTATGAGTTTTAAAATGTTGGGGCTCGACTGCGTCTCGCCCAATATTTTTAAAAACTCATTGCTCGACCAATACGTATGTGCTCAATCTCTCCGATTTCATATCAATACTGGAACATATTTATGTTCCAGTATCGGGCGATACTGGTACACGTGTACAGTAGTGTTTTGTTCCAGTATTGAATGATACTGGTACATAATTCTGCGTTCAGTACCGCCCGACTACTGGAACATTTGATAGGGTGTGCCAATATCGTACTGGAACACTTACTAGTGTACCATGAACGCCAGTATCGAACGATACTGTGCGTTCCAGTTCCGAAAGATACTATAGTACACTCCAGTAGGTGGGACCTAAAGTACACATTTCCAATCCAACATTGTGATACATTACTCATAATTACTGGATAATCTCCTCCAATTAATAGACATTCGACATTCTCAACATGAAATCATTTAAATCATGAATAGGCATAATAAATAAGAAAGATAATTTGTATGTATATCACAAGATATGTGTTACTTTATTATAGAATGATACATTTACTAGACATTCGACATCCTCAACATGAAATCATTTAAATCATGAATAGGCATAATAAATAAGAAAGATAATTTGTATGTATATACACAAGATATGTGTTACTTTATTATAGAATGATACATTCTACTAAATAGTGTTTTGACAAACTTTCAATTATATCTTTTACATAGTAAATACGGTCGAGTTTGCATTAATCTAAATTATGCTATTGTCACTGATGGTTAACGTGGTTAAGTTAAACATGATAATGACAAATTCATAATGACGTGTACATTCAAAGTGCAGTATTGCACCGTTAAATAAAATTAATTTAAATTCCATATAATATAAATAACAATTACAATTTACAATGATATTCTGGACTTGACCAGCATGACCAGTTACTTTTTATACTGTAGATCCTTGGTGAACTCGAGATTTCTTGAGCAAACGAGTGCTTATGACTTAAATGTCAATCAAGAGTTCATAGGTCACCTCATCTATAAGATGAGGTGATCTATGATGTCATGTATTTACAAATGGGACACCCTCTGTTGTTTCCCTCCAGGCAGAATATACAGTAAAGTTAATGAAGACAACATGAAATTTCTTTCTAATGAATTGTAAAACTCATTTAGTTTTAGTTTTGTGTGTGAAATGCGATAGCTTATAGCATTCCTAAGCAAGTTTAAAGACAGTTTTGATAACAATTTGCTGTGACACCACAATCTAGTTAGAAAACCTGATCTGGCCTATGTAAACTATAGGAACTCTTGCCCGGTGTGTTTTGTCTCAAACCAACAGAGGGCGTCCTAAATGTCAACAAATGTCACCTCATCTATAGTCATGGTAGTAGAGGTCGATCCACACATGCGCATATTTGAGATTCAAGTCCATAGTTACACATGTATGTCCTCATGTGATTGGACGCTGGGAGTTGCAATAGCTATATTCTTATTGGTTGATGATGCGCTGTTGGCACAGGTAGGTCAGTTAGACTGAATCCTTCTCGTCTTCACTATTTACACACAGCCCCTGCGAGGGTGCTCAAACTTGGACCGCCATTTTGAAAGATGAGAGGGATGCGGGAACACAGTCTAAGTCCAGAGATCGAGATCAGTGGTCGGTACGCATCATAGGTCGATTGGAACCGAGTCCGTAGTTACACACCATAGTTACACATACTCCTTATGTAATTGGTAACGAGAGGCTGATCGAGTTACACTGGCTATATTCCTGGTGGTTGATGATACGCTGTTGGCGCGGCCGACGTGGGTATCCTTGAAGGGTGTAACGGTTGACAACGGCAATCAAAAGCAACAGAAAGTGTGTTTCTCTCGTATTGGTAATAAACCGTATGGTGATGAAGTAAGCAATCACCTCGACGTAGAACTTCCATTGGGTGATATATCTATATTAAAAATGATCAGATAAAAACTGAGATAAGTATAGACATAGCACATATAGTTAAACACTTTCCATGCGGCAGTCATCTGCAGACGACAGTTCCAAAATTTCACAAACTGTTTCAAACATGTCAAAACTATTGAATTTCATCATCATAATTGGAATCACCATGAGAAATGCATTAAAATAAGTACAAACATGCTTAAGTATTGGTTCAGTAATTCTTGAGATAGAATTTGAAAGTTGGGAACAGTTTCTGAAAAATCTGTTTTGTATAATATGGTAAAACTAATAGCCGCGTGGAAAGTGTTAAATTGTTGTTAATACTGAAGAAGACTTCTGATTTTGAAAGAGTTGGATTGGATGACGGCAGTTTAGCGTTCAGAAATCTATACTACAATTTGTGAAATTCAACAAATAATAAATCAAGGAATCATGGTTACTCTGCTCTAATCAAGGAGTTATTATACTGACTCCTTGCTCTTAATATAATGCTAGTAATCGGGATGGAATAATGAGTTTAGAAATGAAATTAGTGAAAGAGATTCGACGTAGAATTTCAATTGGGTGATATACCTAAATTCAAAAATGATCAGATAAAAAACTGAGACATGTCATTCAATTGTGCTTTTGATTAATCCAATATAAAAAGGATTAGATAATTCTCAATTGTCCCCTGGCATATCAGAGGTCTCCCTGTCTCCACGCAATAGTACGTAGGTGGGCACTAGGCCGAATCTATCCATCACTTGGAATGAAGGCGAATTGAAATATTATAGATTTGTCTGTGGCGGCACTGTGGCCATGCATATGGTGAATACCTTCCTCCTATTCTATAGCGGTGTTTAATTATGAATTTAGAAATGCAGTTCTAGAATCACTGGAAAATGTAAATGATTACACAATCCCTTAAGTACCCGGATTCTCCACCATCTGTTACAATACTAGTAAACAGTCCACTGTCATTTCGGATGATTGGCAACGATACTTACTGCTTGACATTCCTGATCCAGTGGGCATCCCAGACCGTCACACTGACACACGGCATGCCAGATATGCCTTGGTATTCTCGTCTCTTCATCATCCACTCTCCAAGTTACCATACAGCTACCAGCGGAACGGATTTCGTCGATGACCGGTGGTAGAACATTAGGATTGTGTACTTCGAAACTTTCACACATATCAGCACTGGGTATGTGCCTTCCGTTCGTCAGTGACTGTAACAAAGAGAGAAAAAAGAGAGAAAAAAAGAGTACTAACAGGTCAATTTGAGATTATTTTGTATTTTGTTAGTAATATTTAAATAACTAACTTAGATTGGGATCGCCACAATGTACAAACATTATAATTACAGTACACCGACGATTTTTTCACTATGTGTTCCACATTTGGCAATATGAACTTGAACCTTGATATTGAAATAAATGTATTGATATTGTACCTGACATGTATTATTGTGTTTGGGTGTCTATTGCGGTTTACAATGCGACATTGTTTCCGTATGTAATAAACGAAGCGAGACTAATGAAAGTGTTTGGTTTCGCCCTAGGCCAAATGCTGACAAGTTACATTCATAATTTGCAGCAAAGTGTTGGTATTGTAATATTCTTAATATTATTTTCTTTATTGAAAAAGGCAAATAAATTTCCGTTGGGAATTTTGGTATCGTAATCGTTTGGTACTTGCAACATTTGTTTTTATGTAATAAGGATGATTTACGACGATTGACGTAATCAATTAACTAAACAACAATGCAAATTGCAAAACAAGACCAAACCCAACCTTGTCTAATACACAAACATAAATACTGTTTTCTTTTAATTGCTATAAGTGAAACGTAAGTGAAGTATCCGCATATGAGACTGAGGTATTCCAATTTTGAAGTTCGTGTCTTGTTCCAGATACTTTTACTAGTTAATGCAATTCAATTAATAACGATTTTCGGTTCCCAATTCACATTGGCATGGTATAGAGGTCCAAACAAAAGCAATGATCATATTAACCTTCATTTAATCATTTTTACTTGTAATCCAGGGGAAGTTATATAAAATACTAGGAAACAATACATGTTTTTCACTACAAGGCCGATTAAGGGAAGCGCTGTACTGATAAGCTCTGAAATATACGCTTGTGGTTTGGAATCGAATGTTACTATAATGTAAAAAAGAATGCTGGAGTAAGTAACGAGGCATTTATCTGTTAAAAGCTACACGTAGATGAAGGTTATCAGGCATTTGCAAAGCATGATGTACTTGAGTATCAAATGAATGCTTCTCGTACACCTGTGGAAGTTCCGGTATATGCACAATGGAATGTTATTAATGCTAGAGTACAATGCACTTCCATCTGCTTTGCAACAATGCACCTACTTCACTTCATCAATAGAAAGCATGTGCCCTGCGCTTGTGATTTGGAATGTCACTATAATGTAAAAAAGAATGCTGGAGTAACGAGGCATTTATCTGTTAAAAGCTTCACGTAGATGAAGGTTATCATGCATTTGCAAAGCATATGTACTTGAGTATCAAATGAATGTTTCTCGTACATTTGTGGAGCTCCGGTATATATGCGCAATGGAATGTTATCAAGGTATGCTATTGTACTTAAGTATGATGTACTTGAGTATCAAATGAATGTTTCTCGTACACCTGTGGAAGCTCCGGTATATGCACAATGGAAATTATGTTATCAAGGTATGCTATAGTACAATGCATTTCCATCTGCTATACAACAATGCACCTGCTTCATCAATAGAAAGCATGCGCCCTGCATTCATAATTGTATTAGAATGTCATCCGAGCACTGCATCATGGACCGAGATGTGGCCAAGGCATTGCCTTGATGTGGCGTAGGTCTGGTACAGATGACTCGATTACCAAATTATATCCAAGTTTTAACACTTTCCATGCGGCTATTAGTTTTACCATTATACAAAACTGATTTTTCAGAAACCTTTCCCAATTTTCAAAGTCTATCTCAAGGATTACTGAACCAATAGTGGGCATGTGTGTGTACTTATTTCAATGCATTTCTCATGGTGATTCCAAATATGTTAATGAAAATCAACAATTTCGACATTTTTGAAACATTTTGTGAACTTTTGGAATGTTGTCTGCAGCTATGGTACAGAAATGTTCGGTTTTCAAACACTTTTTTGTTTTATCCACGTGCTGTCTTGAAATAAGAAAACTGTCTTGGAAGTAGAAATCAGTTTTATTTCCTCCGATCATTGCTCACGCAGAACTGATATCGGTCGCTAATGTATGCGCGAACGGGACGGACCGAAGGCGAAATCAGTGTACTAAGCCGGGTCGTGAGTGACCGATTTCAGTTCTTTGCTCACGACAAGTGCTGCAAATGAGTTTGTTGTTTTGATAATCAGAACGTTTTGCGGAGCCCATCGACATGGTTTCAATTATTGGTTCTGTCATCATGTTAGTTATCATATTATAGGTAACAAAGGTTCGACAACAAGTAATATGTTGCAAACTGTTTGAACCAAGCTTACTTAATTCCTGAACAGGAATTAAGATAAATTGGATCCAAACAAACTACAGTTCCAAAATTGCACAAAATGTTTCAGAAATTATTGAATTTCATCACCATAATATTTGGAATCAGAATGAGATATGTATTAAGATAAGTGGAAACATGCACTTATATTGGCTCAGCTATCCGTTGAAAGTTGGGAAAGGTTTCAGAAAAATCTGTTTTGTATAATGGCAAAACAATAGCCGGGTGGAAAGATAAAATAAAGTTCTTAAAATAAACACCATACCTGATACGTATTGTTAGGAATCAGTCCTAGATGTGAATGACTGCGTTGTAAATTCTCTTGTACTGAGCCATGTAGCAGACACCCGGCATTCTGCGTGGTTGGCGCATCCCGTCGCTGGACTGGAGTGGCAGTGTTGTACACCATACGACTCATTATTAATGCCTGATGAAATAGAAGAAACAAAAGGAAAACAAGATAATCAATGTACCGAAATTAGCTACTTCTATGACGTCATTACATCAAATTTCCTGTTGATCATCGAATCCAGACGATTCAGAAGAGACGAACAAGGTTTGCTGGCCACCGTTTCAGAAGTGAGGTGCGTCAGTATCCAAACTGGTGCACTGTATCCCCAAGCATTGCAAAAGAAAACCGGAGACCTGCCCTGATATTTATCGTCATTCCAAGCAAGACACTGCATTGGACACCTGTAACATAAAGACCGCAATGAAAGACCGAAAAGTGCGGAGAGCCATTGTATATCGGGGACAACACCCGAGTTAAGCAAGCAAAGTAAGCAACGAATCCACACTTAATTGCACAAAACAGATGATTCATTGGTTCGTATGCGCAAAATCAACTGGGCGTGTACGTGTTGGGGTTCGAACCTGGGTCCTCACGCGTAAGAGACATTGATTGCGTCCTGTCATCAGATATTTGATGTGCTAATGCTGAAGTATTCCTTTGACGCCGCGTATGTATCCCGCCCGGGGATGTATCCGAGTCTAAAGGGCTCAGCGGACTCCACAACGCTCGAACTCTTTGCGTTAGTAGCTCCACCACAACGAAATGACGCAGCCTGATTTGTCAACGGTGGTCAACGCTTGCGCTCAGCGTTGGAGCGTTGTGGAGTCTGCTGAGCCCTTAATGACGTTATTAAAGACAGCACTGATGGTATTTCTATGACAGAGGTAAAGAACTTGACCAGCCTATGTAAGCTACAACTGCACAGAATGTAATAACATCTACTTACCGTAGCAAACTGAATCAAAATGGAATTCGGAAAATTCATGGCAGATTTGTATGATTGTGCAGATATGTCTAATTATTAAAACGCTGTTCCAACACCTCCCGCTTGCATTAGTTCGAAAATA
This sequence comes from Ophiura sarsii, assembly GCA_035610835.1. NCBI lineage: Eukaryota > Metazoa > Echinodermata > Ophiuroidea > Amphilepidida > Ophiuridae > Ophiura > Ophiura sarsii. The sequence continues at coordinate 36,314,600 of CM069458.1, forward strand.
AATGATAATCGAATCAATAATCGAAGTGTTTATATAGGATTGGGGGGGTGCATCAAGTGGTCACTTAAAAGTGTAGCCTATTAACATACGATGACTCTGATGGGGAACATCGTTTGTTTTAAAGGTATTTTACATATATTGTACCTGAAACGGATTTCCTCTGGCCTCAACGATAACTTTGTTTAAGTGGGCATATATTTCTTTTATTGATGTATAATTAGGCGTAAAGTACAGTGACACCAAGTTACCAACTACGGTTTCATTTCATTTGTTCATGCATATTTAACCAATAACGTCCATATAAACATTTGTATTACACAATGCGATGGTCACATTATAGTGAGTTAATCAATTTAAAATGTCAAGCCAGTTTTTTCTGGTAATCTTGAATTACTTCAATAATTCTAAATATAACATTTCATATGATTCAATTGCAAGCGATGTCTCAGGTGATGATATTATTCCGTAAGCATTTTTTGTTAAGTTTTACCAATTCTGTAATGCCATTTGTCCTCTGCAGGCCTATATTATAAATATGAACCTAACCTATTATTATATTCAGCCATGATTCTAATTTAAAAAACCCAGATATATATATATAAAGGGTTTCAGTGTTTACAAATTCAAAATTTCGGAAAACCTGTCGAAATTGACGTGATTGTTGTTAACAAAGACTACAAAGTCATTGGTTAAGCTTACAATTAAAAATATAAAATCAGTTGACAGATATCAAACAGATAGATCTTATGACAATATTTGCGTGAGTGCAAAAATCGATGCATTTAATCATTACTGGAGAAGAGAAATGAAACAGTGCAAATGGATAAAAATAATGGTTACGTTACCCCATAATAACACTTGAGTTTAGTTTAAACGCACATAATTTGACCTGATTATTTTTACGCTTTGGTGCAACTCCGTATTTGGGAAATATATCTGGTGGACACTCGTTATTGGCGACTGTGCCTTAATAAGGATGGCACTACAAGGAAAACGAAAGACTGTCCCTGATCAATTTGACGAAAGGAAAGCAGCGAGGGAAAAATAGCCAACCTCAAGGTGACTGAAAGCAAAGGATGTGTTTTGTATTTATGAAAGGTGGACGGAAAGGTCATCACCACTCACTGTCAGAGTTTGGTGGACCTAAGAAGAATAACAAACCCGGGGGAGGGGGTTCGGGGGGGGGGGGGGTACTCGGATATTGTTTTGTTAGGGACTGTGCCGTCAGTAAAATCTAAATCTATCTATTTTTATTTCTTTTTAAAAAATAATTATTTATTTACTCTTTTAAAAGATTGAAAAATCAATCTTTAAAGATTGTGCTGAGGGAAGGATCTTAAAAGATTGAAAATGTTTAATCTAATAGAGTGAAATTTCAGCCCGATATATTGAAATTTCACTCTATTAGATTGAATATTTTCAATCTTTTAAGATCCTTTCAATCTTTAAGATTGACTTTTCAATCTTTTAATTTAAGAGAGTATGTATTTATTTGTCTATTTATTTCTGTTGGAGTGACTCATTGCGGCGGCATTTCTTCGAATCAGAGCGAGGCAGCAATATTTGCGGTGACTATGGTAACCGGTTGGGCGGACCTTGATCCGGATAGGTAGCATGGATAGTAGGTCATGATTGCAGAAGAACGGGAACTTCCGGTAGAACTGTACTGTAAACACTTTTGGATTGCATCAACTGCATTTGGCGGGATTCAAGAGTTTATGGTATAGTGTAAGGAATGCAGCCTGATCTACACAAACGACGTCATCGCTTTTTAGTGAAATCATCCTAAACACCACCATTTTACTGACGTTTTATTATGCACTTTCGTATTTTGCTATAATGTTGAAATGCGATGTTATGTCTAATTCAACATAACACAATTTTCTTTTTAATACAAGCTAGATGGCGGGTTGTGTTTAATTTTACTATCCTGTAACATTATTTGGTTGTTACACACGAACAAAAGCACGGATACAAACACACTATAGGATGCAAAATGTACACTTTATACCATGTTAACAGAAGTAACATAGAAAAATGTGTTAAATGACTTCATCATGCATAGTGCTACAATGTATCCTTATAGACACCTCAAAACATAATGTTGCAATCGGACTTTGTATGAAAAAGAAATAGGCATTTTTTGATGTTTTCAGCTTATTTTACAATTTGACCTCAGATGACCTTTTACCTTGATATATGACCTTTGACCTCAGCAGCATATGAAGGTTCCCATGTTGCATCTTTGTGCCAAGTTAGGACACTGTTGGATTGTATAAACAAAAAATGAAGAAAACCAAAAAATGTATACTTAATGTTTGACAAAATGACAGACACACAGACACACAGACAGACAGACACACGGAGGATGCAGCCATAAGGTCTCTCCTACATTATGGCCGACCTAAAATGGGTCGGTCGGGCCCTTACAAGCGACCCGTGTGGCAAATAAGATTGGATCAAGACTATTCTTTTCTCATGTCCGAAGGCTGACAGCAAAATTGTTAACTTTATTTGTTGGGAGTGGCTCTTTTAACTTCATTCTTTTCTCCCATCTTTTCTTACTATCATTTCATTCAGCCATCATGCTTATATAGGCTTTAAAAGCCTGGCCCGAGCATTTTGCTTAAGTCTGGTCCCTTCAGGACCCAAGCGTGTGTCCGTACGGACCGACCGTGTAAACAAACAAACAACAAGGTTTTTTCCGTCACATAACAGTTTTTTTCGTCGCATAATACAGATTCTTATTCTTTATACGTTTAAGTCATTGAGACAAGATGCTTGATCCGGCCTCACAGATCCGGCCTATTCTATTCAATTGAATCGGGGCACGACGTCCAATTCATCATTGCGTGAACGAACCGTGTTACCAAATTGGCCTACTGATCATGAAACATGTGTCTGATTTCTGAAAATCTTGAACACAATTATTATTAGTCCCGACAAGATGGCCGCTAATCCGTTATGATATGGATAACCTCTATTGTTATACACTTCCCCGTACACTTCACGGTCTCACTATGATATCTATCAGGCGTGAGAAAGACGATAATAATTTGACCATAATAATATTAATAGCTGCGAGGCCTGGCTACAGCCATAAATACTATTAATTATAGGGCAATGTGTTTTGAACTCGCCACCCTTCCCGTTGCATGTCCAGATTTTTACATTTTACACCATACCATCTGAGATTCGAATTAGCATATCGCAATAACTACTTGTTCTACCCCATAAGAAGTATATATTTTCTAAAAAGAAATCTCACAAGGAATCCAAATATGATATTTGAATATAGATACGACCTAATGCTAACATGTTGTTATTAGAATGTTAAAAATTATCGATTTATTTCATATTTTGATTAAAGCTCAATAATATTTTATACTTATCCCAATCATAATTTTACTGTGCATATTAGTTCCTCATGCAATTACCCATCAGAACATAATGGTTGTCAAGGCTAACTTTGAAATATACTATATCGGGAAGTGAATGAGCACAAACATTTAAATTTCCATATTTATTAGAGTTTACAAATATATTTGTTTGGGTATGCACCCTATCCTGATTTAAACGCCATTTTGAATTCCCCTATTTGAGAGCTTTCTAAAAATGTATGATTTTGCTATCATCGGTTGAATACTTTTTGTTGTTATAGTCATGTTAATAATAATAATAATAACATGCACTTTTAAGCGCCTTACTTTTAGAAACGACAAAACTCAAGGCGCTTTACAATGACTAAAACAATATAAAATATACAGAGCAATATTATAGTGTACAAAAGGTTAAAATACATCAAAATAATTAACGCAAACCAAAAACCATTATAAAAAGTACCGGAGTACCTAAGTTACAAATTACATTATAAAACAGACCTGACAAATATATGAAACATAATTCAGCATCAACGGTAAAATTGGCATGTTGTATATACAAAAACCAACGGGAAAAAACAAAATGTATAAAATGGCAGAGATCAAAACGTATTGCACGGGACAAATATATAAAAAGCCGAAAAGACCTGGCAAATATGTGAAACATAATTAAGCATCAACGGTAAAAGTGGCATGTTGTATACAAAAACCAACGGGATAAAACAATTTGTTTAAAAAGGTCAGAGATCCAAACGTATTGCACGGGCAAATATATAAAAAGCCGAAAATAGCACCAAAACAAACATGAAATACTGAGTGGATTAATGACACGAAATAACAAAAAGCAGAAAACAGAGGAACAATAATAAAACTGGTTATGGTGATCCAAAACGCATTGCACATGGAAGAACGACAAACACAGTCCGTGACATACTATTTGAATCACCTGCACCGTCAGAATTGTGAACAATGTACATGCAGCAATATTAAAAAGAGAGTTCAGATAATCAGTAGTCCAGATTTAAATGACCAAATTGAATAAGTATGTCTTAAGCAGCGATTTGAACTCCTGAATTGAAGCAGCTTTGCGAATGTTCAAAGGGAGATCGTTCCACAATCTGGGGCCTGCGATGGAGAAAGCCCGATCCCCGAAAGTATTTGTCGTGCTTTTTGGGACGACGAGAAGCTCACGGGAGCCAGAGCGCAGATTAGCCTTAGGATGATATGGTTTAAGTAGACCAGAAAGATAGTTTGGAGCAGCATTGTGTAGTGACTTATACACGATAAGTAAGAGCTTGAACATTATTCGTTTCTTGACCGGAAGCCAGTGGAGATATCTGATAACTTGGCTGATGTGATCACGCTTCTTTGCGCCTGTTACTAGCCGTGCGGCCGAATTTTGAATTCGTTGCAGTTTGGAGATTAGTTTGTCAGGAAGACCATACAATAGGCAGTTACCAATAGTCTAATCTCGATGTGACGAATGCGTGCACAAGTTTTTCCGTTGACTTGCGGTCAAGGTATTTTCGGATCTGTCCGATGGCACGTAAAGCAAATGAGGCTGATTGGCACAATTTATTGACATGGGCAGTCATTGTCAGATGTTTGTCAAACCGATGAGGGGCAAGTTCACTGTGTAGCGAATAGGGAGAAAGTCAAGGACAATGCAATCGATTCATGATTACAATTGTGACATGATAGTTGGACTGTTGGACACGTTTGTTGAAACAGAAACTTATAGAATATAAAACAATCTATCAAATGAGAGCAGAATCATGTTTGTACCATACATGGATAAGGAGTTATTGTAAATTGAATGTAGAATTGGGAACATTTTCTATATTCCCCATAAAGATTGTAAACAGCGCCGCCGCCACCGCCACCACCCCTGACTTTCGAAATGTAATCAATCATATTATCTCAGCCAAACAGTTATAGAAATACCTGATTTATTAACACAATGTAGCTAAATAAATAGGCTTTCGAATGACACCTAAATCATAGCTCTACCACATATGATTGTCACCAAAAATGCAACCCCGCCACCACCCTTTTTGGGTGGTGAGTTCAAAACACATGGCCATATACAGTTAAGCCCACAATTATTCATACCCCTTGAAAAATATGAGTTATTTGCGTTTTTCTCATATCTATACCAGCTGGAGTGGTGGAACTTTTGCTTTACTCTAAAGACAATTAGTTTGCAAGTGCAAATCAATATATCTGAGCTCAGCATATTTTGCATAACAATAGGATTGAACAAGAATTGTGTTTTTATGCCTGTCCAAAATTATTCATACCCCATACCAAGTCTCAGGATTGAGGCCACTTTTTGTGATAATACACATGTTTTTGACATTCTAAGCATTTTTTATATTGTGTGATAGGCTTTTATATTGTTATGTAATTATTCCATGATGTGTGCATACGATGTGGATGCATTACAGATGTGTCCTATTGCATGTACAGTGAGGGATATTATAGGACAACACTCTAGCTCTTTGACAGCATGGCAAACAAGATCAAATAACTTTGTGTGTGCATATTATGAATGCTCACAAAGAGGGGAAAGGCTACAGAGCTATTTCGAAACAGTTTCAAGTGCAAGAATCCACCATACAAAGCATAATTAGGACGAACAAGACGTTCAACTTACTAAAAAACATTTAAGGATGCAGTCGGAATCCAGCGGTGTCCCCTTGTTTGGCAAGAAAAGTATTGCGAAAGGCCAACAACAATCCACAGATCACCATCAATGCTCTCCTGAACAACCTTGGCAATTCTTGGACCACGATATCATCGCAGACACTCCAGCAGACATTGCACATGAGAGGTCTCCATGAAGGCCGACCAAGAAAGACTCTACTCCTTAAAAGAGACACAGAGAAACTTGTCTTGCACCTTAGACAACCCCAAAACTGAAGACCAAAATCTTGGATCTTTGTCCAGAAGTGCTCTTGCAAATGCTAGATGAGTTTCTCTTTGTCTTTTTTCAGGAGTAGAGTCTTTCTTGGTCGGAGTCCATGAAGAACTCTTTTGTACTATGTCTGCTGGAGTGTCTGCCTTAATATATTGGTCCAAGACTCACCAAGGTTGTTCAGGAGAGCATTGATTGTGATTTGTGGATTGTTGTTGGCATTCACCATACTTTTCTTGTCAAACAAGGGGACACTGTTGGCTTCCGACCGTATTCTTCAAGGTTTTTAACCTGATTTGAACTGATTTGAACTGTCTTGTTCTTCGTAGTTATGCTTTATATTGTGGAATTTGGCACTTGAAATTGCTTCGAAATAGCTTTGTAGCCTTTCCCCTCTTTGTGAGCATTCATAATGCACAAAGAAAGGTCCTCACTGAGTTATTTGATCTCCCTTGCCATGCTGTCAAGTAGCTATAGTGTTGTCCTATAATATCCTTCACTGTTCCTTCAATAGGACACATTTGTAATGCATTATCATTGTATACACACATCATGGAATAATTGCATAACAATATAAATGCCTATCACACAATATAAAGAATGTTTGGAATGTCAAAAACATGATTGTGTATTATCACAAAAAGTGGCGTCAAACCTGAGACTTGGTAGGGTATGAATAATTTTGGACAGGCATAAAAACACAATTCTTGTTCAATTCTATTGTTATGCAAAATATGTTGAGCCCAAATATATTGATTTGTACTTGCAAACTAATTATCTTTAGTGTAAAGTGAAAGTTCCACCACTCCAGCTGGTATAGATATGAGAAAATCGCAAAAAACTCATATTTTTCAAGGGGTATGAATAATTGTGGGCTTAACTGTACATCTCACACACACGGTATAAGCCGCAGAACCTTCTATTAGATGAAGCTAAGAAACTACCGATGCGTGCGGTATAAAACACGTACAGTCTGGCGCAGCGCTGTCATGAAATAACCCCTCAGCAGTAATAAATAACAGTAAATAAAAAAAAGACCGACAAGAGGTGATGGTTGTGTGTCAACAGCGCTCTGTGAAAAACCAATTTAAATCCGCTGCAACCCTTTAGATTAAAGCTGAAAATCGGTCCGCAAGTAGTTATAACCTAAGATAGTTGTATTCTATAATAATAATACCAAGCGCTTATATAGCGCCCTTAGCCCAAAGGGGGCCTCAAGGCGCTATGTGTGGTAGGGAGAGGTGATAACCCAAATTGGTGTAAATGTGACTTTGATAGAACAAATTTAAATCACCATAGTTTCCAAGATGATGGACACAGCTGAAAACTCTAAGCTTACATGTACACTGCTAATGCTCAACAAACAAGGATCAGATGCATGGGAAATCAAAAGTAAATTAAGAGTAAACCTTGACCAATTGACTGATCCCACACCCACTCTAGACTTAGATCCAGAAATAAAGTGTGGTAAGTGGTAAGGGTATGGTGTATAAGTCCCAAGTATGCAAATGAGGATAATGAGATTTATTCCGTTGTTGAGCACTGGGTAGATGTGTGGTAGAGCATGACATTGTATTCAGTGAGCTCTCATTTGCATACTTGGGACTACTACACCATACCGCTACCGGTATTTGCGATGATGAAATCTCTACAGGGGTCACACCACTAAATAGAGCTCCATAGAGATATGTACAAAAACACTGATATAAAACTCTGTTTTAGACCACTAAATTGCGAAATTGGACCCCGTAGAGTGATTTTTTCTTAAAGATGATCACATTTCCCCACCAAAAAGTGAAAAAAATAGGTATAGGTGAACCTGCTCGATTTTCCAAAATATGCCCATGGAGTTGACTACCTTTCTGACGAGCTTGGAAATGTCGCCGTAATCACCAATGTTTCCAGTAAAAAGCACAAATTTGAAAGAGCTCTCACAATATACCTATCATGCCTATAGATGATATTCGCAGTTTATAGTAGGGAGCATGTAGGTGATGTCCCATTAATCATAATTAATAAAAAATCATAGGCATGTACGCAATGGTATTACTGTAAAGTCTTTTTAATTGAGGATTTTGTGATGCATACTTTCCAATTTTAGTTTTAAACACCGTCCTTAAGGGTAGGGGATACCCCATTTAGTGTAGTGCACCCTACAGGCGCAATTCAAGCAACATAACATCGGAACAGTGCGATATATGTAAGCCTGACGCATTATCATCAGAAGTGCGGGGGCTCACTGTAGAACTATTTGATGTCCTAACCAAGTACGGTGCTCAAGGATCTCATGAAATACCATGGCATTGTAAAATCTGTAGAAAATTCGAAAAATCTATGATAGATGAAATGGTTGATATGAAGAGAAACAAAGCAACTTGCAAATGGAAGTCCAAGAAATCAAAGGCCAATTGAGAGAAATCAGAGACAGGGACCTAAATGTAAACCATGACGAGAAAGAGCTACAAGATGCAGTGAGAGACGTACTAGAACAAGAAAAAAAGAAGACTAAATGTATGTTAGAGATCTACTAGAATTGTGCACCACTAACTCACAACGTACCATCTTGAAAGCGGTGAAAGACCTCTTCCAAGGAAAACTACAAATAAACTCAAGTGAAATAGAAAGAGCTGATATAATCCCCACAGAAAGATTAAACTTAGTAAAAGTACAAATGAAAAACAGAGAGGCATGGCGAACAGTGCTAAAAATGCCAACAAACAGCATAACGATGAGGTGTACAAAATGTATATCTGAAACCTGACCTATTACCTGGATATAAAATATTCAGAACTGACAGAGAGAGAACAACATTTAGATGTGGAGGAGCTACACTCTATATCAAAGCAAACTTCGACGTAGTTCAAAGAGAAGACTTTGAATTCCGAGAATCTGTATGGTGTGAATTATGCAACATTGAAACTAACAAAACACAACCAATACGAGAAACAATGCCAATTATGACCAAAACCAATATGAGACGAACAATGCCAAACGTGACAAAGCCAAATGTGACAATGCCAAAACGTGACAACAACAAACATGTGACAAAAAAATCGGATAGCGACAAAATCCTGATAGAGGTAGTATACATAACTCAATCAACGACAGACGAAGACATCTGCAGAATGTACCGAGACTTGGAAAAAGCAGGTGAAGAAACGGCTACTTTGGTGATGGGCGACTTCAATTTCAGGGAAATAAACTGGGAATTACTCCAATCCTCAACGGCACAAGGAGACAAATTCCTTGAAGTAGTTATGGATAATCTGTGGACGCAGCATGTCAAAAAACCAACGCGACAAAAATCTATCCTAGACCTTGTGTGATGACATCAGACCAAAACATGATCGAGGAACTACAGGTACTGGATAAACTAGGCACAAGTGATCGCCATATCATAAGCTACAAACTAATATGCAGTGTCGAACCATCAACCTACTCAAGAAATTACAACAGAGATGACTACCCTGCTATGAAAGAGAGTCTGAAACACACAAACAGGAAAGAAAATCTTTCGACCTGTGACACACAACAAGCTTGGGATCTACTACATGACAAATTAAACTCCCTAGTGGAAGAATACGTACTAATGAAAAAGAAAACAAACCAGTCCAAACAGAAGTGGATGACTAGAGCAACCATGAAATCAATACTCAGAAAGAAGAAAGCATGGAAAATGTACAAAACATCCAGTAGTGAAGAGGATCTCCAGCGTTATAGATCATGTGAGAAAGCTGCCAAAAAGACGATCCGGGTCGCTAAATTTAACTATGAGAAAAACATAGCAGATGACATCAAGCAAAACACAAAGGGGTTCTATGCCTATATAAGATCAAAGAGGAAAGTAAAAGACACCGTAGGACCACTTAAAAACGAGGCTGGCGAAATCTCATTCCTCCAGGGAAAGACACAGCAGAGGAACTAAACAAATTCTTCACCTCAGTGTTTAATTTACTGAAGTGATAGGAGAATCACCTCTACTGAAGTGATAGGAGAATCACCTCAAGCCAAGACAATGTTCAACTGTAACGATGACCTGAAACTTACCAACATCATTGTCACTTACAGAAGGGGTCGAAAAACATCTCCAAGAGCTCAATCCTTCAAAAGCTGCAGGTCCAGACGATATGTCACCCAAGTTACTGCATGAACTAGCTAAAGAACTTGCTGAACCACTAGCACTGATCTTCAACAAGTCACTCCGAGAAGGCCAGGTACCAAACATTTGGATAACAGCAAATGTCACACCGATCTTCAAAAAAGGATCAAGGTCACAAGCTGGGAATTATCGACCGATCAGCTTGACATATATTATCTGCAAAACTCTTGAAAAATTCATTTGTGACCATATCACTGACCATCTGGAGACATATCAACTCATCAGAGAGACACAGCATGGGTTACTAAAAGGAAAATCATGCACAACCAATCTACTACTCCACATGGATATGCTGTCAAAGTATGCGGCTGAGGACACACCAGTTAGATGTCATGTACCTAGATCTGGCCAAAGCTTTTGACAAGGTCCTTTACCGAAGACTCATTGAAAAACTGCGGGCACATGGAATAGATGGAAAAGAAGTGAAATGGATCCAAGCGTGGCTGGCAGACAAACCCAGAGAGTTGTAGTACGAGGAGCTAAATCAGAAGAAAGTCTAGTCCAAAGTTCAGTTGTGGAAGGATCGGTACTAGGACCCCTATGTTTCCTAGTCTTCATGAACGACTTAGAAGATGGTATAGACTCAAAGAAAAGCAAATTTGCAGACGACACAAAGCTATCAAGACCGGTACCAACAGACCAAGACATACAAACACTTTAAGACGACCTCAACAAACTAATCGACTGGGCCACAAAATGGAAAATGACTTTCAACGTCACTAAATGCTCAGTCATGCACATAGGCCACAACAACCCTCGCAATGTATACCAGATGGACAGCAAAGCATTGAACAGCCCCAAGGAGGAAAACGATCTTGGAGTGTGGATACAAGAGGACCTGAAAGTTTCCAAACAATGTGCAGAAGCAACAAAAAAAAGGCCAATCAAACCCTAGGGATGATCAAGCGAACATTCAAATATATACGAAAGCCGGGATATTGTTATGCTACTCTACACATCTCTCATCAGACCCCATGTAGACTACTGTATTCAAGTATGGAGACCACATCTATCCAAGGACATAAAACATAAAACTGCTAGAGGGAGTTCAACGGAGGACATCAAAAATAATTCCAGAACCGAAACACAGGCCATATGATGAAAGACTGAAGAAACTAAACCTCATGACCCTAGAGGACAGAGCAAGGAGTGCAGACTTAATCCAAGTACACAGAATCTTCAATGGCATCGATAACATCATCTCATCAGATCTATTCCAGCTAGCTGATAAAACAACAACTAGAGGTCATTCCTACAAGCTCCAAAAACAACACATGAGGGTAGACGCCAGAAAATACACTTTCAGCCAAAGAGTCGTCCAAGACAGGAACAACCTGCCTGAATCAGCTGTAAGCGCACCCACAACAAACACCTTTAAGTCAAATATCAAGTCACCATTCTTGTACTGTTAGACCTGAGTAGCGCATTTGATACCATTGATCATAAGGTACTGCTCTCAAGATTGCAGGACCTTATTGGTGTCAGTGACATTCCGCTGAAGTGGTTCACATCTTACTTAGCTGGTAGATCACAGCGAGTATGCATCGACGGAAAATTCTCCAGTACTCAGTTTCTGCGATATGGTGTTCCTCAAGGTTCCGTGTTAGGGCCCTTGCTATTTTTGGTCTACACTCTTCCGCTTGGTCGCATCATTCGCGAATACGGTTTAGCTCTGCATATTTACGCAGACGATACGCAGATTTATGCATCTATTTGTCCAATTTCTGCTGATGGTGTGAATCTTGCTTTATCCACTATTGAGAACTGTGTTAGTGATATACAGAACTGGATGTCGCGAAATTTTCTGAAACTGAACGCTGAGAAAACTGAGGTCATTGTGTGTGGATTTCGTGCCCAGTTGAATAAATTCCATATCCCCTCGATGAATATCGCTGGTGTCAATGTCCCAGTGCAGGTGAACGCGGTTAGAAATCTTGGTGTGATGTTCGACTGCAACATGACTATGTCCGCTCAAGTGACTGACGAAGGTTGTGAAAGCGGCCAATTATCATCTTATAAACATCGGCCGTGCTCGCAAGATGTTAACAACTGAATCAACCAAAATGGCTGTTCACTCCCTCGTAACATCACGAATCGACTACTGTAATAGTCTGCTGGCTGGTATTAGTAAATCGCTCCTTAAACGTCTTGTAAACATTCAACGTACGCGTACTGCAGCTCGCATTGTAACTAGAAAACGGAAATATGACTCCATTTCCGCCGATCTTGTCGAGTTACACTGGCTCCCGATAAAGCAGCGCATAGAATTCAAGATTCTTGTAATTGTATTCAAATGCCTTCACCAGACAGCTCCTGACTACCTTTCTGAACTACTTCATGTTTCAACATCTCACCGCAATCTTCGCTCGACTTCAACTGCCTCTTTCATTCTCACTGAGCACAGGACACATCGTTCAACGTTCGCCGACAGATCTTTTTCTTGCTATGGACCTAAACTTTGGAATGCATTACCAAATCATGTTAAATGTGCTTCCTCAATTCACATATTCAAGAAACTGCTCAAGCAACATCTCTTCTATAATGCTTACAATCAATAACTTATTTCATCATGTTTGCATTGACTTTTCTGCTGTTATTTGACTTACGTATTTATTTTTTCATCCATTGTTTTTATGCGCCTTAGTGCAATTTTATTGGTTTTTGGCGCGGTATAAATGCATAGTAGTAGTAGTAGTTGTCAAATGAACCGACAGTGCCAATCTCAACCGACACGACGTCAATATTTAGGGGTGGGGTGATCACCCCCTCGCCCCCTCTGGTTATGCCACTACATAGGACAATTAATGGGGAAAATGCACAGTGTAGTGGTCAATGTAACACTTCATTGAACAGACGACAAAGATGTTCTTTTGAGCACGAAATAGTGTTGATTTTGGCACATTCAGATTGTGACCTCCCCATGTTCTCAAGCAAGTAGCTGAGCACTGGAGCCAGGAATTGCTTCAAATTTGGTATCATTGTAAAGATGAACACATCAGCTTTACATGGATATATAAACACTTAATGAACATATCCCGCGATATTTGAAAATATTATGCTAGAAAAAAATATTCCAAACATTTTTTGAGCAGTTGAGTACATTCAGTACATTCTGAGACCAACGTATAATAGCACAATAGCTACGAACTATATATATATTTTTTCATTCTTATTTTATAGTTTATTGGTTATTTTTTCTTTTATCATAAAATAACCCTTTTGGTTAGATTTAGTCACTTAATCAAATAACAACAAATGTCCCTCTTTATAAAATCGGCGAATCCAGCGAGTTGTTCCTGCTTAAAATAATCGCGTTGTAGCACACGCACACACCCCAACGCTGCGTTTACGCACAACGGTATACACCGGCAACCTCGTGTGCGCCACGCTTGAATTGAACATCTTAACGAGATGCCTTGCGCCCTTTACGGTATGAATTAAGCCACGCCCCAAACTATATATTATCGGTCTAATAATAGTGCGTATCAGCTGAAAATCAGCCAAAAACCAATAAGACTGCCTGTTGACATGACAAAACCACACCCACTATTATAAGACTATACGATAAAGGCAGGTGGGGAGAGTTGTCTTTTCAAATTAAACACAGCATATTTTGAAAACTATACAATTAAGAATTTGACAAATAGTCGCTTGACCTGAGACTAAAATTAGGTATATTAGTCTCAGGTTTGACTAAAACAACACCGGTGTTCAGATTCGGACAATTTTCCAGACCCAAATCTAGAATTATGCCCGCTATCTTATACACCGGATACTGCGCGGAAGTAGTGCAGTAGTCACGGAATAATTATTGGCATCTATTTCACATTCCACATTAACACTGCGGTAAATTATATACAACATTTTAGCGGCTTGCTCACATTCTTAATCCACGCGGCTGCAGAGCTCCACAACTTTTCACAAAATGATTACAAAATGTCACAATTATTCAATTTCATCACCATATTTGGAATCACCATGAGAATATCAGAACAAATCATATCCTTCCCAACACCAGATTTGTAGTTCATGGCAGAAGACTACGTAATGCAGATCAGGGCTGTTCTGAAAGCGGGATGTTCTAAATGATAATTGTGAAACTGAATCTGCATTACGTAGTCTTCTGCCATGAACTTCAAATCTGGTGTTGGGAAGGATATGCCTTATTTTGTCAATCTTTTGAACAATTCATTTTAGGTGACTGTCCAGTATACATGCATTGTGATTTTATGAACTGTTTACATTATAGTTCTTTTCATGTGCAATTTTTGTTTGGAAGGGGGGCTTGTGAGTTTGTGTATGAGTGCATGCTTGGATACATGTGTTTTCATATTGTGTGGTAAAGGGGGTTTATGTGTGCCTTTTTCTTTTTTTGGTTGTCAATCTTTTGTACAATTCATTTTTACTGCCCAGTATACATGTATTGAGTTTTTGATGTACTGTTAACATTTACATGTTGTGATTATTTGATAATGTGCAATTTTTAAGGTCTTTATTGGGGGGGGGGGGGGGGGGGGGGGGGGCTAATAGTACTTTTCATGTGCAATGTTGTTTGGTGGGTGGGCTTGTGAGTTTGTTTATGAGTGCATGCTGTGGATACATGTGTTGTCGAATTGTGTGGTATAGGGGGTTTATGTGTGGAGGGTGAGTGTACACTTGTGGTGTGAGGATATTTGATTCATTTGCTTGTAAATGTGTGTGATTGGATTCTTTAATATTTTTTTGTGTGGGGATTTGCAATCATAATTATGTATTTTATATGTTATCGCTGTTTTATCATGTATTTATATGTATTTTTGATGATAATATTAGATGTTTTTATATTGTAAAAAATACGCAATTTGGCCTTTGGCCACGATGTTGTTTTATAATAAATTGAATTGAATTGAATTGAATGCATTAAAATAAGTACAAAAATGCCTAGAATTGGTTCAGTGATCCTTGAAATAAACTTTGAAAGTTGGGAGAGGTTTCTGAAAAATCTTATTTTGTATGGTTCAGTTCAGTTCAGTTTATTTCAGTTTATTTACCACAAATGAGAAAACTAATAGCCGCGTGAATTAAAATTGATGCAGACATAATTATTATTAACGAACTGACTCCCTCGCTGACTCTCACATGATCAGAACGTAATTCGGACACCAAAATATGTGAGCTTAAAGAACGGAAGTAAATTTTGATTCAGGAAGTCAAACGCGCAAAATGGTGTGGAAGATGATACATTAGAATCATCATTCAGATATTGGTCACTATTTGGAAATGCTAGCAGTACTATGTACAGGTTTACAGGTGGGCCTATCATGCATGATATTAGGGAAGTCAATCAATGAAATATGCTGACCAATCATCAATTGCCATTTCATCATGGATGTTACACAAGTGTTACGTTACCTTGGACATGCATGGGTGTAGCCTCATTCCACGAATATCAAATTGCATCGATCTTTTCCTGATGTTTCAATGAAATTTCGAACGTTTCAGTTTCATGTGACCATTTTGAAATAATTAAAAAAAAGATGCAATCTTATATCCATAAGTTGGGGTATCAAAATTAAGAGTTCATCACCATAGCTTTAAAATCTGTGTCAATTATAATCAAGATGGCTAACATAGCTATCAATATTATTTATGAGTCTGAAACTGGCAGCATATATTTTTACTGAAGATGATATTATATTGAGAAAAAACCTAAACTGGTAGTACTCGTTCCATGCTGCTACCTGTGAATCCAGAACGAACGATTTCAATCCGAGATGAACATAGTTTCAAAGGAAAGTACTCAATTCGCCCTCTATGCCTTCATAATCTATGATGAGGCAGGCACGAATCCAGTGCTACCTCCGTGATTTTCGCCCATCTTATTGGTCACAAAAGGCCCCCTCTTTTTATGGAATTCAAAAGTTCCAAATAGCAGGCTTCGGACTCGGATGGTCCAATGGTACAACACATTTGTCGGACCTGAGACAAGGTATAGGTCTATAGTATACCTTAAGTAGCGCCCATTCATCTGTTCATACTCTAGTCATCACTGTCATGGTCATAATACATTAAAGGCATATTATGTGATCTTTTCCAGAGAGCGCCCTCTATTCATTATTTTTTTTAGAAAGTAGATTTTCTTGCAGATTTACATTTCTGATCATAAATCATACATACATTCCAAGTTACAGAGCGATACGATTCCTAATTACCTCAAAATCATGGTTTTAGAGTGAATTTAGAGTGAAATATATAAACTGTCGGTGTTATCCGACAGTTTATTTTCACTCTAAAATCATGATTTTGAAGTAATTAAGAATCGTATCGCCCTGTAACTTGGAATGTATGTACGATTTATGATCAGAAATATAAATCTGCAAGAAAATCTTCTTTCCATTTTTTTTTCGATGTTGAGGGCGTTCCCTGGAAAGATCACATAATATACCTTTAATAGTGCGTTGGACAAAATTCAAGCTATTTCACGCGAGCGTGTGCGTTGCTGTCCGCGGAGTTGCATCCAGATGCATAAAATGAGAGATGATGCCTGCATGCGGGCACGTGATTTCAAGTTGACCAATAAGGACGCGCGGTCATTTATGAAACCGTCTGGTACCCACTTCTGGGCTTACGCACGCACACTCGTACGCATACGCACGTATTATTGAATGTCCATAGCATTATGATCAGTGATGACGCTGACTATTATACCTGCTGCGTGCAGCGATCCAGGTCTGCTGCGTCATTGTTACAGTTGATGGCCAATCGATAACCCCACTTCAGTTTAATTTGTTGTACGACTTCATTATGAGTTGGCGCGCTATTTTGAACCCAGTGTTATCCACACGTGTATTAATAAATAGCCAGAACACACTTACGTATGGGATGGTTGACTATATGATACATTTCTACAATGATTATGCATTTATATTGCTAGAATTATAGCATTTTAGAAGAAGTACCGGTATGTCAATTACTACTAGTGACATGCCTGAACATATAAACGATGTATTATGATTATCAAAGTTAATGATTTGTGTTTAGATTTAATATGAATTCAAACACAATGAGCACTGAAGAACATTCGTCTCGTTAAAACCTGTTTAATTCATATCTAACATTTCTGTTTTCTCACAACTAGACCTTTTTGGTAGATTCCCTCGGGAATTCTCACCGAAGCAAATGAGATTGGATCAAGACTATTCCTTTCTCATGTCCAAGGCTGACAGCAAAATTGTTAACTTTACTTGTTGGAAGTGGCTCTTTTTGCTTCATTCTTTTCTTCCCATCTTTTAAACTTTCATTTCATTCAACCAGCATGCTTATATATGCTTTTTAAGCCTGGTCCGAGCATTTTGCTTTAACATAGTCCCTTCAGGACTCAAGCGTGTGTACGTATGGACCGACCGCGTAAACAAACAAACACGCAAACAAAAGTCATCAGCCCCGATTTACACGTGGGGCGCTGGTGGTGGATGTCTTCCGAGTCATCGACACCAGATGGTGTCAGACGACTCAAAAGTGGGTTGTACACGACCGGAAGATAGTACCTGCCCTCATCTCTGTTCAGAGTGCTCCTGGTTTATTTATACTACATCATACTCTCATAATGATCTAAGCATTGCTAAGTTTGCGCTTAAATGAATTATGCTAGAAAGCAGCTTCAGGAG
Source organism: Ophiura sarsii (assembly GCA_035610835.1). NCBI lineage: Eukaryota > Metazoa > Echinodermata > Ophiuroidea > Amphilepidida > Ophiuridae > Ophiura > Ophiura sarsii. The sequence continues at coordinate 36,332,702 of CM069458.1, forward strand.
GACATCCCAAGCGATGAGTATCAAGAAAAAGAAAAGAAAAAGAGAGTATGTGATTTCACGTGCCAAAGGTGAGGCATGACTTCCAAAGTCACCGAGAATATTGCACAATCACAATCGAACCACCAACACAAATTCTGAAAATCTAATTTTAAAAATAAATAATAATATGCAGTATAAATTTAAATAAATAATGATTAAGAAAAAAACACAGTTTTCTGGAAAAAAAACCGAAACATGGATTCAGGTACATTATATATATCCGGTTTATTTTACGCAACCGGGTCAAATTAATTTGTCAATTTTTGAGGGTATAGGCCTACCTCGCAAAACCTAATATTTTCCCCAAAGTTCACAATGAGATTTCACTGAAAAACCTGTCGCACATGCGCAGAAGTAGAAATGACGTAATTTCCCAATTCTAAATTTGGAGATAAATTTGGAGGCCTAACATTTTGAAAACAAGGTTTTGGTGATATCAAATTACTTAAATACCCTAATAGTACCCATCAAATGTCTCATCAGATCATTTCACATTCCATCCACCAACTTCATTAGACATTGTCTTACTTTATTGACTGCAAAATGGTGAAAATAATTCATTTGTTATTCTCAGTAGCGCTATTAGCCCTGTGCTGTCTGGGTAAACCATTCAACTTGTCTAAACGCTCTACAAGCTTGCACTCCACTGCCGCACCGCCGTCAAACACCTGTATGCCTTCCTTGGAAATCACCGATATGCTGCAGAGGCATAACGTTGAATCCGATTCAGGTACCACGAATTCTTACCTGATGCTACCGCTTCGTGAGGCATCTCATCCCCCAGGAAATCCCGCCGAGCATCATCACCACCATCAGCATCAGCATCACCAACATGAACATCCCGGTCACCGTCAATGTCGCCGTGACAACTCGGAGTCCAACCTGGCGGGGTTGTGTCCCTTTGTTTGGATAGACGATTTTAACGTCACCCGAATTCCGCAGAATATCCCAAGGAGCAGGTGCCTCTGCGACTCCGGTTGTTTGGACCAGAACAATTCCTTGCTGATGAACATCGGCAGTTCTTGTCAGCCGATCACTGTGAACTTGAAAGTGTTGATCCGTAGTCATGATGAAGCATCTTCTAATTGCGTCGAAGGATTCGTGAGATATGAACTGGAGACGTTGAACGATTGGCCAGTTGGTTGCCACTGTGTTCCAGACATGCCATGATCCAACAACTAACGGATAATCCAAAAAAATCTAACGGAAGCGGATTAATAGGCAGCCATAGAGACGAACATTCTGGATATTTATTTATTTATTTATTTATTAACTCCACAAGCAGTTGACATCAGAAATCATTCCTTTTACAGAGTCTACAGGTTTGACGTAAAACTTTCACGTACTATAATTATCACACGGTGTCTGTATTTCCGGATACGTTTTGATTAAGAATACAGGCTTTTTGGTGTATGACGTTTGGCTTTCTGAATTTCTATGATAGCGAATCGACAAAGTGATTGTTTTTTCTGCAAATTATGCACACCAGACTTGGGCCAGATAACGTTGAGTAATTACAAAGCATCGCCATTTTGTGCGTGACATTCGGCATTTAGAGTAATAACGGTAATATTTTTCGGTAAAGTCATTACTTTTCTACAAACACGCATTTCAGACTTGCACCAAATAGCATTTGGCTACAAAGACCGTGAAAAAGGTGTGTACTTTAATTAAGCTTTGACATTAGTGCTATATAAAAATATTATAAGTTGAACACTTGATAGATGGTCAATTAACTGCAAAAGTTGAACTAATCGGAAGAGCAGAAATGCCTTGTAATTGTAATCTAAAATACATTTCCCATTCGTATCAAGCATGTCTATGTATTGCAATTTAAGGTTTTTTAATTTCGTCATTAGAAAATAATTAATTTGTATCTGATAATCTCAGTTATATTTGAAGAATAAATCTTGTCAGATCAGGGCTTTTTTAAAATCAATCATTTTCATGCTGATAATGCACAATCCGTTCTTCCTTTTGGTTTAACTTGGTTGTCATATTCATATTAGGGAATACCTAATATATGCCTACAGATGAGCATATCCGTTCTATACACTTGGAACGTTTAATGTCCATCCATCCATGGAAATATTTAAAGTGCTTCCGCAATGTAAAATGCAGCTTAGGTTTTACCACATTTACAAAGATGTGCAATACTGTTATAATTATATTATATTATATTCCTTAATTTAATCCTCATTATTTATTTAATACATGTGATAAAAATGATCAACTTTAAAAGTGAAATGCGAAAAGGGGTCATTTCCGGTGAAACAAAAATATGCACTCTTTCATTTTATACGTTGTAGTATAAAAGTGTTGGCATTCTAAAATACAATCTTTTGTGAAATTGTCATATTTCACGGAACAAGATACGTAAATAATATTTATTACCTAAGGCCACGAGAAAAAACCACTCTGTTCTACGGACAAACGGGCATTTTTAATTATTTTTGTTTTGCTGTTGTTGTTTTCAAACGTTTTGGGAATTTCCGAAATAAACTGCTCAAATCAAAATGCGGAAATTTGTTTTCAATCGCCAATTTGTGAATATTTCACGATATATTCATATTGTGTTTCGTTCATATCAATGAAAAGCTGATGTGTTTATCTTTCCAACGATACCTCATTCGTAACAATCACTTGTTTCATGTTTCAGTGCTTAGCCACCTGCTTGAGAATGTGGAGAGGTCTCATTCAGAATGTGCCAAATTCACCACTATTTCGAGGCTGAGCCCTGCTGAAACAAGTGATTGCTACAAATCTTGGTATCATTGGAAAGTTGAACATAGCTTTCCATTGATATGTAAAAAAGAAATCATAAGATTAAAAAAAAATTCAAAAAATTGTCCAACATTTTTCTAATATTTTGTTGACAAAAAATGGGTCGGGCCCGTTGAACAGGGGGTTTTTTCTCGGTGGCCTAACCTTCATTGTTTCTATGATTGTGAAGCTGTGACAGCGGTTATTGTGATACTGATAGTGATAGCTCAATCCTTTTGCGTTTTAGTAAAACATGAACTATTTCTAAAATAATCACAGCATATAATAGACATTTTAGCTAAGACTTTTCTTATATATTTATAAAATTTCTTCTTCATTGAGAAAATGACGACAATGAAAAAAGTGTGTGTTTTCCCTTAAAGGCATACTATGCGATCTTTTTTTCATGGAACGCCCTCTATCTGTGATTTTTGTGTGTCAAATTACATTTATAACCATGAAACTTAAAATATTTTTAATTTAGTGAGCAATAATACATATCCTAATTACTTCAAAATCAGATTTTGAAATATGTTGTCTTGATATATATAAAAGGGTTTTTTTCTTTCGAAAGTAGAATTCCATGGTTTAACACCGTACGACCCCAACTGTTACACAATAAATACACACCTACGGAGTGCTTTATGATGAAAATCGAAACAAATATGTTGAAAAATTCCTTAAATTGGAAGCAGATTTCCATTATAATTCAGTAGAGTACTGTGGTGTGTTTTTAATGAACAATATATAGACAAAGTAGACATAGTCCATGAAAGTCTTTCCTGATAGTCAAACTTCATTATAAAACAGCAGAAATATGAGTAACATTTTGAAGAAAAAAAATCACATTATATTGCATTAATGTACATTTTGTTACACCAACCCTATTTATTTTGTTGAAAAACATGTATTGTCACTTAAGTGTGAATTTTCTATTTTCTCCATATATTTATACCAATTATTTATCTTTTTATTTATTTATTTTCAAATGTGTAACTTTGTTGTAATATTGTATATGTTTTGTGTATAATTATTATGTCTGCTGTATATTGTTTTCGGGGGCGTTGTTTAAGCGCTGTGCTTTTTCAAGGGCGCTTTATAAGTGCCTATATTATAATAATAATAATACAAATTAAGTTTATGTATTTATTCTGTAAGAGTTACATGATATCATGCAAAGATAAACGTGACACTTGATTCATTTGTTACTATTTCATATTCTATTATTTGCATGTACCATGCAGTGATTGAAAATGAAACTTGTCATGTTTATTTTCATATTCCACAAAATTTATGTTTATTCATTATTCTTTTTATTTTTTGAATCATTTTTGAAATTCAAAAAATATCAGAAATAAATTTGAACGAATCAAAAGTTTGTCAAAAAATGTTGTTAAAATGGGTCGGTCGGGCAGTTGAACATGTTTTTCCATCGCCATATCACTGCTTATGTACATTATTGTGATGAAGTGACCCATTTGTACCATAGTAAAAGCACAGAAAATGTACTAGTTTTTAGTGTTATTTCGCAACAGAGAAAAAGAGCATAAACCAATATTATTAACCAAGAAAATGTATTGTACACTTACAATATTACTCAGAATGACCGATTATATATTACAAATATGTGTTTTTATTTAATTTGCATATTTATATTTTCCAGACTATTATACACAGAAAAAAAAGGTGAGTCATCATCGTAAAATGAGTCACTACATGGACAAAATGACTCATTTTGAGCCATAGTGTGTCACTACATGGACAAAATGACTCATTTTTCGATGATGACTCACTTTTTTTCTTTCTGTGTACATTTAATAAAAAACATGACTGTTACAATAACTTCCATTTACAAATGTACTATAACATTTATGAAAGAGTTTGGTACTCTTTTGCATGTAATAATATAATTGATAAATAATATTGCTTTAATGTACATTTTGTTAAACCAACCCTATTTTTTTGTGAAAAACATGTAACGTTTTTCATTTCCCCATATATTTATAACAATGAAGTTATGTATTTATTCATTTATAACATTAACATCATTCTGTATCATGCAAAGATAAACATGACATTTTATTCATTTGTTTCTATTTCATGATCTATTATTTACATATCATGCAGTGATTGAAAATGAAACTTGCCATGTTTATTTTCATATTTCCCAAAGACTTATGTTTTATTCATTATTCTTTTCATTTTTTGAACCATTTTTGAAAATCAAAAAATATCAGAAATAAATTTAAACAAATCAAAATGTTGTCAAAAAATGTTGTTAAAAAAATGGGTCGGTCGGGCAGTTGAACATGTTTTTTCCTATCGCCTTATCACTGCTTATGTACATTATTGTGATAAAGTGACCGATTAGTATACCATGGTAAAAGCAAAGAAAATTTACTAGTTTCTAGTGTTAATTCGCAGCAGAGAAAAAGAGCATAAACCAATATTATTAACCAAGAAAATGTATTGTACACTTACAATATTACTCAGAATGACCGATTATATATTTAAAAAATGTGTTTCTATTTAATTTGCATATTTATATTTTCCAGACTATTATACATTTAATAAAAAACATGACTGTTACAATAAATTCCATTTACAAATGTACTATAACATGAAAGAGTTTGGTACTGTTTTGCATGTAATAATATAATTGATAAATAATATTGCTTTAATATACATTCTGTTAAACCAACCCTATTTTTTTGTGAAAAACATGTAACGTTTTTCATATTCCCCATATATTTATACCAATTAAGTTATGTATTTATTCATTTAAATTATTTCTGTATCATGCAAAGATAAACGTGACACTTTATTCATTTGTTTCTATTTCATGATCAATTATTTACATATCATCAGTGATTGAAAATGAAATTTGTCATGTTTATTTTCATATTTCACAATTGATAAATAAAATTGCTTTAATGTACAATTTGTTAAACCAACCCTATTTTTGTGTGAAAAACATGTAACGTTTTTCATATTCCCCATATATTTATAACAATGAAGTTATGTATTTATTCATTTAACATCATTCTGTATCATGCAAAGATAAACATGACATTTTAGGCCAAAACAATTAAAATACTTTGTTTTGTCTCAGCGCCCATATGTGCTATGCGATTTTATTTATTTTTACCAAAACAAGCTATGGTCTATGCCCTTTATTTTTATATATATTTTTTATTAAAATAATAATACAGCCAATTATAGTTGTGCTCTTTTCTTTTTAATAAAAGTAATCAGATATGATCAATGCACATTGTATGCTTGTGTTCTCTTTATCCCTTAATTTCACAAAGTTAGTTGAATGTGTGTTCTCAGTCACAAGGTTGCCGAGTATCACCGAAACTGATTAGTTTTTGTTAAAGGTGTATGTTCCGATCACCTTTTTGGACCTATGATTTTTTTAACATCAAGATATTTTGATATTAGAAGTATCCCCATATTTTTCTCATTATGTCTGTAAAATCTTAGAGGGCTGAAATGTACCATTTTGAAATTATAGGCTAAAATGGTGGTTACCTACCAACCAGTTTGTGTACTAACTCAATGGGCAAATGTTTTGTGACCGTGTGCTTCTAAAATTAGAACCATTGGAGTTATGCAACTCAAACTTTGGAATGCGACAATTTTAAGGATGACCTTTCATGTACAATAGAAAAAATCAAGTTGAAAATCGGGCCATCAATCGGAACAACCTTTATGCGAAAAGAAGAAAAAAATGAAAAAAAAATAGAAAAGAAACTGGAAAAAAGTAGTGCGTATCGGCCAAAATCCAATCAAATTGCCTGTTGACATCCAAGACCACACCCACTATATAAGAATATGGTTTAATCAGTTCCAATCCGGTTAAATGTCTAGGAGTGTATTTCAGGAAAGACAAACAAGTAGCTGACGACCTTTAATTGGAAACCCAAAATAAACAAAATAGATAAAATTGTAAATGGTTGGAAAGCAAGAAAACTTACATACTACGGGAAGGTAGCTATAATAAAAACCTTGGGTATATCACAAATTTTCTATAATGCGACTTCGATGTCATAAAAGCAATCAACAATAAAACATTCAGGTATCTTTGGGGTTCTAACTGTGAAAAGCTCAAAAGAGATACAATCACTGGATATATGGAATATGGAGGCTTAAATATGCCTAATGTAGAATATCACATACTAGCTCTAAAAATTAAATGGAGAAATATGCGGGTTTTATCTCTCCGCGCGCAAAAGTAATCCAAGCGTACACGCGTGATTGTGGCCACATGCACGCGGTTTTGATCGCACGCACGCGTCACGCATATGATGCACAGTGCGCTCGTTGCCTTCATGTGCGCCCGCGTTCTTCTGTATTCATTAGCTGCTGTAGTACATGGTACAGCCTATACAGTCCTCAAAACAAGTAACTGACCAGGTAAATAATATGCTCTCAACTCCAAAACTATAGCTCTTACGTAAACATTTTAAATTATAAACGTGTAAGGAAATTTCTTTTCTTCAATTTGAGATATTACACGTGAAGATTGAATGAATATTAGGTAAGTTATATGCCCAAAACTAAAACAAAGTCCCTTTTTCATTTTAACATTTTGCTCGTGTACACGCAGCCTTGGACTAGCAACAGGCAGATTATTGATTAACTGGTAGCGACAACTCACGGGTCGATTGTAAGATGAGGATTGGGGATGCTTCAATTGACCATTGCCGCCCATACACATACCTGTCACACACCCCTGCGTGTTCAAAACCAAAGTGTAAAAATGTAAACTGCACTTTGTTCTATCCTTATCAATGTAGTGTTCTTAATTATTAACCGATCTTCATGAACAATGTCTCAAATTAAAGAGAAGTAATTACTATACAACTTTATAATTTAATATTTTTACGTAAGAGCTATTAACACCCAAATGCTGAGCTACTTCGGCCATATCTCGCGTCGCAAGGGTAACAACCTAGAGAAGATGATCATGCAAGGCATGATTGAAGGGAAGCGCAAGAGAGGCATACCTCGTTCCCGGTGGATTGACCAAATAAAATTGATTACTGGACACCCTCTCCGTGATTGTTACTCCTTTGCTGAAAATCGTTATTTGTGGCGTAGTATCTGTAAGGTCACGAGCTGTCAGTCATGACAGGACCGAACCAACCAACGTAAGAGCTATAGTTTTGGAGTTAAGAGTATACGTATTACCAGATCAGTTACTTATTTTGAGGACTGTACATTATCAGACCATCGTACATGTATGTAGCAAAACAGCTATAAGAACTATATTTTATTCTTTAAATATATTACAGGGTGTCCCAAAAGTTTCTATAGGCCTACCATTTTAAAGCTGCGGTATATCTTCAGTTAGAAAATTAGCTGTATCAAACTGGAAGCATATTTGTATAGAAAATACTTGCAGAATTAATTGAATACCAAACTTGATCAACATATGCAGCTGACTGAACTTGAGATTGGCACTGCCGGTACATTTGACAAGAGGAATCATGGAATTATGATGGTCAAAAGTACACAGATGGATATTTTTCCCACTTTAGAGGCAAAATGTACTTAAATCATAGCAAAAGGAAGGGTAAAAGTCGAACATTTTCGACTTTCAACGTGCGCATTTTTTGAGTAAGAACAATCTTGTCGGTTCACTATCATTTCTTGCCTCCAAATAGGAAAAACCTAGCTACGCCACACTGATCAGGACCGTTTTCACCTAAGATAAAGGCGCGTGAAAATGTCCATTGCAAGATTCGGTCTTTTTACCCAAAATATGGTCAAAATTGACCTTTTTGTTAACAAATGGCCAAAAATGACCTAAATCCAATAAGGGTATTTTTTATGGAAACAGGAACCTTTCTTACCTTAGATGAAAACATAGATAACAAGATTATGATTTTGTTATCACCAAAATTGTCATTTTTTGACCAAAAACAGCCACAACGGCCAAAAAATCGTGAGTAGGGTCAATGAGAGTGACATTTTTGGAATCAGCGCATTTGTTTATCAACGTATGCAGTTGACTGAACTTGAGATTGGCACTGTCATGCACTGTCGGTACATTTGACAAGAGGAATCATGGAATTATGATGGTCAAAAGTAAACAGATGGACATTTTTAAAATGTTCTTAAACAGCGTGTCCCAAAATGTACTTAAACACCGTGTCCCAAAAAACTGGGTTCAAAAGTTTGCGAGCTTACAACTAAAAAGTAGGAAACATAGATATTTAGGGATATTAAACAAAATATACATGACTTTAATTGGTTAAACTCTGTAATTAATCCAATATAAACTTTTTGAAATACAAAGATTTTAATAGAGCGTGGTCAAAACCCATTTGTCCCACTTTTCAAGGAACACCCCGATAGTGTTGCAATTGCACATTGTTGTGATTTCGTCAATGTTTTGCCTTTGCATTCGTTCTTTACAAAGACTTGGGCAGTAAATAAAATTATCTTGGTCATATACCAATAATACAAGTTCATTATTTACATAAACATTAACAAAAAAGTTCTTTGTTATTGTCCGAGTTATTGTTAAGTTTTTTCGGAGAATAAACCCCATGCCGGGAATACTGCACATAGCGCACAGTTTCATGCAAAGCACGGATGGTTTATTCCTTAAATCGGGACAAATGGGTTCTGACCACGCTCTATTCAAATCTTTGTATTTCAAAAAGTTAACATTGGATTGGTCTCCAAATTACCCCAATTAAGGTCAGGTATATTTTGTTTGATATCCTTAAATATAAACTATTCATAATTCCTACTTATTTCGTTATAAGCTCGCAAACTTTTGAACCCAGTTTTTTTGGGACACGCTGTAGGGCCTATAGGCTTTTCAAACCTTCCTTAGGAAAAATTCTGATTAACGGCAGTTATCTGATTTTATCTCCCGGAGTATATGTTTTACGCTTTATACGTACTCTCTTAAATGTTGCGATTGACTATTCAATCAAAAAGATTGATTTTTCAATCTACATGTACCGATTGTGATTATACAGGGTGAGTCAAAAAAAAACTGCAATAGGGGAAAGAAGCCATCTTATTTTCGAACCAAGTTCATGTTAACATTTTTTTAAACGTTATAAGAATAACAAACATATTTGCTACTAATTTCGTGTGATTTCGTGGGTCAATCGCGTTTTACATTTGCCTTTGGTGAACCTTTTTACCCATGCACCCATTTCACATGCTTGTCCACGAGACATTCAAAACATTGCAAAATGCGTCTCTCATTAGAATGTGAAAATTCGAGTAAATGTGTGACATAATTGGAATTTAATGCAGTCCTTTCTTGTTTACATAGGAGATAAAATAATTAATTTACATACTACGAATTGCTTTAATGCTCTAAATTTCAGTAAAAATGAAATTATTAAATTGTTGTATGTTGGCGGGATATTCACATGTGAACATGAAATGTGTGCAATTTCAATTGAAAATCACTGTGTTCGTGGACAAGCACATTTGGTTGTGCAGCAAAAAGGTTCACCAAAGGCAAACGAAAAATGTGATTGACTTCATTTTTTCACATAAAGTTAGGAACAAATATATCATTCTTGCACTTCAACTTGGTTTTGAAAACAAGATGGCGTCTTTCCACTATTGCAGGTTTTTTTTACTCACCCTGTATTAGGGACACATCTTTTTTGATCGAATATTCAGTGGAGTGATTTGAATGTTCAATCATCAATCACAAGGAGAGATTTTTAATCTTCTATGGCGATTGAAGTTAGTGACAATTCTTTTCAGATTGAATAATCAATCGAGAGATTGATTTGCTTTGTTTTTCAATCTTTTGCCGACTGTAATGAGGGGAAAATTCAAAACAATTGATTTTGTGTGTGAAAATGTTCACTTATTTTTTTTTGGAAACTCATTTCATCCATGTAATGTATGTCATTTGATAAGTTTGGTTTGGTTTGGTTTATTGAAAAATACAAAATCGTGGCCTACAAGCCAAATGGCATGGCATTTTAATACAATATTATAAAAACATTTAAATACATTCAAAGAGATACATTAAAATTTAAATACAAATAACAAAGACACATTTATAGAAGTAACACTTGATTGAATGGTAAAATCAGTCTACAAAAAGTGTATAAGTCAATCTTGAAATCGATTTTTTTCAATCCATTTAGATTGACTCCTGTCATCAATCGCAAAAAGATTGAAATATTTCAATCGCCCAATTTAAGAGAGTAAACGTAATGGTCAGCTGAGACGATTATTACTAAATCGTCAACGGAATCATCACAAAAGACTTGCTCCCTCAACTCCCCCACCCCCGCCTCCGAAGTAATCGTCCTTGTTACTGTGGTGTTTATTGTTGTTTTAAGTAAAGTTGTAACCTACGTACCCGGATGATAACCTTTTAATTATACCATTTTCGCTCCACCCGTCTCTTCCGCATATTTGGATAGAAAACACTTGCAGAATTAATTTGATACCAAACTTGGTATCAGTTCTGCTATCAAACGTATGCAGTTGTCTGAACTTGGATTGTTTAAAGTACGTACCCACCCAGATGATAACCTTTTAATTATACCACCCTCGCTCCACCCGTCTCTTCCGGATATATTCAAACTACTGAGCAAATTACGCCCTCGCAATTTCAACTCGAAAATGTTGGTAATCGATATTGATCAAACGGATGGTACGCCGTTTGGTTCAAAATTAACATTGTTTTGCATATCAATTTGTGTTTTACATGTACATGTTTTTTTTGAAGATGTGCAGTGGTAGGGTTTACTAAAGGAACTCCAAAATCTGTATTATGGTGTTCTAGCCGCGGGAAATTATTAAGATTTCAATCCTTCTTGTATGATATGAACATCAATGGCATGGCATACTTTCCCGCGGCTAGATTACCACAGATTTTCAGAAAACAATTTTCAAAGTTTATCTCAAGGATTACTGAACCAATACCATGAATACTGAAGGATCCTCCTTAAAATAGTTGTATTCCAAAGTTTGAGTTGCATAACTACAATGGTTCTTAGAAGTACAAGGTGACATGACATTCGACAAAATGGCCGGGTGATTAACCACCACCTTTGGCAGTATATAATTCACTGTATTTTGGCTTAACGTTTAATTGGAACATGTTTTGCGCCAAACAGTTTACGGAAATAATGAGAAAAATACGGGGTTTCTTCTGATATCAAAATATGATGATGGGCAAAAAAGCTTAAGTGATCGGAACATCCACCTTTCAGCTTTGAAGTCCATTAAATTGCAGCGAAATCAAAAGCATAGGATGGTGTGCTATATCTGAGCGAGCCAGATGAATGGGTCTGGAGTGATAACCGCAATTTGCGGGACAAAGGGTGTGACTAATGTAGTTGTGAAGAATAAAAGTCTTAGCTGATTAGCTGTGAGTTTTTTCAGTGCGTAAATCACACACAAATCAATGATTTCCTATACCTAGTGCAACTTTGCTATTGTTACGTGCGGTCATTGAAATCGCCATAATTTAAAAAGTATCCATTCGATTTTGTTGACTGAGGTATCAAACTGCGGAGAAGAAATTTGCTCATTTAATGTTTATCTCAGATTTTTGGTACCGATTATCTATTTTGAATTAGCCAACCTCTAAGTACGTCATCAGGGACTTTATGTGCCTAGGTGTAGGCCTATATTTAATCGGTTGTTCTTAATGCAAGAAACATGTGTGTAAAATGTAGATTATTATTATTATTATACAAAAGAAAAATCTTTCCTAATTCTTATGTACCCGATGTGTTTGTTTCAGTTTATATTAAAAAGATGGCTTTCAATTGGACGCTGATAATTTTTTGCTGCCATTTATTTAGAAAATAAATGATCCTGTTTCAGCGTATGTGTACCACGAAGGGTTCGGGTGTCTGCCGGCAAAAAACTGTTTTTTGCTATTTTTTTCCGGCAAAAAGTAGAGAAAACTAGGAAAATCCCATACATAGCTTTTTTAGGTACGCGTTCGTGGTGCAAGCTGTATTTTTCTTTGTTGGGCGGGTAAAAAGGAGCCAGTTTGCATGGCTCCGCAGTGCAAACCGTACAGTAGGATAACGGGGCACTATAGGAGACGAGACAAAAGTTAATCATATACAGCCAAGATATAGAAAGAGGACTCCACTTTAACTCCCGGGCGGTTTTTTGTATAAGTTAAACTATATGATCAGGAAAAGGGTAAAAGTGGGGGGTGGGGGTGGGGGGGGGGGGGGGGGGGGGAGCGGAATCAAACCCAGACCGTGTGCGTGCAAGTTTGTAGTGTTTCGGCGGGTTAGGGATTTTAAAGGAACTGGGAGCGTAAACCGTGTTACACATGTTAAATTGATTGCGGGTGATGTCAGTGCCTCAACATCACCTCGCGGACCCATCGCGCGTGCGGGCCAAACGGGCCTGAGTTACTATATAACAATTCGGATGGGATGTGTTTTATATATATAAATGATACGTGTACATGAACATGTTAAAAGGGACGGTGCAGCAAAATGCGTGATTGAAATACACTAGGCTTTCGTTTAGGCATAGGCCTATATTGGAGGAATAATGAATGTCAATAGACCAGTACGGCAATAGACTGACAAAATAAACGGATATTGCACACAGAGTTCTAAAGACTGGGTACAGATGATCATGACGATAGACCTCTCCTTCCACCAATTATAAAACTAAAAGACCAACTCTGAACTCAGACCCCACTATAAAACCCGACCCTATGCCTATACATGTAGGCCTACTGAATTACATGAATATAGTATATGTCCATGGATGGAGTAGCCTACCGGGATTTAAGGGCACCTGGAGGTTCCAGTATTATGGGGTATCTGAAATAGTAAGGGCACCTGTGATAACTGAATTTTAAGAGTACACATCCCGTGAACCCCAACCCGAGAACCGATCAACTCACGAACCGCGAATTCTAGTAAAGTTATAAATACACTCAGACCAAATATTTATGATTTTTATTGGCTTTTAAGATGAATTCAACAATTTCATGCATTTTGCCACTTCATTTGTTTAGTTTTGGCCATTTTTATCACTTATTTTGGCAAAATGGTATTTTTGCCGGACGCTTACCGCCTGCGGCAAAAACCTGCAAACCCTGGTACCACGCGTACCACCAATCTACAGCGGCGTTCGCGTCGTCTGCGTGGTTTTTATTTCACGAAAGTAACGCTAGCAACGCCCAACGAGTGAAATAAACACGCAGCCGCGCAGAACGCAGGTTGTAGCTGAAACATGATTTATTCCCTTTCAACAACGATCAACGATTTGAACGCCATTCTATAAATAGACCGTGCAAATAAGAACAAAATTTAATTATACTTCATTCAAACTATTTTCAAAAACCTTAACACTAAAAAAGCCAAATCAAAAAAATAACAATCAAGTTCCTTTTAAAAGTCGAAGGTAAATAGCGATCATTCTAAAACAACACACACTGCGGCTGCGTTGCGTAACGCGTAAACACATTTATCCGCGTAGTGCGGTTCGATTGGCGTGCTGGTTTCCATAGCAGCGTGGTTTATCTCAAATTAACAACACGTTGCTACTGTATTTAAGCAGTGACACTGTCACTGATTTAAGGTACGGGGAGTTGTTGAACTTGCCATAAACATGACAAATCTTTCCCCCTCTAAATGCGACGCGTTTAACCACTTTTCTCTCTGAATTCATAGGTACGATCCCGGGGGTACGATATCTAGAAATGAAGAACATGATTTCGGAGCACCTGTTAAATTATTTGGAGTTTAAAACAACCTGTGTTAAAACTATCTATATATTTCGCATATTGTACATGTATATGCAATTAAAGGAAGTATTTCATTGTCATTAACTTCCTGATATGCAATCGAGCGTAAGGATTCCAATGCAAGTTCACACTTTCCACGCGGCTATTGGTTTTATACCATATATACGAAACAGATTTTTCACAAACCTTTCTTATCTTTCAAGGTCTATCTCAAGGATTACTGAACCAATAATAGGCATGTTTGTACTAATTTTGATGCATTTCTCATGGTGATTCCAAATATGGCAATGAAATTCAATAATTTTGAAATATTGTTTTGAAATATTTTGTGACATTTTGGAATGTCGTCTGCATGCAGACAGACGCCTGTCGCGTGTAAAGTGTTAATATCTTGACAGTGAAAGTTATGTTTGTTTATGGGCATGTGTATGCAGTGAAAGTATTCGCACTGCTTTGTTTATGAAGAGTTCTGACGTATATGCAAATTAACTAGGAAAACCAAACAATTATTGTATATAAAAGTCAATAGACAAAACAATGGTAGGGTAGTCCGAAAAAGTGTAAAAGGTGATTATGAATTGCGTAGCATCATCAGAATAAGTGATGTATTGAGTTATAAATATAGATCCTCAACCAAATATCACCTGATGTTGAAAACCTAGTTTGAAATACCTTCAAAAACCCGATAAATTCTCGGGTAGATCGTTAATGAATGAAATATGTGCATTACGCTTATCTGTTAATTAAAGATATTTCGTAGCTCAATTAAGAACAGGACTTATTCGTCATGATATTGGAGGTGTATTAAAAGGTAGAGGGGCTAGCCTGATTTAAACGGCACTTTTGAATTCCCCTATTTAAGAGCTTTCCAAAAATGTATAATTTTGCTATCATCGGTTGAATACTTTTTTTTGTTATAGTCATGTATAAAACTGATGAATTAGAGCAAGTTCACTTTGTAGCGAATAGGGAGAAAACCAAGGACAATGCAATCGATTCATGATTACAATTGTATCATAATAGTTGTCACGTTTGTTGAAACAGAATCTTATAGAATATAAAATAATCTATAAAATGAGAGCAAATCATGTTTGTACCATACAGGCATGAGGAGTTATTGTAAATTGAACGTAGAATTGGGAACATTTTCATTCTATATTCCATAGAGACTGTACACAGCGCCACCGCCGCCACCACCACCACCCCTGACTTTCACAATATAATCAATCATATCTCAGCCAAACAGTTATAGAAATACCTGATTTATTAACACAATGTAGCTAGATAAATAGGCTTTCAAATGACACCTCAACCATAATTGCTCTACCACACATTTAGTTGTTGGGTTAAAAGAGAGAGATGGATGATTCGTCACCAAAAACATGAACAATGCAATGCCACCACCCTTTTTGGGTGGTGAGTTCAAAACACATGGCCTAAATGATTTTTGGAATGGCACGGTGTGTCGCCATTTGCCAATGCATGACGAGATATGTGGAATCATACGAAAAACCAGAAGCAACTCAAACATTTCATAGTCCATCTCAAATTTAAAATGTGCACATACTTAACTTGGGTTATCCTTTTTACCTAACCTGTCAGTATTTTGGAAATGAAAATCTAAGCATTTAAGCCAATTTCCATTTATTTAGTCGCACTTTAAATGTCCATTTTTAGCTTCGTTTCAGTCAATTTGACGCGTGTTTTTTAGTGGATTACTGCATTTTCCTGTTAATTTTTAAAAAATTGTAAAAGTTTTATTTTGCTTTTGAAATTATGTGCACAATTCTAAAAATATTATCACGTGCCATGCATCCGTGTGCATCACACGTGCTTTACATATCGGGACAAATTTTCAAACTATATCGCAATATGTTGGTATGTATGAGTTTAAAAATTATGTAAAATTAAGCGACACGTGGCTGTACTGGGAATCCCCATATTTCTCCACGCACCGCACTCATTGTTACATCCATTAATTCTGTGGCCTAAATTTGATGAACCTATTCAATTACCTGTAAATTGCAGGTTATAAAAAGTTTCGGGGATTTCACGTTCACCAATTTGAGGCCATTTATAAAATATGATGTGTTGAGGCGACGAAAAAAAACCCTGTTCTACAAGTTCGACCGACCATTTTTTTTAATTAAGATTTTTTGGATTTGTTTACCTTTTTTTCTTTTGATTGTTGCAATTTTTTAATTAAAAAAAATGCTTTGAAAGTAATAATAAACATAATCGCCCGACCGACTGACCGACAGTACCTGAGAGATCCGTTCGAACCGTCGAACATGATTTTGTTTCTGGCCGTTACAAAACATGTGTGTTTCCGGATACAAGTCATGACAACGGTTCACGTCCAAAAAAGTATGAATGATTCTGTGAATTCAATTTCAAGGTCGGGATATACCATAGTAAAACGCTGAATAAGGAAGTACTTGTATAATCAGTCAACTATGTCGAACGGGGTATACCCTGGAAATGACTTGGCTTACTGTGCGGTGAAATTATCTGTAACCAAATCATTTCGTTGTATTAACACTTTCCACGCGGAAGGCGTGTCTGCAGACGACATTAAAAAATGTCACCAAATGTTTCAAAAATGTCAAAATATTTAAATTAAGTTTCATTACCATATTTGAAATCACAATGAGAAATGCATTAACATAAGTACAAACATTCCTAGTATTGGTTCAGTAATTCTTCAGATGGCTTTGACAGTTGGGAAAGGTTTTTGAAAAATCTGTTTTGTATGGTAAATTTACCAATAGCCCCCTGGAAAGTGTTAAAGATGAATAGAAGTTTGCTTGTATTGTTTTTGTTTGTTTGTAACCATGCCTTGCCATTGAGGGACAATGTACTTTATTCCGACGAAAACGTTAATACCTATTTGAAACATGCAGGCCTATACCTGTTACTGATTCCCCATTCGGTTAAAAATAAACGTTGCACCGATTTAAAACGGTGCAAGTGAGTTGGGCTTTTTCCATTACTAACGTGCAATGTGGCAACTGCATGATTTCTTTCCATTTTGGTTGCATTTTCATGATTTGAAGCTTCACGGTCTCTCATTGGTTGACACACTTTCCTAGGGTTTTTAGTCACTGCACCCGAAGCAAGGAATTTCTTCTTTTTCTCATTTCTCGTCGTCATCTTCCTCGGCGTCATTTTCCTCCGCGTCCGATGTTCCTCGGCGCCATCTTCCTCGGCGTCATCTTCCATCCACTTTCTTCTCCATCTCCAACCCCCCACCCCAACCACACCCTTTCACTCTCTCCCTTCTCCTTCACGAAATATAAAGTTCGTGAAGGGGTAATCCTGGGTCATCCAAGGTCAAATAAACTTCTGAAGTTCTGAGGATTTCGATGAAATTGTGGAAAGGATTGTAGGGGAAAACCGCCCCCCCCAAAAAAAACCACCCCAACAAAACCATAACAACTAAAACAAAGTAGACTTATTATAGGTATTATAGGGAAGGCCTTGTAACAACAACAAAACTACATCAATCAATCAATCAATCAATCAATCAATCAATCAATCAATCAATCAATCAATCAATCAATCAATCAATCAATCAATCAATCAATCAATCAATCAATCAATCAATCAATCAATCAATCAATCAATCAATCAATCAATCAATCAATCAATCAATCAATCAATCAATCAATCAATCAATCAATCAATCAATCAATCAATCAATCAATCAATCAATCAATCAATCAATCAATCAATCAATCAATCAATCAATCAATCAATCAATCAGAATTACATGTATCATGTGTGGCAAATGAGATTGGATCAAGACTATTCTTTTATTATGTTTGAAGGCTGACAGCAAAATGGTTAACTTTATTGTTGGGAGTGGCTCTCTTTACTTGATTCTTTTCTTCCATCTTTTCTAACTTTCATTTCATACAGCCAGCATGCTTTTATAGGCTTTTTAAAAGTGGCCCGAGCATTTTGCTTGAGCCTGGTTCCTTCAGGACCCAAGCGTGTGTCCGTATGGACCGACCGTGTAAACAAACAAACAAACATGTCATGCCTTAAATGTTGGCTTGAGACTGGATGTCAGTGAGTCCTTTCTTACAACTTAAAAAGGCTATAGTAAATAATGTGCCATCCGAAAAAGATTTGTCAATATGGCATTTCTTGACAGATGTAAAAGTTTGTAGATAGTGGCTTTACCAGCTTGGCGTTAAAAAACCTTCTTGGTTTGTTGTCCGAGTTCCTTTATGGACGATCATTTTATACATACATACATACACACTGGATAGTAATTACCAGATGGCAAACCTCGCCCTCTATATCAAGGTATCAACTGCATGGCACTGATTCTACGTAGAGGGAGTTCTCTAACATTTCGCATGGGCGCAAACACTTTTCACTAGGGGGCGGGGGGTACCGCGCCATTTTGTCCCGAAGTAATGGTTATGACGTCATATTTCTGTCGATTTTCAGAACTCTTGTATTTGATTTACGTGCAAAATATATGCCCTCGGCATCATACTTTCCCAGGTGTGTAGTTCATTTTAAATTTCAGATGTTCTAAAATGGATGGTTTTCTAAACAATTCGAGAAAGAAAATCGAACTACACACCTCAGAATTGCTAAAAAATGCTTTAAACAAGTCCACTTTTTGTGCCTTTGAACAGAGTGTTTGTCGGGAATGTAGAATTACACATTAACCCATGTGCATTAACCCATGACCCCGGTCCAATTAATAAGATTAGATATTAATACATTATTCGCCAAAATTTTGTTAAATTAGCACGGTTGGTGTAGTGGACAGAACGTTGACATGAGGAGCGAAATGTTGTGAGTTCGTGCCCCATTATGATCACTTTTGTTTATATGCGGGGTCTTGCCGCTGGATTTGTTTGGCCTGCCGGCATCATCTGTATGCGTGCCCACACGGACAGCGCTGCTGGTGTTGACCGTATTATGACGCCATTTTTTGTGTTAAAATGTCAAAGTTTATTACCGTTCTTTCAAAAATAAGGAATATAATCACATTACAAACACATTTTGTGCGAGAGAAACACACACATTTGGCAAAAATGGCACAATAAAAATCCGTTTGTTATAAATAAATGGATATGTTTAAATAATAAAACTATCACAATTATACTCGTGGATCTCTGTGGCGTGCATAGGTTGGCCATGTCGTTGGCAATCGGCAATCACGGGTTCGATTTTCGAATATTCCTTGTTATCCTTTTATTTTTCTATTTTTTATACTTGATGGTGGATTAATGTAACATCATTGTTATGTCAATTTTTATTAATTAAAGGCCGCCCATGCGTTTATATTTTTCTTTTTATTTATTTATCTATCATAAATTTATCTCTTGATTTATTTAACTTGTAATTTTGTATCTAAACAATTGAAATGCGTAAACAATTATATTATTGCTCGATAAATAAGTTATTTAACTTGAGTTCAGTTTGATTAATGATAGCAACACTTGTTGTAAAACCATTTTAATACAAAAATACCAACCCGGAGAATAAAATTATACGAAAACCTCATCATTTTCAAGCTTAGCCTTCATGTTTTTTTCCAGAACTAAGTAGGTCCTACAGGATTACACAAATTGCGCATTTATTTGGTGTGGTGCTCCCTCATCGAAAAGCGAAAAGGGTCACGCGTTATGAGCTCGCCTCCCAATAGGGTGGTGCTGTTACACTTTTTAGTTTCATGCTGTCATCTTCCTATTCGCTACACAGTCAACATGAATAATCAGCCTCAATTTACCAGATTTATGAAAATGACTAAAAAAATAAAAAATAAATTCAACCTATGATAGCAAAAGTATACATTTTTGGAAAGCTTGTAATTCAGAAATGCAGTTTAGATCAGGGAAGGGTACATCCTTAACAAATATTTCTGAAAATTCTAAAACTATATAAAATAAAAATGGGAGATATTCACTAGCCGGTATAATTACCTTACCGACGTAGTAACTGTAGACAATTATATATCATCTGATGGGTAATTTCATGAGGAATTCAAATATGTAAAGTAAATAATGATATACAAAATATATGGATCTCAATTTAAAAATTAAAAAACTCTGATATTTTCCGAACATTGTGAATCATACCATTTTAGTCCTTGGTCGTACTATAATTTCAATGTCATATTTGGTTTCCTCATGCAATTCCCCTTCAAAAAATGTATACCTTTACTACCTCAGGGGGGTATACAATACAAGCAAATATAAATGTGTGAAGTTAAAATCATGTCTGAAACGCGAAAGGAGGCGAGCTTCTAACACATGATCAAAGTCGTCTTTATCAAGGGGGTGTTAACCCTAAAGTATGAAATTTATCAAGCGCTGTAAGTCTTAAACTATTAATGTGGTGTACATAACAGATAAGGGCCCTATAATTTACTGTACAGGCCGGACTATAGCTCCAGGGGACTAGATTTCCTTCTGCAACGGCAAGGGCTAAAAAAAGAAAAAACTGACATGATATGATTTTAGATACTATAGTTAGTCGATCCTACATACCCTGACTATCACAAAATTAAGCTAGCGCCCTCCATATCGCATATTATTGGTGCGCAAAGTAATAATGTAGAGGGTCTATACTTCCTTTTTGTGCTAGCTATCACGATAGCTAGCTCTTATAGCCTGAATTCAAAATCAATATTCCAAGTACGCGATGACTTCGAGTCACTTGGTTCAGGAAACCGTGACCAAATCGGTATAATTATCGAACGGGTCCAGCCAAATGACACTCTCATACGGGTATATTGGTTGATCGAGAAGTGTGACGCTTGGATGCTATGTGTATTGCATCAGGGTCACTTACAAGCGCCGCCTAATCCATCTATGTCCATGGCTTTGATTGGACGAGAGATGTGTTCAGTTGTTTAGCGCCCGGGGTAACATTTTGAGATGATGTCCGCAGTTGTTTGCCTAGCCTGTGTAAAGTATATTTACTCCGATAGGTAAACAAAGCGATAAATATCCACTAGCTTGTGGCAATGTAAAGAAATGGAGGGGGGAAGCAAACTGAGAATTTTAAGCAAATATAGAATAGATTAACGCTGTCCATGCGCGCGGTTATGCACACGCAAAATACAATTCACAAAATGTTACACAAACGTATTTAATTTATTGGCTTTCATCATCATATATTTCGAATCACCATGAGAAATTAATTAACATAAGTACAAGCACGTCTAGTATTAGGTCAGTTATTCTTGAGATAAGACTTTGAAAGTTTAGAAAAGGTTTTTGCAAAATCTTTTTTATATGGCAAAACCAGGGAGGTGTAATAGGTAATATCACTCTGGTAAAACTAGCCGCATAGAAAGTGTCCCTTATGTCTGTTATTTTGTTATTCAACGAAAGCCGTTTAAAAACTATTGTACTTTTTAATTCACTATTGAGCAAATATACCTCTGACAATCTGTGTTGATTTTTACAACACTTATACCAATAAAGCCTATGGAGCTGGAGAGGGTGGTTCTAAAATGTTTACTCTCGTGTTTGCCAAAGATGGAGATATCGTTTATAACTGCACAAACAAATCATACTGGGTAGTTAATTTCCATTCTTTGGTAGGCTTAATGAAATAAATACAAAATTGGCGGTCGTTTTATGAGTTTTGAAGTCAATTGTTTGCGACATATGGGCGTAGCCAGGAGGCTTGTCATCCCGGGGGCACGAGAGTGGCGTGGGGTCCAGGGCCCACATTACATAAGGGCCCCGGCCCGGTAGGTCCTGGGACAAAGCCTTTAGGTGATTAGGATTGGTATTGATTCCCCACGACGAGAAACGCCATGAAATTGGAGATAAGTATATATAAAACCCTTTAACTCCCCTGAATTGTTAATTGCACCCCCCCCCCCCCCCCCGAATGACCCTTGGTGGGTTACCTGTAGCTACGCCGCCAATGAATGCACACAACAAGATCAAATGATTGTTTCATTTCTTCCAAATTTCTTTTTAATTCACGAATTGGGCAGAGCTCCAAACTGAGTAATAGCCCAAACCCTAATTGGAGGTGATTCTTGTAAATAATTAATTTTCAGAGTGTTTATAACATTAATGTGAAAGTTTCAGATTAAAAATTCAAACCAAAAAATAAAAAAATAAAAATAAAAGTACATCGTTAGTACATTATAAGTACATCTTTAAAGGATGATATCTCAGTTTGGAGTTTTCATAAAGACTATAACTGAAAAATTATATAACTCCGCTTAAAAAAAGAGTACAGCCCAAACCCTAATTGGAGGTGATTCTTGTAAATAATTAATTTTCAGAGTGTTTATAACATTAATGTGAAAGTTTCAGATTAAAAATTCAAACCAAAAAATAAAAAAATAAAGAAATACAAATAAAAGTACATCGTTAGTACATTATAAGTACATCTTTAAAGGATGATATCTCAGTTTGGAGTTTTCATAAAGACTATAACTGAAAAATTATATAACTCCGCTTAAAAAAAGAGTACCATTGTTAAGCGGAAGATCTCTACTACAATAATCAAATACAAGCTCAATGTTGATATCTTGCCTAATTGTGTCTGATTTTCACATACAGTACGGACAACTACTGCAAATTTGTCTTCATATTCATTACTTGACATCATGCCCAAATTTGCCAATACGTTCACTGCCTGCTCTTGTGCCAATACTTATTACCCAATTACATGTCATTATTCTACCAAATGCTTTCCTAAAAAATATCAAAGTCTTTCATTTGTACTAGCACTTCCCCTTTAAAGGGTTTTTATTAGTACTTCATTATGTCAAAGCAACATAGGCCCAGCTAGTATTTATTCTCCATTTCGCATACTCAAACGCGAATAAAGCATTTATAATTCCGCATCAGCATCTTCTTATAGAAGCTGAAATATAAGACACATATAATACACTTGAACTTGGGGAACACCCGAGCCTCGAGTGTGAGACACGTACAGCAGACGTGTAGAGACCCCGGGGTAGAACAAAGAATCATCCGACTTACCCCGGCCATCCAACCTCTAATATCCTAAGAACTCGCAACCTGAGCATTTCCCTCTGATCTTGACTAAACCAATACACATTCCACCCGGTCCAATTCACAGTCCGGTGTAGTAGTCCTTCCTTAATAACACCGCAGAAATCCTTCAAGCCGTCTGTAAATCTGTCTGCTGCGCTGCACGTCCGAGCTAGGTCTGTGCCCTATCTACCATCGTTACTGCACCTTGCATTATGTCACACCTGCAAAACACTTCTTCAAAAATCGATTACTTTACTACTATTATAAGAAATATTACTTTTGGCTTTTGGTGTCCCTGCGGTAAAACTGCGCGGTGTCCCTATAGGCCTAAGCAGGGCTGTCAATTTTTTGGGATTTGCTTGGAGGGAGAGATACCAAATGCGAAGCACAATCCTCAGCCGCTGAGGATTGTGCCCTGCCGCCTCGTCACATTTTTGACACCCGCCAAACGCGGAAAGTTGACAACCCTGAATTTAAACATTACCTTGGCCTGTATTTATAAAGGAACACGGTAATGATATGCGGCATGGCAGGTGTGACGATTAAATAAACAAGTCAGGGCTCTCGCATCAACAACCCGCGAAAACAGGTGTTTTCCACTCGTGCCTTGGCCTGCATAACACGGTAATGATAAGCGAAAAGACAGGTGCGACGGTTACGTAAACAAGTCAAGCGCCAGCCCCTGGAGAACAAGATACCAGGGCTCTCGCATCATTCAACAACCCGCGAAATTTAAACAGGTGTTTTTCACTCGTGACTTGGCCAGGGGTATATGCCAGTGAGCTTGCCGATCGGGTCCACTTTTAAATTAAAATTTGGTCAGCATAGAACTGGTGGCGCTATACTGATCAGGCGTGATTGTAGCAGAC
The DNA here is from genome assembly GCA_035610835.1 of Ophiura sarsii. Lineage (NCBI taxonomy): Eukaryota > Metazoa > Echinodermata > Ophiuroidea > Amphilepidida > Ophiuridae > Ophiura > Ophiura sarsii. Next base: position 36,357,115 of record CM069458.1, read on the forward strand.
GACACGACGCTGGCCACGCGTCTCTCAGACGACCCAATATGTCAACGGGACACTATGAAAACTCTCTCATTGCTTGCGTGGTAGATTTCGATCGCGACAGGAGCATGCGCAGATGCGATTTTTGTGTAAGTGGTCTGTGATTTTGTCAATATTATATTTTTACTGTGATTTGTCGATCTGCATTAAATGCAAAAAGTAACAACGCCCCCGGCTGGACTCGAACCACCAACCTTTCGGTTAACAGCCGAACGCGCTAACCAATTGCGCCACGGAGGTGATTATTACTAGGCTGTTTTGGTTTGTCATGTTCACCCGTACACTTCCCCGTACACTTTCTTGCAAAGTCGGGCATCGTTTTTTCTCAAATGTTGCTTGCATATTGCCTTTGCTGTCGCCTTTAATACATGTGCTGTTACTTGAACTTGGAACCAACGTTTAATTTGAACTGTCTATTTTCAATAAAAAAATACTCCAATACGGGAAAAAAATCAGAAAAGCTCACAGACAACAAATAAGAACATCATTTTACTCGACCTAGAATTTCAATCAACGGATTTCAATCATCGGCAAAACCCGATGATGTGAGTGACGTCATTTAATGAGCTCATTAGCATAATTTATGTCCGTGAAATATACAATAGGGTTTTGGTAGTGCGGGAGTGCACTATTTTGAATTATTTTTAACAGTCATCGCCCGGTTAACGATGACAATTCTTAGCCATTCTTCTAATTATGATGAATTTGTCAAAATGATAAGATTAACATTCGCGATTACGTGTTATTCACCTTATTCATTACGTATTCAACATTTAGGTTTCGCGTGGCCACCGTCGTCTGTGTAAATCCACAACGCCCTCAAACCTATGCTGACCAAATATTACGTTAAACCTGGTTAAACACTGTTGAACGCGTTTAAACGCCGGTCACCGACACATTCCGATGATTACCATAATTTATGTAATTTATGCAAACGGCACCGTTTTCGCTACGTGTGTTAGTATAGGACTTTCCTATCCCAAAATTAATAGTATCCCTGACTTGGCCTGCAAAGGAGCACGGTAATGATATGCAGGGATATTAATAATTATGGGATAAGAAACTCCAGATCTGTGCCTGTAATCAAATTGGTTCATGTACACAGCGCCCCCTTTAACAGTTGCGACATGCCGCATAAGGCAAGCAGTGGTTGGCTTCGACCATGTTTATATAGCGCCAACTAGACCAGTTGCGACAAACTATTAAGGTCAAGAGAATCGGGGTTTTATCTACCATGTTACCTACGCCTGTGATATGCGGCATTACAGGTGTGACAGTTACGTAAACAAGTCAAGAACAAGCCCCTGGAGAACAAGATACCAGGGCTCTCGCATCAACAACCCGCGAAATTTAAACAGGTATTGTTCACTGATCGTGCCTTCACCTGCACAAAGAGACACGGTACTGGTATGACAGGTGTGACGGTTACGTAAACAAGTCAAGAACCAGCCCCTTGAGAACAGGATACCCAGGGCTCTCACATTAATAACTCGCAAAATTTAAACAGGTGTTTTTCACGTGACTTTACCTGCGTAAAGAAACACGGTAATGATAATTATGCGGCGCAGCATGACAGATGTGACGGTTACGTAAACAAGTCAAGAGCCAGCGCCTGGAGAATAGAATCAGGGGTGTGCCACTGAGCTTGCCGATCGGGTCCACTTTTAAATTGAACTTAGTCAGCATAGAATTGATGGCGCTATACTGATGAGGCGTGATTGTAGCAGGGTTTGTAGCAGACGATGGTAGACACGAACGGTCGTTAATTTTGAATTTCCATTACTTTCACTGTAACAATGGATTTTGCCCGGGATTTTGATTATATGACCCCATAAAATTCATCACACGTTGGAACTAAATTATTTCATCCAAAAACTGCTGGAGTTGGATAACCAACTCCAGTGTCAGTATCATTTTTTGACAGCAAGCTGTGTGTAAATCTACCGCGTGCACAGCGCCACCAATTCTATGCTGACTAACACGCCGGTCACCGACGCATTCAAGACGATTATCATAATTTATTCAAATATTCAAAAGGTCCGTTTTCGCTACGTACGTTAGTATACGACTTTCCTATCCCAAAATTAATAGTATCCCTGATAGAATACCAAGGCTGTCGCATCAACAACCCGCGAAATTTAACGGGTGTTTTTCACTTGTGCCTTGACCTGCATACGAACATAGGAATGATATGCGGTATGGCAGGTGTGACGATTACGTAAATAAGAGCCACTACGACACTTATAAAACTCGCCCATTGCTTGTGTGGTAGATTTCGATCACGACAGGAGCATGCGCAGATGCGATTTTTGTGTAAGTGGTCTGTGATTTTGTCAATATTATATTTTTACTGTGATTTGTCGATCTGCATTAAATGCAAAAAGTAACAACGCCCCCGGCTGGACTCGAACCACCAACCTTTCGGTTAACAGCCGAACGCGCTAACCAATTGCGCCACGGAGGTGATTATTTACTAGGCTGTTTTGGTTTGTCATGTTCACCCGTACACTTCCCCGTACACTTTCTTGCAAAGTCGGGCATCGTTTTTTCTCAAATGTTGCTTGCATATTGCCTTTGCTGTCGCCTTTAATACATGTGCTGTCACTTGAACTTGGAACCAACGTTTAATTTGAACTGTCTATTTTCAATAAAAAAATACTCCAATACGGGAAAAAAATCAGAAAAGCTCACAGACAACAAATAAGAACATCATTTTACTCGACCTAGAATTTCAATCAACGGATTTCAATCATCGGCAAAACCCGATGATGTGAGTGACGTCATTTAATGAGCTCATTAGCATAATTTATGTCCGTGAAATATACAATAGGGTTTTGGTAGTGTACGAGTCCATGGAGAACTATGGAGAACAGGATACCGGGGGTGTGCGACTCAACAATCTGAAGCTACTTTTGTTTAACTTTGGCGAGTGTCGTATATAGTTAATGGCGCTGTTTGTGTCGTCTGCTTTTACGTATACATAATTAAAGTTTACACGAAATTGTTGGAAATATTCCCCTAAAATTGTGCGGTTTTGAAAGTTATGATAAAACGTTCGTGCTGGAAGGTTTTTATGAGCCTGAAATAATTATAATGATACTTCACGTTTCATTGTTTATTTCTATATTTGAATTAATTCCCTCACTAATACACTTATCGTCATTGCTTGTGTTTGACGGACTTGATGCAAGTCTGCAAATAAATCATCAGTGTTACTTTTTACCATTTCTAAAACTTAAGAGCTCAACAAATGTATCGTGTGAAAAAGCTTTAGTTGGATGGCGTTCGCGCAATGCATTGTGGGAAACCTTAAAATCTTCTTTGGGCAAGGACTAAAAACAATTACCTGTGTGGAATCTGATAGGACAGATGGTGGTGGCCACGCGTCCAATATGGCAACGGGAGTGCGCCATTTTGAAATATTTTTAACAGTCAACGCACGGTTAACGATGAAAATAGTTTAAAAAATAGCATTTACAATGGAGTTGGTTAACCAACTCCAACGGTATTGGATTGTTAAAAAAATCTTCTAACCTATGATGAATTTTTCAAAATGATAAGACTAACATTCGTGATTACGTGTTATTCCAATACGAATTCAAAATTAAGGTTTCGCGTGACCACCGTCGTCTGTGATAGGATTAAGCTATAATAGCGCCCTCCATATCGCGCATTATTTGGTCGTGTGCAAAGTAATAATGTAGAGGGTAGTCTACTTCCTTTTTACTTAATATCTATTACTTTGTACCCAGAACATGATCTAATTTTAGGGGGCGTACTTCTTTTGAACCCTATTGACGTATCCATCGGGTGTTCTTTACAGTGTCACCTGTGGCAATGATATTTAAATCTTCTCATTTTATAACAATTATCCCCGCAATTATCTGTCACTACATGTTCATATAAACTGCTCAAAAAAAGTTCGGACATTTTTTTCAAGCACAAGATTTTTAAATATCGCGGGATATCATAGTCATTAAGTGTTATAATGTATTTTCATGTAAAGCTGATGTGTTCATCTTTACAATGATTCCAAATTTGAAGCAATCCCTTGCTCCAGTGCTCAGCTACTTGCTTGAGAACATGGGGAGGTCACAATCTGAATGTGCCAAAATTAACACTATTTCGTGCTCACAAGAACATCTTTGTCGCCTGTTCAATGAAGTGTTACAGTGTAGTGTGATGATCTATTGATTTTTAAGCACAAATAGAGTTGATTTTGGCACTCTCAGATTGCGACCTCCCCATGTTCTCAAGCATTTGGAACAAGGGATTGCTTCAAATTGGATATCATTGTAAAGATGAACACATCAGCTTTTAAATGATATTACCTTTACCTTTACCTAGGCTTTGTCAACCTCTGTAGGCTGAAGCCCTCTTTCAGCATCTTCCATCTGTGTCTGTCTTGTGCTTTTCTTGTCCATGTCGTTACTCTGTATTCCGCTATATAGCTCTCCATTTCAGCTCTCCAGATCTCCATTTCATTTCCTTGTTTTTTTTATGATGTCTTTTACCTTGGTTTTATTACGAATGGTAGTGTTCTTTTGTTTGTCTCGTATTGTTATATTTAACATCCTCCTTTCCATGGCTCGCTGCGCTACTAGAAGTTTCTGCTCAATTTCTTTGGTTGTTGACCAAGTTTCGGCACCGTATGTCATGATAGGTCGCACACATTGATTGAAAACCCTTGTCCTTCATGTTATTGGTATAGTTTTATCGCATAGAATGGGTTTGTTTCTGCCGAAGCAGCTCCAGTCTGCCTTGAATTTTATCACGACTTCCTCTCTCGTATTGTTCTCCATTTTGATTTCCTTGCCAAGATATTTGTAACTTTCTACCTTTTCTATCGGTTCCTTGTCGATTTCGATGGACTCCTTTGTTTGAAAATTAGTCATGAATTTCGTTTTTCCTTTGTGCATTTTCAGACCAACTTTTCTGCTTTCCGTATTCAGACAATTTAGTTGGGCCTCCATTTCCTTCACTGAGTTAGCAAAGCCACGTCATCTGCAAACCTGAAGTCTGTTAGCCGCTCTCCATCGATGAGTACCATAAAACGGGGTGAATAGGGACATGGGGGTGAATAGGGACAAAAATGGGAAAAGTTTTTGAAATGTCAATTTTTTGTATTTGATGTATACTATTTATTTTCTTTTTTCCAAATGTTCAAAGAGCAATATAATATTGTTCAGGAAATGGTTCAGTTGATGTGAAAGAACAAATGTGGAGTCCAGGGTATCGAAAATAAAGGTGTCCGAAAAAACACTGAAAAAATGGTGTGGTCAAAGCTTTCCTTCTCCTAACTGCATAAGTTAAGCAAATGAGCTGGAAATGCACCAGGACCTAGCTTTTAAGGTTCTTCAACATACTCTTTGACATTGTTAAGAAATTCTGAAAGGATTTTACATTTCAAGTTTTTTTGCATTTTGTCCGTAAAATTGGTAAAATCTGGGGTCAATAGGGACACCAACGTTTTTAATGAAAATATTATACCCACTCCATAGTTTAAAGGCTTTTTATGATGACATAATATCATCTCAAAAGTTTGACTCATTTGGGTACAAGAAAAAAATTATGGTCTGGATAAGTGTATGTCCCTATTGACCCAGTTCTATGAACGCTTGATTGAAAGCTTTAATTTTTTAGCTGTTATTTTGCCATTGTTGACCAGAAATGTTCATATTTCTTGTTAAAACTGATACTATAACTTTAATATGTCATGCTAATATTCGGAGAGATGAGGGTGCTATATTTTGTTCACTAGTATTTTTCACATTTAATGACGCATAATATTTATCTCCATATTTGTAGAAAAGATGAACATTTGATACTGAATTGTTACATATCAATTAGAATATAAAGCTCAATTCAAAGAATAACATATTTTATGATCTTCAAGCACCTAAATAACTCTTTACCTAAATCAGTCAAGTATTTCTTTCCTTGTTAACTGATACGTCTAAGAAATATTGTTAAAAAATAATTTTGAATAGTTATAATGGTAAAAACTAATTAAAAGTGATTGTTTTGGTTTTTCAAAACTCATTATCCATATTCACCCATATGTAGAATAAAACAGGTAAAATCTCTTCAAATCTAGTGATTTCCCTACCCAGAATAATGCTGTCCCTATTGACCCCGACGTTGGGGTGAATAGGGACATCGACCCTTGTAAGAAAAATATATATACCCATCACATAATATATTTCAAATTATTTATAGTGGCAGTTCAAAGACATTATAGGTGGACATAATATGTGCTAAAATGTTTGGCTCATGAGGCTACATTGAAAAAACTACACACACCGAAATTTTTACCTAAGTTATGTAAAATTTTACATAATTTTGAAGCACGTATAGAACACCAAAACAATTAGGTAACATTTTACATCAACTCTGTTTGGTAAAAAAACCCAAACTATTAAACTATTATGTATAAAAATGCAATTTTACTAGGTATTTATTTTGCACAGTGGCTAGGTATAAATTTTACTTAACTAGTTACGCATTTTTTGTACGTAAATGCTTTGTAATATTTTACCACATGTTATGTAAAAAACCAACAACATTATGGGAAATTTTGCTTAATTTTTTATTAAATATTTACAAAATGAATAGGTATTTTTTACTGAATTTGAATGTAGGTTTAAGGTGATTGTTTACACAATGACTGGGTATTTTTTACTGATTTTGCATGTAAGTTTAAGATAATTGTTTACACAATCACCGGGTATTTTTGACTGAATTTGGATGTATTTTTTAGGCAATTGTTTACACAATTGCTGGGTATTTTTTACTGAATTTGGATGTAAATTTTAGGTAATTTAGGTAAGTAGTATATCTTTCCACTTTTGGTAATGCCTTTATATCCTTGTTTTCATGATGTTATTGAAGTCATCTGAAAATCATAATAAAATAAATAAATTTAAAAAAAATCAATCAATCAATCAATCAATCAATCAATCAATCAATCAATCAATCAATCAATCAATCAATCAATCAATCAATCAATCAATCAATCAATCAATCAATCAATCAATCAATCAATCAATCAATCAATCAATCAATCAATCAATCAATCAATCAATCAATCAATCAATCAATCAATCAATCAATCAATCAATCAATCAATCAATCAATCAATCAATCAATCAATCAATCAATCAATCAATCAATCAATAACCTTGCATCGTTGCATTTTGACCTATATGTACATACTACATACGCCCTAATCACGTTTCACATGTACAAATGAGCATGCAAACGCAACGCATGTACGGTGTAGTAGGCCCTACGACACCGATATACGACGCTCGGTGCCAACACAAGTTTCACTTTTTTCTGTGAATCTCTCAAAAGTCAAAACTTATGATTTTCAGATGACTTCAATAACATCATGAAAACAAGGACATAAAGGCATTACCAAAGTGGTAAGATATACTACTTCCTTACCTTCAAATTTGTCAATGTATTCCGGAGGAATTCCCCACCGGCTGAGTGTTTCTCTAACGCTCGCCATCTTGTATAATTACACGAGGAGATTTTACCCGGCGATTAGGGAAAGATTACGACTTTCACCAATCATATCGGTAATTCTTACTTAACACGTTGGGCGAAATCACCTTTTACCGATTAAATTGTATTTTAGACTTTTGTTTTACTTAATTTCGATAAAATATCTACAAACCCCGGTAATTATCTCCGATACATTTCAAAAATGTAATTTTAAAAGTTACAAAATGGTTTAGTAATAAAGATTACTATACATCATAAATATTCATAAGCTAATCGCGGTTTCCTATTGGTCTATTCCGTTAACTATATACGCACTTCCGTATTTAGCCTACTTCCTCGCGTACGGGAAAGACGCAGACGCGGGGAAAAAATAAGGGTACTACCGCACCCCTAGGAGGCTACTACCGCACCTTAAGTCTCATCCCCTGAACGAAACAGTTCAACAAACGTATATACGTCACATTGTATAGAACTTTGCATTCTGGCGACGAGCATGGTTATTCTGTTGTTGTCAAAATGGCGTCGTCTGCTAGTCGTTTCGCTGAACTGTCAGAGAAGGATTTGCAAAGGCTATTGTTGATGGAAAAGATGCAAAACAAGCAAAAGCTGTTATACAGAAAGCAGTAGGCATCTTTTTCACGTATTGTAGCACCAAGGATCTCAACATTGTTGAAGCTGAGCAGCTTGAAACTCGTGATTTATGCATCATACTTCGTAAGTTCTACGCCGAGATCCGTACCAAAGGCAAAGGAGGTGAATTCTACGCTAAGAGATCAATGCAAACGTTACGGTAACGGTCTACAGCGTTATTTCTTGACGTTTTATTGGAACTTAAATGTTTACATCGTTTATATTGACTGTTTACTGTTTACGAAATTTGAATTCCATTGGATTTTTGATTGGAAACACCGGCCGTGTCATTTTGGATTATCTATTTAAACAAGGTAGGCCTAGGCCTAAGCTAAGTTGTAACTTTTTTTAAGTTCGTGATGAATATTTATGATGTATAGTAAAACAAATACAACATGGTTTATATCGGGAAGTAATGTGAATTACTGGCCCCTCGGTGTTGGATGAGTGCGTCTACTTCCCGACGCGTAGTCGGGAAGTAGACGCACTCATCCAACACCTCGGGGCCAGTAATTCACACTACTTCCCTCTATACCATGTCGTATCTGTATAATACCTCGCATTGTGTACTTTTTGCATAATTTTACTTTACATTACGTTATTTTACTTAACAAAATTTCTGTGTGTGTACAATCTAGACTCTAGAGAGTGCTGAAACTGTCCCTATCCACCCCGTTTTACAGTATCCCTCTTTCTTTCATGTCGCCTTGTCTCACACCTCTGCTGATTTTGATGGGTTTTGAGACGTCCTCGTTGATATGGATTCTCGCTGTAGCGTTAGTGTATATCCTCTAGAATTTCAACATATCTTTCATTTATTCCTATTTTCCTTAATGCTAGGAAGAGGTCACTATGCTCAACTGAGTCAACCGCCTTTTCATAGTCGATGAATCCGATGCAGAGCTTCATTTGATACTCATTGGCTTTTTCAATTAGCTGGCTCAAAGCCTGAAGATGCATGGTGAGTGCAGTTGAGAAGCCTTGCCTGAATCCTGCTTGTTCCCTTGGTTGGTTTTCATCAAGCACTCTCTTCATTCTGGTTTGAAGGATTCTTGTAAATATTTTGTAAGGGTGGGAAAGCAGACTTATTGGCCTGTAGTTTTTGATGTCCTCTTTGTCTCCCTTCTTGTGTAGAAGTATAATGATCTTTGCTTCCTTCCATTCCTTGGGGATTTTCCTCTCAGTAAGGATCTGATTGTATAGACTTGCCAGCTGGTTGTATATTTGCTCACCTCCGATCTTGATGACATCACTGGTTATCTCGTCTAAACCTGGTGCTTTATTTTTCTTCATCTGCTTTACTGCAAGCTCAATTTTTTCAACTGTGATGGTTGTCAGTTTGGTCGGGTGACAAGAAGTCTTCTTTATCTTGATTAGACCTGGAGCTGTACAGTTCCTGGTAGAACTCTGCGCAGATGTTGAGCATTTCTCCCCTATTTGCTGTTGGTGTTCCATCTTTCTTTTTCACTTGTCTTATTCTGGTTTTCTTGCTATTTAGTTTTAGTATCTGTTTTGGTCCTCTACCTGTTTCTAAGATGGATTCAATTTGTTACTTTCTTCTGCTCCTCTACCTTCTTTTCTTCCTTACCAATTTTACTGTGTCCGGCATGGTAGTCTTTGTTTTGTTGAGTTGTCTTGTTGGCGGTTGTCTTGAGTTTCTTCCTTTTCTTCCTTTTGGTATCAAGCTCATCAATTTCCTTGTCTTTTTCTGATTTCTGTTTGACTTGTTTTTCTGTCGGTGCTATTTTCTCAGCAACCTCCTTTACTGTGTCGGAGATGAGTGAATACTTGGTATCCACATCTAAATGATATATTACATTAAATGGACATATCCTGAAATATTTGATCAAATTGTGATTGAAAACAAAATCCGAACTTTTTTTGAGCAGTTTATATCGAGAATGTTTACTGTAAGCTGTAACTCTTTTCTCAGGGACCGTGTATATACCTGCCCATTTTAGCATCACTCTAAATAAATGGATCGCCTCAAAAGGTCTTTTGGTAATATAAACACCTGTATTAACACCAACAGGTGTTTATGATTTTAAACTTTTATTTTGGACATGTGTACACATTTTGTAGTTTTCTTTTGTTTTAACAGTAGGCCTATCCTATGTCCACAAATATTTGAAAAAAACATCCACAAATATAATATCATTACAGGATTTAGTCAGTTGAAAATTGAACATGTTCTAAGTTTGAACACTGTGTTAGTTAAACAAAGGAACACTTTTCCTAACACCCTTTTCGTAACAGTTTGGGAACACCATGTTTTCTATATATAACGCGTATCCAGAACACTTTTTGAGGCGTTCCATTTATGAAATGAGAGTGTTCAGTTTGCTGTTTTCTTCTTTTTAGGAGGCAGATCGCGAAGCGAGCTGACTTGACTCCTTCTTCCATGGGTTTGCCAAAATGATTAAATTATGGTGTTTCTAGATATATATAGATCATGGAGGCAGCCATGATTATTGTAGTACTATGTAGTCTATGTCACATTCATGTAGCCCTATGCTGCTTATTTCAACAGTACCCACAGTCTGTGAAGGAGTCAAAGGTGTGTTTGTTTATTGGGTTGGTGTTTCAATACTCCCAACAGAGATGAAAGGAACTAATTGATTGCCGATACTTTGGAACCGAGTAGTATATTTTAACGGAATGATTCGTATTGAAAACTGGAAACCATCGCTGGTGACTCACTGCGTGACAGCATGGAGCTAATATTACCGGGTTTCCATCAAAATAGACAAAACTATAGGCCTAAAGTACAATAATAATAAACAAGAAAGAGTAGAAAACATACAATTTATACATGTGTTGGATGTAAAAACACCCCTACATTGGTAATGGTGTTGTTCCTGTTGATTGTTTGAATATGTATTATTAATATTGATTTAAGCCAATCAGCGCTCAGATGGTGAATAACCATTAGCCAATCACAGCTGAGCGCTGAACTGACTTGCAGCTTGCGCCGACAGAGATTCTTCCTTTTTCGTCTAGTATCTTAACCACGGCAGACGTGTCGTGTTATTCGTCTCATCATTTTCGTTTGTAAACTTCTATTATTTGGAGCAACGTATCATTTGAATAGGACTTAAGATAGGAGGGGTTAGGACATGTTTTAGTCCAAAACGGCCAGAAAAAACGCTTACACAATGGGAAATGGGCCGTTTTTCGGGAAATTGGGGAATTGGGGTGGGTGGGGGGCGTTAGTTACAAAAAAAAGGTACATTAGTACCAAAAAAAGGTACATTGGTACAAAAAAAGGACTTTTTTCAGATTGGGGGGGGGGGGGGGGGGGGCGTCCGCCCCCCCCCCCCCCCCCCTAGTTACGGGCCTGCACATGAGGCCAACCATAGGCATCGACCGTATTATTGCGTTATCAAACACGCGTTATAACGAATCTATCACTTAGGAAACTAAACGCAATATATTTGGTATTGCGTAGTAGTAGCTTCTGATTGGATTAATCAAGTTTTGGATTGATCCATTATCATTTGAGCCTGAGGTAGAACCATAATATTTGAAATGGGTTGGCATAATGCATTGGTGGATGGGTATGGATAGGTGGTCATAGGTGTTGGGTTATGAGGGCCAAGAGATGGGAGGTTTTTTTGGCCGCTTTTTGGTGGTTACCGGTGTCATTTTGGTTGTTCCCATGGTTTGGGGTTTCGAGTGGCATAAGTAACATTAGGTATCATGGGTGGGTGAGTCCTCAGTAAATACATGGTGGGTTTGGGCAAGGGTGTGTTGTGGTTTATATATTAAGCACTTAACATCTCAGAACCCAAAACACTGGTAACCACTCAAGTGACACTGAGAACCATTCCTACATATTTATCTAGTACTTTGATAACATTGAACCTAGAACACTGACACTGGGACCCCCCAAAATGGCACTGGGAAAAGAGGACATTTTGACAACCAACCCTCTCTATTTTCCACGCCCCAACCTAACCCTCAACATATATTTATAAGCACTTAAACAACTCGGAACCCAAAACACTGGGAACCATCAAAATGACACTGGGAACCACCAAAAAGCAAAAAGGCCATTTTATCAACTCACCCCTCCTTATTCACCATATCCTACCAAACCCCCGACATAAATTTACTATTGGGCACTTAAACAACCTGGAACCCAAAACAGTGGGAACTATCAAAATGACACTGGGTCTGGGAACCACCAAAAAGACATGTCAACCCTTCCCCCTCGCATCCATGACCCAACACGTACGGTCACCCTATCTGTCCAATCCACCACCATCACCAACCCCTAAATATCATAATGGATCGACCCACATCTAGATTTAACCAATCAGAGCAGTTAATACCAAATACATATTGCGTTGTTGGAAGCTGATTACAACCCCTACAACGCAATACTAATCCCTTGTTTGATAACGCAATACGGGAAGATACCTGTGAGTGGTTGGGTGGATCACCAACATCACCATCAACCCCTTAAATGATAATGGATCAACCCAAATTTCTATTTATCATTCAACCTATACCAAATATATAATTGCATTGTTAGAACAAGAGCTCTTTGTTAGAACACCTGATTACAACGCTATACAACTTTACATTGCGTTGTTGCTAAATGGCCCATTACCAATCAGATTACAGCATTTGTATCTATTTATATATAGCTACTAACAAAGTGATACAAACTATATATTGCGTTGTTGCTAAATGGATTATAATGATAACAACTCTGATCATGCTGATTGGTTAAATCGAAAATTGGGTTGATCCATTACTAATTAGAATGGTTCGCATAGTGTAATTTTAGTGGTTGCAAGAAATTTGGGTTCTGCGTTGTTTTATAGTGATCATATAAACCACACTAAACAACACACCCTTGCCCAAACCCAACATGTATTTACTGAGGACTTTCACAATTGAGAGCCTAAAAAACTGGAAATCACCTAAGTGACATTGAGAATCACCAAAATCTTTTTTGTTTTGTTAACCCATCCTCATTCTCATTCACTACATCTCTGGCCAATACCCTAAATATATAAATATCTATTTATTGAGCACTTAAATCACTCATAACTTAAATCACCCCAACACACTAAGAACACTACCAAAATTACTCCGGTAACCACCATAAAGACATATTGTTAATCCTCTTTCCTCTACCCCTAACTCCCACCTCCTACCGATAACCTATGACCACCTACCCTACCCATACCCATTCACCAACATGACCAATGCCAACCCTTAAAAAAAAAAATTAAACCCCTCAAATGGGGATAATGGATCAATCCAAAACTTGATTAATCCAATCAGAAGCTATACTACACAATACGGGATATATGGGGGGCTCAGGGGTCCAGATTTACCAATAAAAAAGTCGAATAGGCCTATGCCTTTAGTACTCGTTGAACACTTGCACGCGCACCCCCACACACAGGATGACCTTCGAGTACTATGAACTAACTCCATTTGAAGACTTGAAGATTTGACTTGGGAGTCCTGATTGGATCAGTGAGTGTCCTAGGGAAACTTCAAACGGTCATTATATATAAATAGAAGTAGCGACATGCCATTGTGATGTTAAAACCATCATTCAAGGTAAAGAGAACAATAGGGGTTATTCCGTCTTTTGGTTTCTATTTATTTATTTGGAAAACACTTTTAAAACAGCGGCACCCACCCGAAAGAAAATAAGAATAAGAGTAAAAAACAAAAAATACAAGGTATATATAGACAAAAGAGAGAAAATAAACAAAATAAACATACAATATTATATCATACACGGATATGGGCTCATAAGTCATATGAAGCGTAACGTGATATTGATTAGTTAATGTCATTATTATTCAACAACACTGTCCTACAAGGGAAAGAGAACGTTAGGGGTTATTCCGTCTTTTGTTTTCTATTTATCTACACGTCCATGCACGTTTTAAATAGAATTTGCAGAAATTTGCAGAAAACATCGAATTGTTTTTCGATCAAGGCATCATCACATAAGTATTTACACGACCATGCACGTTTTAAATAGGATTTACAGAACACATCGAATTATTTTGCGATCAAGGCATCATCATATGAGTATTTACTCACCATGGGGGGTGAAAATCAAACAAGTATTACCTAAAATTAAACAAAGTTGTGTATTATTATCACTATAACACTGATGAAGAAATTCCATACATATGATAGATCTACACGGCGAGTATTTAATTTTAATTTATGGAGCTCATTGTCACGGATTGCATGTAAAGACTTACATGAGAGCATAAAATGATTAATATCTACACAACCACTTTTACAAAGTAAGCACCTACCGTCATTATTAACTTCCCAAGAACTTAGCTTGCCATTTAGGGGAAGCGTGTTAGAACGCGCTTTGAACTTCAAGCTTGTCCCGTAAAAATCAAGCTTGTCCTTCTAATAGCTTTCTAAATATGGATGTGTTTTGAACCGAACATACAATTTTAAAGACGATTAATAATAACCACATACATTTTGATACCATCTATCATAATATTGTTGAGCACTTATTCTCTTAAACACGTGGACCCATCTGCATGATCTGGGGTTATTAGGTTGTATGCAGGAAAAGTTGAAGTCCATACCGTGATCACATAAGATATGTTTGATTGAGTCAAGCCATTTCCATCTTAATTGAGTACCATATTGAATAATAAACATTGCAAGTAATAATTTAGGCCATCTGTGAGGACCCATATTATGTATAGATGTTTTTGTTGATTTGTTTACCAACAACTAGGACTTTGTGCGGTTAAATTTAAGTTTCCACCTTATTAAAAACTTGTGGCAATGTTAAGCATGTGGTTTAACTCAATTTCACTCTCAGCAATTAATACGACATCATCGGTCCAAAAAGGCAACTTATATTAACATTACAAATATTTACACCAGCATTTTGAGAATTTAATATTTTTGCAAATTCGTTTATGTAAATGCAGAATAAAACGGGGGACAAAACACAACCTTGCTTCAATCCTTCATCAATTTCAAAAGAAATACGCCATACTGTATCGGAAGCTTTACGAAAATCCAAGAAAGCAAGATGGGTAGACTTTTTCTCGGCTAGTCTAGTGGCTGTAATCCTTTTAAGGGAAGTGTCAACCCTATTATTTTTGTGATCAACTTTTGCTTCTAAGTTTGAGAATATTGAATAAAAGTACATAAAAGTATACATTTATAGAAAGGAATTTTGATAAGGAATCCGATGGTGATATCAATGTGATACCAAATAAACTAAATTTTTGAGAAATGACCCAAAAGGCGATGTTTTTACCCCAATTTTTTTAGACAGCATAACTATAAAATAAAAAATGGTAATTTGTTCTAATATACATTTTTGTAAACTAGACAATTTTGTCTAGGAAGCAATTTTTTCTTTTTCCAAAATAAGGCTTAGATTTGGAAATATTGCTAAAAACATCGGAAAAGTGTAAAAGTCGTGTTTTTTTGCATACATTTTGCTAAAAATGGATGCACTATCTCGAGTTTAAAATCCATAATCGAAAAAATAAAAAATTGCCTCCTAGCGCTGAAAGTCCTCTACACAATGGTAGTAAAAGCTTACCTGATAGTTTGATATTTTTTTAGTTATGTTGTCTGAAAATTCGTAAAATTCCTTCAAATTTGAACTTCTAGAAAACATCGATTTAGTAAAAATATTGACATTTTCCACCATTTAAAGCTAAATGTTCACGGAATACACGGGCGTGTGATCTAAAAAGCGAGTATACTATTATGAACAATCAAAATAAACTATCAGATTCAATTTATATTGTCACAATGTGAAGAAATTGGAAGAAAACTGAAATTTAAATGATCATAAGATTGGCCTTTGTTTACATTTTTAGACATTGTTTTGCGCTCTTTTGTTTTTCGCGTCTACGTCGCGGATATTAAGCGGCGCGTCTAGTATTACGCACGGGAAGTTTCAGCGCGCGACGCAATGATCGAACAGCTGTCGCAGCATTTGAAAAGCGCGGAACTGATAGAATACATATAAAAGTATAAAATAATAGAGAAATATGAAATTCAATTTTTGAAACAAGTGCCGGGTTGACACTGCCCTTAAGCGTGAAAACATGGTCTTCGCATTTATGGTCTTTTCTGAACCCCCCTTGGGTCTCAGGTAAAATATTATAATCCTCAATAATAGTATTAACGCAAATACAGATTAAGCGGTTACAGAGTTTAGAGATACATGATGTTAAAGTTATATCACTATAATTATTTAAATCATTCTTAGCGCCATTCTTATAGATTGGGACAATAATACCCTTATTCCAATCAACAGGAATGTTCTCAAGGATTAGCAATCTATTAAAAAGTTTAGCTAAAGCATTACTATACATACACTATCTCCTCCATTCTTAATGAGTTCATTTGTTATTGAGTCAGGTCCTGGAGACTTATTATTTTTGAGATTGGAAACAATCTCCTTAACGCTTTCCACGCGGCTATTAGTACCATACACATAGGCTAACATATTGTTCAGAAACCATTCCAAACTTTCAAAGTCTTATCTAAAGGATTACTGAACCAATACTAGGCATGTTTGTACTTATCTTGATGCATTTCTCATGCTGATTTCAGATTTGGTGATGAAATTAAATTATTTTGATTTATTTTTTTAAACATGTGACATTTTGGAATGTCGTCTGCAGCCGCCTGCCGCGTGGAAAGTGTTAACATCAATGGAAGTTATTTGTAGATCACTTAAAAGATTTGTAGGTTCAGAGCTTGACGCTGTTTTACCTTGTCTGATATCGGAAATACCATTCTTAACATTAACATAATTACAATTAAGTGACATGTCCATCTTACCCAAAGTATTCAAATATTGCATAATGGTTTGATTCATTACACTTCTGTCAGTAGTGACATGATCTGAATTGGGTAATTTGAGTGTTGTGGGATTATCTTTCCTTTCTTATAACGTTAAGGCTAACAATCAAACAACGGATTTCACTAAAATCCACTATAGGCCATAATTATAAGACTATCGCTGATACTCAGCATATCCTTATACATGAAGTAACACTTTACACGCGTCTATAGTTTTACCATACAAAACAGATTTTCAGAAACCTTTCCCAACTTTCAAAGTCTATCTCAAGAATTACTCAACCAATACTAGGCATGTTTGTACTTATTTTAATGCATTTCTCACGATGATTCCAAATATGGTGATGAAGTAGATTAATTTTGACATTTTTGAAACATTTTGTGAAATGCTGGAACTGTCGTCGTGGAAAGTAAGTGTTAAGATTGAAATTGGTCAAAGTGGTCGAAAATAATCCAAATGGGAAACAATGAAGTGGTTATTTTTATATAAAGCTGTCAATGATACTATAGTGACGTAGTTATGACATCACGGTTAGTGATTTAATGTACGTGTATTGTATTGCTGCCCGGTGGTGTAACACAACCAACCAAATATGACTAATGTTGAAAAACAGGTATCAACGTGTACCCCTTCCTGATGACGCACCGGAGCCTTGGTTGAACTTGGATTTTTTATTTTATAAAAAAAAGTTTTCAAAAGGGTCGTTTTTATTTAGGTGAACTACAAAAAAACGTCAATTTTTTTTTTATAAAAAAAGTTTTCAAAAGGGTTGTTTTGATTTAGGTGAACTATAAAAAAACGAACTACATTGTCTGTGTTTAATGCTTTGTGCAATACTTCCTTATGACATTATTCAAAATATAAGACGCCAGTGATTATGTCAAACACTTTCGCATTTATACAATAGACTATGGATCTTACGCACTTAGTTTAATTATAGTGTTTTTGTACACACACTCTTATAATAATTACTAGTAAATAGAATTCAGCAGCAATAAACTTGACGTCTCTTCCTGAATAGGCAAAATACCGGATACTTATTTCACTATACAGAAATACAATCACCTTTGACCCCATAATATTTCGACATCCTCATGATTTAACATAATCGATGTATAGTTCACTTGCAATTGTTTTGTCTCGAAAAGACTAATGGTTGACTTGTTTATGATTGGCGCTGCATCATCATCAATATAATTAAATGGATTTTCAGTACAGTAATGACTCACGTCAAAAGTTTACTATAAAGACGTGAATGGATCGGTAAGCTGCATATGCTCACTTTCGACATTCGCAATCGCAACTAACAGATATTAATATTGCGCATTTTTGTGTGTATTCTCTGTTGGACCGTCTGCTTCCTCATTGCGTCGCCGTAGTATACAAAAGGTAAGCTTATTTCAACGTAATACGATATTTGGCGATCAACATGATCAAGGGATATTAGATGCTATTAATACGAGCATGGACTTATCAGACAAGTCCATGCTACGAGTCACTAGCAGCACTTTAGCCAACTTTAATTGCAACTCGAGTTGAGTCGATTCAGCGACTCACGTGACTCGAGTTGACTTTCAATGTGTTATAGTAAAATTTTCACTTTCGCCGTGTTTATTAACAATCTCGTGTCACGAGTCGATGACTCGTTCCAATTTATTGCGATATTACTATATGATTATGATGCTTGGTTGGACTTGTATATATAATTGATACAATATTTTGGTAGTGTCAACAAATGACTTAGATTAGAAATTGTATCTAATTTCTGGGTATTCCTTCACACACGGGTCCTCAGTCAAAATCGGAAAAGAATCTGACAATAACGCACTACGTGTGAGATTCTGCAAACACATATTGGATATCGTATATAGATTTATATGCTATTTACGGAATAAAACGCAATATTAGTATATTTGACATTATTCCGTATCTGCTCCAGGAGCAGCTTAGGTAGTCAGAATCTTACAACATATGCCATACTCTCATACAAATTTCGATGGCGTTGCATTGATTGTCACTTCTTATCTAATTGTACACAAAATGGTAGGCCTACTGTTGCCCGGTCGGTATCGGTAATGTTGGCCTATTGCTATCGACAGTAACAATTTTCTAACTTTGATGGTGTTCTGGTCAATGTTTAATTAAATTGGTTTGAAGTGATGGTAACAAGGCGCGCTATTTTGAATTTCTATTTTACGCGAAAGCATATAAGAAGCCGGATAAGAAGTTAGAAATTTTCAAAATAGTATAGCACAATGGTTCAAAATAATAATAGGCCTACCATAAACAGACCAATAAGGCGTGTAGTAATTATACAGTATCATACCATTCAAATTTGACTATCTGTGATCTGAGTGACTGACATAAGACATGTTGTCGCTATCTCGACATGATTGACTCATTGATCGTCAATATTGGCATAGGATAGGGTTCGCTCATCCTAGCTCATCTAACTTATACTACGTATAAGAGAGGTGCAGCGACCATATCAGCGGGCATATCAGATCACGTGAGCTCTTATTTAGTCCTTTACACTTTTCGGTTGTGCTCATCCTCTGCAGCTGAGATGTTTCAGCTTTGCACTAGGCCTATATCGTCAATATTTCGGTAGATATAGATGGAGTGACAGCAATGTTTATCGAAGGGACTGGACTGTCGATACATGCTTGAGCGAACAGCATAATTATGACCACAACACTGTCCATTATGCCTTATTGCCCTTTATAATACTTTGGCGCGAGTTTTAAAAGCACGGGTCCAAAACAAAACAGGATGCGCGCGCACACCGGGCAAAGAAAAATGGCAGTCTTCAAAATAAGTAGCTGACCAGGTAATTAATATGGTCTCAACTCCAAAACTATAGCTCTTACGTAAAATATTAAATTATAAAGTTGTAAGGAAATCTCTTCTCTTCAATTTGAGATATTACACGTGAAGATTGAATGAATATTAACTCAGTTATGTGCCCAAAACCAAAACAAAGTCAGTTTTTCATTTAAACATTTTCTTCGTCGACACGCAGCCTCGGACTAGCAGCAGGCAGATTATTGATTAACTGGTAGCGACAACTCACGGGTTGATAGTAAGATGAAGATTGGGGATACTTAATTGAAAAGAAAAACGTAAAAACCTAATAAATCTCTTCAATTTTATCGTTACAGACAGAAAATATGAAGATGTCACCACTGTCTACGTTGATGATTTTAACATCTCTGTTGGGAATTAGCAATTCCATGTCCATTGTTCCTGGTGGATCAGATGAAATGGTCCAAATGGAGATGGATGCCATCAAAGATGATGGTTCATGTGCCATCCCATCTGACCTTGACCTGGTCCGCCTTCTCACGGAATCGGAAGACGCCATCTTCGCCTACATCCAAGATGATATCACTGAGCAGCAGACTAAGGAAGAACCCAAAGAAAATGGGAAGAATCGTACCTTAGATCTGCACTGTCCAGTTGGGGAGCCTCTTCCTAAATCAGCACCTATTCGTCTCCGTTCTGTGTGCCCGTGGGAGATCGTAGACGATTTCGATTCCAACCGCTATCCGAAGACACTGGAGAAAGCTGTGTGTCGATGCACCAATTGCCTGGAAGGAAAGACGAATCAGCTAAATGAAAACCTTAGTTGCGCCCCTGTGTACTACCCGATGCCAGTGCTGCGTCGCGCTGGTTGCAAAGACGGTGTTGCTACGTTTAAACCGGGATTTGAACAGGTGGCTGTTGCGTGTGATTGTCGGGCAAAGAAAACAAGGCAAGGTCATGCTATCTGAGTTGCGCTATAACAGAGAAAACATGATAAGCGCAGCATGATCTGCTTTCAGTCTATCAGTCATGCATTACTATGATGTACTTACATTTTTAACAAAATCAGTTGTTAACATAATAACTTGTAACATAACTATAGCTGAACTTCAATCGTAACAAATTTACCCGTTAACACTTTCCACCCGGCTATTGGTTTACAATATACAAAACAGATTTTTCAGAAACCTTTCCCAACTTTCAAGGTCTATCTCAAGGATTACTGAACCAATACTAGGCATGTTTGTACTTTTTTTAATGTTTTTTTTCTTCATGGTAATTCCAATTATGAAAAATTAAAATCAATAATTTTGACATTTCTGAAACATTTTGTGAAAGTTTTGAAGACGCCTGCCACGTGGAAAGTGTTAACTGAACTTCAATTGTAAAATACTATGTACTATATATATAATACCTGACTAACTTGTTTAAAGAGAAAAATACCTTTTGATCACGAATTTATACATTGCAAGCATATTGCTAAACTATAGTAAAGCCACATTAAATGAAAGAAATATGTTTCTTATATTTGCAAATGATTACCCTTACAGCCCTGAACCCCATGAAATCCCATTTGAAAACTGTGCTGGAGGCACGTGTCACCTCAGTCTATCTCGCCGGGCACTGACACCAGGTGATGCGCACAGAATTGTTAATTGCGAGCGCGTGACTCCCTGGCCGAGTGGACTAAGACCCCGTCACCCATGCTGGAGGACCCGGGATCGAATCCTGTCGTCGGCAAGTCCGGTTTTTCTCGCTAAATTTCGCGCATTTCCACCCTCGGATATTTTTTTCAACATTTCCATTCAAAAAGTGTTAGGGTTATCCAACGCCTGCAAGTGAATTATAAGTTATAACGGACGATTGTTTTGAAGAAAGAAAAAGAAACCATGCATTATGTTATTGCTAATAAGATTGAAAAGAAGAAGTTATTTGAAAAAATAGAAGATTACTTGTTAATCGTTTATACATTCTATTTTATAATTAAACTTATTCATATAGCTTATAATTATACATATGTCTATTTGTAATAATGCTATAACGATACCAATATTTATAGGACGTATTTAACATTGTTTGTTCCGGTTTCAAGGTTGTGACATAATCCGGTTTGGCAGTAGGCCTACTGATAGGCTGGCTATTCCATTTTAAACTCATACACCCCCCATGGAAGACATTACCCTAATCCTTAGTGAGTGTGAATTTCAAATGGCGTTACCTGCATGGGTGACTCCAATTCAAATCTACACTCTCCCTGAGTGGAATATTAAGGTCATGTCTTCAATATGCACGCTTAGGAAAAAATGGTTCTTAAGTTGTCCTCTCAGGAGAACCCTTAAAGGTTCTTTAAAGAACCAAAAATAGTTCCTCAGACATGATACAGAACCATTTTAGTTGATACAGAACCATTTTTGGTTCTATGAAGAACCCTTTGGGGTTCTTCAATTTTCAAGAACCTTTTTTGAAGGTTCAAGAGAGCGGTTCTTTATAGAACCTTCAAAAAAGGTTCATGAAAATTGAAGAACCCCAAAAGGTTCTTCATAGAACCAAAAATGGTTCTGTATCAACTAAAAATGGTTCTGTATCAACTAAAAATGGTTCTGTATCATGTTTGGGGAACTATTTTTGGTTCTTTAAATAACCTTTGAGGGTTCTCCTGAGAGGACAACTTAAGCACCATTTTTTCTAAGCGTGTGGGGTGTATGGATTTGAAACGGAATAGCCCAATGTAAAATACGCTGTTGTCTACAGCGAAAAACACACTTTTACTCTAGACTTGTACGATACGGCTACAGCGTATTATTTCCATCATCCATGTCGTACAATTGAAAATCAGTTACGGTAGAACCTTTTGGTAACAGTAGTCATGGTAAAAAGTGCAATGGTCTCATTTTATTTATTGAAGGAAATCATCTCAAAACATACCATTCCTTTCATTAAAAACTATGAGTTGCTTTGAGTAATAAGTTAATAACGTCTGATTTTCAGCGTGTATTATTCACTATATTCTGTAATACTTGTAAGGCCAAATAAAAAAAATACCAGTTTCTCGTCCCCGCCCGCTTCCTTTTTGCCGGCCGCCTCCTTTTTTCTTTTTTCTTTTTTTCTTTCTTTTTAAAAAACAAAAAACAAAAACCCAAAACACCTTTTTAACCAAAAAAAAGGTATCTTTTTTTTCAATGTTAAGTCAAATAAATGTATAAACATCTGTTTTTTTGTCTTTCCTTTTGTTTTCAACAAAGTTGTAGCCAATACAAGTCTGAAAACGGTGTTAGAAAAGGTGGCTGTCATTTAAGAAACAACAGCAACTGGAAAAAAGGTCGAAAGCGGAAGTATTTTTGGGGGGAAATCAGTCCGCCATTTTGGATCCGCCATTTTGAAAAAAAAAAAAAGGAGGCCTCCTCCTTCCCTTTTTTTCAAAAAGCCCGGACGAGAAACCTTTTTTTTTATTTGGCCTAATATGTTTTCGTTATTGCTTTTGAATTGAATCGGTTCTATTATATTTTAACAAGTTTAAGTGTAAAGAACGTTATTATGTGTAATGATAAGAAATAATGATATTATTTGAATTTCACAATGGGCATTATTTTTATTTTATATTTTTTAATATTAAAGCTGAAATACCAAAAATACGCCTTAAGCATAGAGACATATAGCCTACATAATGAATTTATACTTAAAATCATGATATTTTGTACTTTTTACTTCATATTATTTATAATAAAATTATAAGATCTACAAAAAAAGGGGAAAACGAGCCAGGAGTATTTCATAAATATGCATATCGAAAAAATACTATCTACTAAAACATTTAAAGAATTGTTGAAATGTCAGAGAGTGTGCACTTTAACCCGAGTACAACGAATTACTACGATGCGGTGTGCTTGTGTCACCCGGTTCGGCAGTTTTTCGATGAAATAATGGCCCCAGAGTATGGTTGACCCCCGTGGCCTAGCGGTAGATCGTCTGCCTCTGAACCCAGAGGTCCGGGGTTCGAGCCCCAGGGGCGTAGGGGCCCTTTCCCCACGAACAAAAATGTGTTTGGAAAAGGTGCCTCGGTGCCTTAGGGTTATGGGAAAAGTTTTTTAATTGATCTATCTACATGTCTCGTTAAATCAGAGGTTGTTCTGTTTTATTGGACGATACTGCCACATTTAAAATGTCCCAGTATCACCAGGCGATACTGGAACACAATTTTGTACCCGTACCAGTATCGTTCAATACTAGGACAAATCACTAGTACCGGTAGCATGTGCACCCGTAACGCCCGATACTGGAACAATCGTTCCAGTATCACTCGATACTCGGAATCTGGTATTCCAGTATTTGACGAGAATGGAATAATAAAATTGTACCAATCTCGAGCAAGACTTGACTTACTTACTTACTTGACTAAGGGCGGATGATTTTTCCTAACCACAATGCCTCTCCAGTTCTTCCTTTCCAACAAAGCTGTCTTGATTTCTTCCACCTGCAGTCCTGTATCACGTTTTAGTATGTCAATGTAGGTTGTACAGGCTCCTTGGACCCCCTGAAGCAGTGTCCAGCCAATCTTGCTCTGCGTTCTCTGATCTTCTCCGAGACTTTTGGCATGTCCCCATACAGGTCCTTATTTGTCACATGCTGACTCCAGTTGATGTTGAACACAGATCTTAGCATCTTAGTGTAGCATCCATCCAGTTGTTTACCAAGCTTTGGGGGTGACTGACCGTGCCTCACATCCATAAAGGAGGACTGATTCTACTGTAGCTATGAACAGTCATTCTAGTGCGCTTTCTGGATAATGATTTAGCCTTCCATAACTGACTAAGTTTGCCACAAACTCTCCATGCAGCTGCGTGTTTTGATGTCCTTTTCAGTGCTGTTCATCCAGGCTCCAACAACAAGCAAGATGTTGTGTGCTGGAATGGAGTTAATCGCTCCCTTTAGACTGTTGTAGTGCTCTTCTATGATGTCCTCTTCCGCCACATTTGTAGGACAGTACGTAGGTCACCACTACAGTTGTTGTTGTTGCTGGGTTACCATGGAAGTTGACTATGAGTGTACGATCATGCCAGAATGTGGTTTGATACTTGCTAATGATCGGAGCTTGAGTAGTATCCCGACTCCACCTACAGCTGCACGCACCTGCTTTATTTCTTGTTGCCGATGTAGTGATCAGTGTTCTGCTCAAAATGATCTCATATTTCACCGAGTCATCATGGACACTATCTAGTGACGGACTAAAATAGACTGACCAACCCAACCTGAGAGGTTCGTTTTCCCGTAGAACATGGTGCCTTTGGCCAAAATAAGTTACAGAAAGAAAAGTCGTGAAACAAATTGTATGTTCATGAAAATGTGCTTATTGATACCGGATTGTAATCGATGCAAGTTATAAATTGTATAATACTATGCTCCTAAGTTTTGTGAGGTTTTATTTCGGCGCAGGCTGACCATGCGTTCTCTAAGGAGTTATATCACTGTCTCATGTGTGTCCTATAAATATAAGGGCGCAGTTTTAATCATGGTAATTCTGCAAAATGTGATGGACGACGATGACGACCGTGCTCATCTTTGGTGAACTGAAATCCAAACAGTTCAACGGTAGTATTTCTTCCACATAACAACACATTATAAAAATGGCAAATGCCGACCAAATGCACGGCATGACGTCACATCTACAGTCCTCGAAATAAGTAGCTGACCAGGTAATTAATATGGTCTCAACTCCAAAACTATAGCTCTTACGTAAAATATTAGATTATAAAGTTGTAAGGAAATCTCTTTTCTTTAATTTGAGATATTACACGTAAAGATTGAATGAATATTAACTCATTTATGTGCCCAAAACCAAAACAAAGTCAGTTTTTCATTTAAACATTTTGTTCGTCGACACGCAGCCTCGGACTAGCAGCAGGCAGATTATTGATTAACTGGTAGCGACAACTCACGGGTTGATAGTAAGATGAGGATTGGGGATGCTTCAATTGAAAAGAAAACGTAAAACCTGCAAACTGTGATGGACGACCGTGCTCATCTTTGGTGAAAATCCCCATTGAAGGAATATAAGAGATAATACAACAAAAGCTAAAGAATATTGATTAATTTTCCTATTAAAAGAAATATTAGAGAACATACAACAAAACAATATTAACTAATTTCCCTATTGAAATAATATAAGAGAAAATATAACCAAACAATATTGACTAATTTCCCTATTGAAAGAATATAGAGAACAAGCTAAAGAATATTGCTTAATTTCCCTATTAAAAGGAATATGAGAGAACATACAACGAAATAATATTGACTAATTTCCATATAGAAAGGAATATAAGAGAACATAAAACAAAACAATATTGACTAATTTCCCTATTGAAAGGATATACAAGAACAGACAACAAACGAATATTGACTAATTTTCCTATTGAAAGAATATAAGAGAACATACAACAAAAGAATGTGACTACTAATTTCCCTATTGAAAACAATATAAGAGAACATACAACGAAACAATTTTGACTAATTTCCCTATTGAAAGGATATACAAGAACAGACAACAAACGAATATTGACTAATTTTCCTATTGAAAGAATATAAGAGAACATACAAACAACAAAATATTGACTAATTTCCCTATTGAAAGAATATAAGAGAATATACAACAAAAGAATGTTGACTAATTTTCCTATTGAACGGAATATAAGAGAACATACCACAAAAGAATATTGACTAATTTCCCTACTGAAAACAATATAAGAGAACATGTAACAAAATAATATTGACTCATTTCCCTATTGAAAGAATATAAGTGAACATAAGACAAAAGAATATTGACTAATTTCCGTAATAAACGAATATAAGAGAACATACAACCAAGCAATATTGACTAATTTCCCTATTAAAAGGAATATTAGAGAACATAAAACAAAATAATATTGACTAATTTCCCTTTTGAACGGAATATAAGAGAACATACAACAAAACAATACTGACGAATTTCCCTATTGAAAGGAATATAAGAGAACATACAACAAAATAATACTGACCAATTTCCCTATTGAAAGGAATATTAGAGAATATAAAACAAAACACTAATTATTGACTAATTTCCCTTTTGAACGGAATATAAGAGAACATACAACAAAAGAATATTGACTAATTTCCATATTGAAAGGAATATAAGAGAACAAACAACAACAAGAATATTGACTAATTTCCATATTGAAAACAATATAAGAGAACATACAACAAAACAATATTGATTAATTTCCCTATTAAAGGAATATTAGAGAACTTAAAACAAATGAGTATTGACTAATTTCCCTATTGAACGAAATATAAGAGAACATACAACAAAAGATTATTGACTAATTTCCCTATTGAACACAATATAAGAGAACATGTAACAAAATGTTATTGACTAATTTCCCGATTGAAAGAATATAAGAGAACACAATATTGACTAATTTCCCTATTGAAAACATAAGAGAACATGCAACAAAAGAATATTGACAAATTTTCCTATTGAAAGGACCGTATTAGAGAACATAAAACCTGAGACCATTATTTATTATGGTCTCAGATAAAACTTAAACAATATTGACTAATTTCCCTTTTGAACGGAATATAAGAAAGCATACAACAAAAGAATATTGACTAATTCCCCTATTGAAAGGAATATTAGAGAACATAAAACAATATTGACTAATTTCCCTTTTGAAAGAAAATAAGAGAACATACACCAACATAGGCCTACATCGTCTCAGCAAACATATGACAAGTTGGAGGTAAATTGTTTGTTCATAAAATGGATAGGTTTGGCATCGATACTTATTCCCGGGACCTTTAAATTCACTCTATACTAGAAAACTTATTTATCAACCGTGTGTCAGAAAAGTTTTACATCGATACTGTGATGTGGTACGGTACCCGCCTTTACAATTATTTCAATTGGGGCAGGACCCGGGGGCAGGACTATTTACTTCGTGACATAGTTGGACTGAGCGTCATATCAGTGTGTCGTGTGAGTGCTGCAATCTGCAAAGCCTAATATGGACTTGTTTAACAATTTCCACGCGGCAGGCGTCTGCAGACGACATTCCAAAATTTCGCAAAATGTTTCAAAAATGTCAAAAATGTTGAATTTCATTACCATATTATATGGAATCACCATATGAAATGCATTGAAATAAGTACACATATGCCTAGTATTGGTTCAGTAAATTTTGAGATAGACTTTGAAAGTTCTCTCTATCTGATAAGTCCATGGTATAACATAATCGGGAACATAATATAGTAGCCTATTATTTATTAATACTAGCCGCGTAAGTATCTCCTTTGGAGCATAGTAGCCAATACAAGCAGTTCATGTGTATTATCGCTAGTGCACGATATCATGGACATTACATAGTGCACAAATGGTGCCATGTTGAATCAGCAAATCCTAGATAGTATAGTGGTGAGTATCCCCGCCTGTCACGCGGGAGACCGGGGTTCAATTCCCCGTCTGGGAGTGCTCAATTTTGTTTATCAACATCTTTACGAAATTACCTAGGTTGATAATAAGTATTATATTTATTGTTTTAAAACCGTTATCCTCTCTTTTTTTTTTTCCACAGTCAATTTTGTCGTAAAATATTTTATATTTAAAAATCTCCACAATGTGACATGAAGACGACAAAACTGATACCTGGATAGGCTGGACGGATCATTCATAAAAATAAAACTTTTTATTTAATTGATTGAACAAAATATAAATGGATTGATAAATAAAAGGTGCAGGGTAGACCAATATCTCATTTTGCTTAATATAATTCGATACATTAAGGGGGTGTGGACCCTCAGCATAGCCTCCGTAAAACTGCCGTAACTTCTTCATTATTCATTTAATCATGGACTTGTCTGATAAGTCCATGATTTAATCTATATAAAAGTATACATCTTTTTCAGAAAAGGGTTTAATGAATCCAACCATGATCATGAAATTCACCATTTTGGAGAAAATTATAAAAAACACGTTTTTTGACCCATTTTAGGTTCTGCAAACATAACTCAAAATATATTTTGTCAAATGTTATCATACTAGTTTTATATAATCCTATACAATTCCCTGGGAAGCGTTTTTTGTTGTTTTGAATATCTTATTTATTTTTTGAATAAAGACCAAAAAGTGCCAACAAATCTGATTTTTTACCTCCAAAATCATGAAAATCACATTTTTGTCACGTAAAATGCAACCAGCATATTTGAATCGACGTTTTGTTGTACAAAATTAAAGAGGGCTAATATTTTCATTCTTAATCCTTTAATATTAGGTGTAAGTTCATACATGTAATACAATTATAAAAATATACAAATCCCAGTTTTTATCATAATTTAGGGCGGCAGCACATCTCTTCATGCCCCTTTAAATATTCGATATATTAAATACAGCCAGCCTTGTGAATACAGCCAATCATGTTATCTGTCTTAATCGGTATATCATAGCTGACCATATTTTATATACTGATCACCCATCTTTAATAATTGATATATAAACTTCTATCACAACTCCGTAAACAAGTATAGGGGGTTTCCCCACTTATTTCTAGAACTAGAACTTCCGTTATCAAGCTGATATAGATAACAGATGAACAAAATAGTCTTTATATCATAGACTGCATATAGTAGTCCCATTATAGTGGTATACGTATATTATATGCCTGCCTTTTGGGGGTGCCTTTTCGAGAAATTTGGTAAATCGATGGGTGTAAATCAAAAAGTTTTTGGTATATTAATGCCCCCTTAATTCTTTGATGGTATATAGAAGGGCGTACTTTGTTAGATAGGTTTATTGATCGCCCCACCCCCTAAAAAAAGAACTGACATATTCAATAACCGCTGGATTTCAAATATCCGAAGTTCAAATGTTTAAAATTTTGAGAACCAATTTTGGTTAAAATACACTTTTGAGAACCCAAATTTTCTACTTACGGCCTTCTGTTTATTGTAAACACATACAAGGGGTATATCGGTAGACATTTCACCAAGTTTGGTATACCGATCGGGTGTTAATTTTGCTTTTATGCAGGTATATTGAAAATTTACAAAGTCTGGGAGGCACATCCACGTTTGATTTGGGAAGAAGAACCCCCCTCCGGGGTAGTAGTCTTTTTGAATAGAAAAACAAGGTTAGGCCTACTATTATAGATAAACCCATTTTGATTAAATTCATTAATTGATTAATTAATCAATTAAATAATGAAAACAAATATTCAGTTAAATATTGAGATTCTCGTAGCATTGGCCTTCGAAAAGTGAAGAGTTTTTTTAAAAACTAAATGCACTTAAAGGCATATTATGCGATATTTTCCATGGGACGCCCTCTATCCTTGAATTTATTTTTTGAAAGCAGATTTTCTTGCAGATTTACATTTCTGATCATGAATCATAAATATATTCTGAGTTACATGGTGATACGAGTCATAATTACCATAACTACATCCACAAAATTGTAAGCTTCCTCAATGGATCAAACTTTATGGCGAGTCAAAACACAACCAATATTTTAGTAAACATTTTTGTAAGAGTGCACTGAACCATAATGACTTGTAACTTCCGCCACTATTTCCAAGTGCAAGTTATTCATAATTCTTAGAACTGTAATTGACAATTGGATCCAAAAACGGGACAGCTAATAACTTTTGAAGTGAATGAAACCACTTCTTTAATCTTCATCATGTTTATATTTAGGAATCAGACAAAAATTAGGCATATATTAGACCCATCATGCCTATATATTATATAGGCCGACTTGAGGTAGATTTGTAAAATTTAGAGACAATTATATCGGTACAACTTTTGAGATAGGCCTAAATACGTAAGTGGCGGCGGCGAAACTAGCAAACACATTTTTGGGGAACGAGCCCAAATCTTGTTTTAATGTTGAGAAATGTAGAAAAATGCTCGCAGTGTCAACCGTTCTTTGCAAAGGAGGGTAGAGGGTTGACCGTAACTATAAGAGCTCTTCATTTATTTTCAGATTTGTCATGATTGTAAGTTACCTAGCATGCGCGTTCGCAGGATTTTTTTAAAGGGGTGTTTTAGGCGGATTTAAAAAAAGAGTTGGTGGTGGGGGCACTTATACCATCATGTATGTGTAGCGCGCTGAGCATCTTGAGGCGTGGGGTTCGGGGACCCGAGAAAATTTTGAATTAGACGCTCTCTGAGGGCATTTTAAAGCCAGTGTTTAAGGTTGGGTTGGGGGGGGGCACTCAAAAAAGTGGGGGAAATGCGCTGCGTGGATGGTGGGGGGGGGGGGAGGGAGGGGTGTTCACTCCTTATTTATTCCTCCTTTTATTTTTTTTGGGACAGACCCAAGGAGAAGTTGTACCTTTTTTCGTTATGCGAAAGACGAATCAATGTGATATGTAACAATTGGCTACATTTAGTGTTCTTGTTACACAACGTCCTAACACTTTCCACGTGGCAGGCGTCTGCAGACGACAT
Organism: Ophiura sarsii; assembly: GCA_035610835.1. NCBI lineage: Eukaryota > Metazoa > Echinodermata > Ophiuroidea > Amphilepidida > Ophiuridae > Ophiura > Ophiura sarsii. The sequence goes on from CM069458.1 coordinate 36,388,418, forward strand.
TCCAAAATTTCACAAAATGTTTAGAAAATATCAAAATGTTTAAATTTTCATTACCATATTTGGAATCATCATGAGAAATGCATTGAAATAAGTACAAACCTGCCTAGTATTGGTTTAATAATCCTTGAGATAGACTTTGAAAATTGACAAAGGTTTCTGAAATAGGCCTATTTGTTTTTTTATATGGTAAAACCTCATCTATTTCTGTAACATAACGTAAGACCAGGGTAGTAACCTCATAAATTACAGTATAATTACCCACAATTGCAACATAATTAGCAGCATTATGAATTCATGTAAGTTTCAGTAATACATGTTGGCCAGCTATACATGTTTCATGAATCGACATCTTCCAAAACCATCTATCTTCAAACGGCCGGCCATGTGGGACATTTGGCCTAAAATTGCTAAAATAGCTGGAAAATGGATTGTTTTTAAATTGTGGAGGGGATGTGTTTCCCTCTGTGGTGATTGACGCCCATGTTGGCAAGATTTGCCTCAAAGAGTCAAAGACGGCTTGTTATTGTTATCTGTTCAAAAGGGAAGATGAAAAAACGTGGACAACCCCGTCAACTTTATCACTGGGATAATTATGATAATAAGTATTGCTATCTATAAAGATGTGTGCTTAATGATAAATCCCAGCTCTATTACATGTAGCCAACTGTATTGTGCAATAATTTGAATTTATCAAAGAAAAAATAGCTCGTACAAATAAACATAGATTTTAAAATCTATGAACAAAACAAAACATTGAAACAGAAACATTGCATGCAATTGCTTTTATATTTAGTCGTTGAAAGATTATAGAAATAGCCGACGGGGAAATACAAAACCTAACACGGTTCGGCTGATCTAAAATGTGCAAATTTGTAATTTCAAAAAATAGTGAAACATCTTTGAAAGTTTGAACACTATTAATTTGTTATATGTTGTATAACCAACAATCCAACCAACCAACCAACCAACCAACCAACCAACCAACCAACCAACCAACCAACCAACCAACCAACCAACCAACCAACCAACCAACCAACCAACCAGATATACAGATAGATAATGAATGAATGAATTAATTAATTAATTGATTAATTAATTATTAATTAATTAATTTAAAAAAAATTAAAAAACAAACAAAAAACAATAAATAAATAAATTAGTTAATTAAATGAATAAATTGATTTATTCATAAGTTCACTTTAAAAATAGATTCTCGAAGCCCTCCCCACCATCATAAACTTAAACATAAAAAAGCCCCCATCGTTTTCCTGATGTTGCCTCCCAGACTTTGTAAATTTTCAATATACCTGCATAAAAGCAAAATTAACACCCGATCGGTATACCAAACTTGGTGAAATGTCTACCGATCAATATACCCCTTTTACAATAAACAGAAGGTAAGTAGAAAATTTGGGTTCTCAAAAGTGTATTTTAACCAGAATTGGTTCTCAAAAGTGTATTTTAAATATTTGAACTTCGGATATTGGAAATCCAGCGGTTATTGAATATGTCAGGCCTTTTTGAGGGGGTGGGGCGATCAAAAACCTATTTAACCAACGGTACACCCTTCTATATACCATCAAGTAATTAAAGGGCATAAATATACCAAAAACCTTTCTGATTTACACCCATCGATATACCAAATTTCTCGAAAAGGCACCCCAAAAGGCAGGCACATACGTATACCACTACATTGGACTACTACATGTAGTCTATGATGATAAAGACTATTTTGTTATCTGTTATCTATATCAGCTTGATAACGGAATTTCTAGGGCTAGAAAAACTGGGAAAACCCCTACTTGTTTACGGGGTTGTGATAGAAAGAAGTTATCATACATGTCATATAGCAATAAAAGATTAAGACAGATAACATGATTGGCTGTATTTACAAGGCTGACTGTATTTAATATATCGAATATTTAAAGGGGCATATGAAGAGATGTGCTGCGCCCTCAATAAATGATAAAAACTGGGATTTGTATATCTTTACAATTGTATTACATGTATGAACTTACACTTAATAAGGATGAAGAAAAAAATCAGCCCTCTTTAATTTTGTACAACAAAACGTAGATTCAAAAATGCTGGTTGAGCCGTAACCAGCATTTTACGTGCCAAAAATGTGATTTTCATGATTTTGGAGGTAAAAACATCAGAATTGTTGGCACTTTTTAGTCTTTATTAAAAAATAAAAAATAATAATAAGATATTCAAAACAACAAGAAAACGCTTCCTTGGGAATTGTATTAGGATTATATAAAACTAGTATGACAACATTTGACAACATATATTTTGAGTCATCTTTGCAGAACCTAAAATGAGTCAAAAAACGTGTTTTTTATAATTTTCTCCAAAATTGTCAATTTCATGATCATGGTTGGATTCATTGAACCCTTTTCTGCAAACAAATGTATACTTTTATATAGATTAAATGAATAATGAAGAAGTTACGGCAGTTTTACGGAGGCTATGCTGAGGGTCCACACCCCTTAATGTATCGAATTATATTAAGCAAAATGAGATTGGTGTATACCCTGCACCTATTATTTATCAATCCTTTGTATTTTGTTCAATCGATTCAAAGATTTTCTAGTACTAGAAAATCTTTGATCGATTAAATAAAAAGTTTTATTCTTAATGAATGATCCAGGTATCAGTTTTTTCTTCATGTCATATTGTGGCGATTTTTAAATAACGATAAAATATTTTACGACAAAATTGACTGAGGAAAAAAAAGAAGAGAGGATAACGGTTTAAAAATTAAAAAAACACTTTTTATCAACCTAGGTAATTTCGTAAAGATGTTGATAAACAAAATTGACCACTCCCAGACGGGGAATTGAACCCCGGTCTCCCGCGTGACAGGCGGGGATACTCACCACTATACTATCTAGGATTTGATGATTTCACATTGCGCAATTTGTACAATATATAACCTTCATATCGTGCAATAGCGCTAATATTATGAACTGCTTGTATCCCGCTAAAGGAGATAACACTTTCCACGCGGTTAATACCAACATATTTTTCAGAAACCTTTCCCAACTTTCAAAGTCCATCTCAACTCAAGATTTACTGAACCAATACTTATACTAGGCATATTTGTACTTATTTCAATGCATTTCATATGGTGATTCCAAATATGGTAATGAAATTCAAAATGATTGACATTTTTGAAGCATTTTGTGAAATTTTGGAATGTCGTCTGCAGACGCCAGCCGCGTGGAAATTGTTTAACAAGTCCATATTAGGCTTTGCAGATTGCAGCACTCACACGACACACTCAGGGGCGGAAATTTCTTGTTAGGTGTGGGGGGGATGATAAGTTTTGCCCCTAAAAAATAAAATGTAGCTGGTACCATCCAGGCGGTGCGCAGCACCGCACTCCGAGCTATGCTCGGACAGGGGGAGTATGAGGGGGGATGTGCCCCCCTCAGAAGTAGAAAAAAAATTCAATTTTCAAACTCATTTGGTGCGATCTGGTGTATACTTTTGACGAATATTGTATTGAAAAGCCATCGCTTCATTTTCAATAAATATTTTGTTTTTTATCAATGAACAAAAGAAAGTTGAGCATTTTTATACTGATATATTCTTGATTTTAGTATAGATGGTTTAAAAGCTCCAACAGGGGGGAGTCTGAGGGGGGATGTGCCCCCCTCAGAAGTAGAAAAAATTTCAATTTTCAAACTCATTTGGTGCGATCTGGTGTATACTTTTGACCAATATTGTATTGAAAAGCCATCGCTTCATTTTCAATAAATATTTTGTTTTTTATCAATGAACAAAAGAAGTTGAGCATTTTTTATACTGATATATTCTTGATTTTAGTATAGACGGTTTAAAAGCTCCAACAGGGGGCGTCTGAGGGTCAGGTGGGGGGATATGCCCCCTTGAGAAGTAGAAATTTTTTCAATTTTCAAACTCATTTCGTGCGATCTGGTATACTTTTGACCAATATTTTATTGAAAAGCAATTACTATATTTCTGATCAATATTGGCTTTTTAAATAGGCAGATAGGCCTATACCAGAAAGAAGTTAATTAGTTACCTCAAAAGATGGATTCTTAACCAACGTACAATAAACTCCAAACGTTCTTATGTCCCTCCCTCCCTCTCTTTTTCCCTTTTTTTCCTCCTTTTTCCCCTTTTTTCTTTCTTTTTTTCCTTTCCCCCCCCCCCCCCCCCTTTTTTCCTTTTTTTTTTGGTAGATGTGAAAAATCAGGGGGGGATGATTACATTGACCATCCCCCCCAGGTCAAAAAGTGGGGGGGGGGGGGATAAATCTCCCCCATCCCCCCCCCCCCCCCCCCGGGATTTCCGCCCTTGGACACACTGATATGACGCGTGACGCTCAGTCCAACCCGAGTCCAACTATGTCACGAAGTAAATAGTCCTGCCCCAATTGAAATAATAAAGGTGAAGACAGGACTATCGCCGATTTGCTTATTTAAAAGGCGTGTAATCACAGTATCGATAATGTAAAACTTTTCTGACACACGGTTGATAAATAAGTTTTAGTCTAGTATAGAGTGAATTTAAAGGTCCGGGAACAAGTATCGATGCCAAACCTATCCATTTTATGAACAAACAATTTACCTCCAACTTGTCATATGTTCTCTTTATATTTTCTTTTAATAGGGAAATTAGTCAATATTCTTTTGTTGTACGTTCTCTTATATTCCGTTCAATAGGGAATTTAGTCAATATTCTTTTGTTACATGTTTTCGTATTCAATAGGGAAATTAGTCAATATTATTTTGGTGAATGTTCTCTTATTTTGTTTTAAATAGGGAAATTAGTCAATATTCTTTTGTTGTATGTTCTCTTATATTCCGTTCAAAAGGGAAATTAGTCAATATTATTTTGTTTTATGTTCTCTAATATTCCTTTCAAGGGAAATTAGTCAATATTCTTTTGTTACATGTTCTCGTATTCAATAGGGAAATTAGTCAATATTATTTTGGTGAATGTTCTCTTATTTTGTTTTAAATAGGGAAATTAGTCAATATTCTTTTGTTGTATGTTCTCTTATATTCCGTTCAAAAGGGAAATTAGTCAATATTATTTTGTTTTATGTTCTCTAATATTCCTTTCAAGGGAAATTAGTCAATATTCTTTTGTTACATGTTCTCGTATTCAATAGGGAAATTAGTCAATATTATTTTGGTGAATGTTCTCTAATATTCCTTTCAAGGGAATTTAGTCAATATTCTTTTGTTACATGTTCTCGTATTCAATAGGGAAATTAGTCAATATTATTTTGGTGAATGTTCTCTTATTTTGTTTTAAATAGGGAAATTAGTCAATATTCTTTTGTTGTATGTTCTCTTATATTCCGTTCAATAGGGAAATGTAATTAATGAATTATCTTATTGGTCAAAAATGGTCTTAAGATATTTAATTTTGATATTTAATTATATAACATTGATGTATAAGTTATGTTCGAATAAAAAAGAATACAAACAAATATTGAAAGCCAAATTATTTGGCAATTGACGATTAATTAGTCCCTGTCAACATTTATGATGAGCCTTGGTCAGAACTTAGACAATTCTTTTCAGAGCATGATTTATCAAAAACCGTGATTCCCCAACTTAAAATGAAGACTCCTGAGGCAAAAAACTACTTAATTTTGCGATCTATTTAATTTTGCGAATATATTACAGGCTCAAAGTCGCAAACATAAATACCACAAATTTTGCAATTAATGCTTTATGATAAGTGGGTATGATTTTGACTTGATTCAATAAAGTAACCGCTTAACTGAACATGCAAACATTGTTTTTCAATCCACAAAAATAACCAATTGCAAAAATAGCAATTTGGCCTGATTTGGCAATATGTTTCCAGATTCGGAAACATATTACAGATTGCCAGATTTGGACATTTGCCCTGACTGGTAACGGATTGCCCTCCCTCATAGTCATCTTCTAAGGATATAGCCTATAGGCTACTGTAGTTATTTTGCCTTTTTGTATACATGTTGTATCTTAGAAATGTCAATAGGCCTAATATTTTGGAACAAATTGATTAGCATAAAGTTAAATGAAAACATTAAAACAAAGAAAATTAATAATTGTATGATTTTTTTCTAGGTGAACACAAGAAAAATACTAAGCACTCCCAGACGGGGAATTGAACCCCGGTCTCCCGCGTGACAGGCGGGGATACTCACCACTACAAGTACTACACTATCTAGGATTAGCTGGTTCTACCTTCGACCATTAATATTTTATGTCAAGTGCATAATATTATTATTATGCATATTATATGCGATGTTATGTGGAAGAGATACTACCGTTGAACTGTTTGGATTTTCAACAAAGATGAGCACGGTCGTCGTCCATCACAGTTTGCAGAAATACAATGATTGAAACTGCGCCCTTATATTTATAGGACACACATGTAGTGATAACTCCTTAGTGAACGCATGGTCAGCCTGCGCCGAAACAAAACCTTACAAAACTTAGGAGGCTATTATCATTACAATTTATAACTTGCATCGAACACCATCAGTATCAATAGGCACATTTTCATGAACGGACAATTTGTTTCACGACTTTTCTATCTGTAACTTATTTTTGCCAAAGGAACCATGTTCTACGGGAAAACGAACCTCTCAGGTTGGGTTGGTCAGTCTATTTCAGTCCGTCACTAGACCACCCATTTTTTAATGCAGACTCACGCTAACAGACTCTTATTTTCTTCGATCTGTCTCCTTTTCTAGGTATCACCTCTCACCGAAAGCCCTCATCTCATAGCACTCGTTAGTAACTGTCATAAACACCGGGTACCGTATATCACAGTAGCGTAGCCAGTGGGGGGGGGGGGGGGGGGGGGGCAGGGGGGCAGACTCCCCCCCCCCCCCCCGGACACCTAAAATGGGGACGGCGAAGCGGAAAAATGGGGACGAGAAGAAGGGGAGAAAAGAGAGAAAGAAGGGGGACGGAGAGGGAGAAAGAGAAGGGAAAGGGGAAGGAGAGGGGAAAGAGAAGAGAAAGGGGGACGAGAAATTGTGCATGTAGTACATTTACTGTGCGGGTTTTTTTTGACTGTGCGAAATTTTTTGACCTTTTGAAGAAAAACAATAATTGTATGATTTTTCTAGGTGAACGTAAGAAAAATATTTAGCACTCTAAAAAGTTTGAAGTCTCAAAAAGGGGGGACTAAAAAGTTTTCCCTACTCAAGAGGGGGGGGGTCAAAAAAGTTAGGCCAAATAGGTAGTCGTTAACGGTAAAAAAACCAAATTGTCTGCGCTTCGCGCAAGAAAATACTGTAGTATTAACATTTCTATAACAAATTATACAGATTTCCGCACGCTCCGCGCAAATCTTTGTAAAAACATTGTGCCGACAGCAGAATTTGTTATACAAAATGTGACTAACCAGTGTCCACAATTTGATCGTCAACAAGGTTAAATACACATGATTTTGAACGCAGTTTACCAAACTTCTGCGCGCTTCGCGCGTCTTTGTGAAAACAACATGCAGACAGCAGGATTTGTTATACAAAAATGTGACTAACCAGTGTCCACAATTTTTACTTCAGAACTGTTACATTTTGTATAGCACCAAATTGACCAAATTTTTCGTGCTCCGCGCAAATATTTGTGAAAGTATTGTGTAGATAGAAGGACTTGTATACAAAGAGTAACTTTCTGGAAAAAAGAAACCGTTTTTAAAAAGGCTATAACACTATAAATACAAATCACCGAAAAATACAATTCGAAGGCTTGAAAGATATGTTTCAAGTGAATTTAAAATGTTGCAAATTGATTGCCAGCTATACACAGTTCTGACTGTAAGCATCATAGAACTTGAGTCAAATGTCTATCTACATATCTGACAGTAGGGGGGGGGGGTCAAAAAGGTTTTTCACCCTGTTAAAGGGGGGGGGGGGCAAGAAAAGTATGTCAATTTGTAAAGGGGGTCAAAAAAGTTTAGACACCGACACATTTTTTTTGGCCAACCCCCCCCCCCCCCCCCCCCACACCAAAGTATTTCTGAACACTCCCTTAGGAGCCTATTATTATACAATTTATAACTTGCATCGATTACAATCAGTATCAATAAGCACATTTTCGTGAACAGACAATTTGTTTCACGACTTTTCTTTCTGTAACTTATTTTTGCCAAAGGAACCATGTTCTACGGGAAAACGAACCTCTCAGGTTGGGTTGGTCAGTCTATTTTAGTCCGTCACTAGAAGACCTACATTATATATATACTTTTTTTTACTGCAGACTTACACTAACCTCGACACTAACAGACTCTTATTTTCTTCGATCTGTCACCGAAAACTCCTTTTCTAGGTATCACCTCTCACCGAAAGCCCTATCTCATAGCACTCGTTAGTAACTGTCATAAACACCGGGTATATCATAATGCTTTCTTTCTCATAAAGAACAACATCTGACTTATCCAGGAGTCTCCAAGACTTATAATCATAAAATGAATTTGACGTCTAGAAAGGTATTCGAATTGCCCTCCCATATAGTCATTTTCTAAGGATATAAGATACAACATGTACAAAAAGGCCAAATAAGTACATGTACATGTTTGCTATAATTTCACATTGAAATGTCAATAGGCCATATATTTTGGAACTAATTGATTAGCAGAAAGTTAAATGAAAATTAACAATAAAGAAAACAATAATTGTATGATTCTTCTAGGTAAACGCAAGAAAAATAATTAGCACTCCCAGACGGGGAATTGAACCCCGGTCTCCCGCGTGACAGGCGGGGATACTCACCACTATACTATCTAGGATTAGCTGGTTCTACGTTCGACAATTAATATATTTTGTAAAGTGCATACTATTTATTTAATATAATTTATGTCACTCATATTATCATGATTATGTGGAATAGATACTATTATTGTACAGTTTGTTACTGCATCGAATACAATTAGTAGCAATATAAACAAATCATGAACAGACACATTTTTTCGACTTTTCTATATGTAACCTTTTTTTGCTTAAAGGTGTACTAAGAGATGTTTAAGATTTTTGTTTTACAACTTTTACTTAATATTAAAGATAATCATTATAATTGGCTATTATTGTTGCTTCTACTCACAAAAAAGCAGCAAAACTTGATTAAAACAATGTTTACATAAGTTGAAATATCATCACTATTTATTGAAACTTATTTTTTAAAACGCCCTCTATGTAATATCGTATGCAATTTGAATCGAAATGAAAAATAGCGTAACGCTGTTTACAATGAGCACGGAAGTCCATCACAGTTTGCGGTATTACCATGATTATACTGCGCACTTATATTTATAGGACACACAAAAGACAGTGATATAACTCCTTGGTGAACACATGGTCAATGCGCCTAAATAAAACCTCACACAACTTTAGGAGCCTAGTATTATACAATTTATAACTTGCATCGATTACAATCAGTATCAATAAGCACATTTTCATGACCAGACAATTTGTTTCGACTTTTCTACCTGTCTTTTTTTCCCCAAAGGACCTCCGTCCAGTTACTTCGGGATAAAATAATGCTTTCTCTCTCAAGAAGAACAACATCTGACTTACCCAAAGAGTCTCCAAGTCTTATATATATAATCATAAAATGCATTTGACGCCTAGAAAATTATTCCAATTGCAAGAAGTAGCCTAGTAACGGATTGCACTCCCTCATTTTCTAAGGATATAAGATACAAAAAGGCAAAATACCTACATGTAGGCTAAATCTATTTATAATAATTACACATTGAAATGTCAATGTGGAACTTTTAATTGATAGGCCTAATATTTTGGAACAAAAAACAACAACTTGATTAGCATAAAGTTAAATGAAAATAAACATTAGAACAAAGAGAAACAATAATTGTATGATTTTTCCAGTTGATCACTTTTTAAAAGAACACACGAAAAATATTAAGCACTCCCAGACGGCGGGGATACTCACCACTATACTATCTAGGATTTGCTGGTTATACGTTGGCCCCATTAATACTTTCTATAAAGTGCATACTATTATTATATATTATACATGTACATTAATATAATTTGAACTGTTTGACTTTTCACCAAAGATGAGCACGTCCATCATAGTTTGCGAAATTACCATGATTACTGCGCCCTTATAGGACACACACGAGACAGTGATATAACTCCTTAGTGAACACATGATCAACCTGCGCCTAAATAAAACCTCACAAAACTTAGAAGCCTATTTTTAAACAATTTATAACTTGCATCGAATACAATGAGTATCAATATAAGCAGACAATTTGTTTCACGACTTTTCTATATCTGTAACTTTTTTTTTGACGAACTAAACAAATAAATTGGGTAAGTATTCTGTTGCACGTGAATATTTTTCTTCGCAATTCTAAAAAGAACCCGCGTAGAACAGGGTTTTTTTGTCGCCTAATTGATTAGCCAATTGAACTTAAAGTTAAATAAAAAATAAACAATAAAACAAGGAAAAACAATAATTGTATGATTTTTCTAGGTGAACGTAAGAAAAAGAATTCGCACTCCCAGACGGGGAATTGAACCCCGGTCTCCCGCGTGACAGGCGGGGATACTCACCACTATACTATCTAGGATTTGCTGGTTAAACATTCGGCCATTAATATTTTTTCTAAAGTGCATATTATTATTATGTGTGATATTATGCGGAAGTGACACTACCTTTGAACTGTTTGACTTTTCACCAAAGATAAGGACACGCAAGTGATCTCTGATCCCGGATTGGTGATACCGTGTCTCTTTATTCCAAGGTGATTGTACTGTAAAAATACACATATCGCTTGGTCAGCCTTTAGATCTATATCTGACTGCCCATGACTACCCCTAGACGTTGAATACTGGCCTTCATTATCTATGGGCTATGTTAAGGCTGGGAATTTCGGGCGGGCAAACGGGTACCCGCCCGATATTTCGATACCCGGGTACCAAGTTAGGTACCCGGATACCCGAAATGTATAAATAAATAAATAAAACTTATTTTATATTTTATTTTACATTTTTTTAGATCAAAATCCAAAACGGGACCTTAGATGACTCGCATTTGACCATCAATAACCCACAGAATACCCACACCATTAGGGATAGTAACTCCTAACCTAAGATCTTATACTAAATTATTGAATTCAGTCTTATCAAAAGTATGACTTTGTTCAACACTGTTTTCTATGTAAAAATACAATTATTTTCAAAAGCAAACATCTTAATTGAACAATCTTTGGGGATGCAGGGAGGTGAAAGTGTACATTACATACCGTTTGTAATCGTAGGTGTCCGTCCATCCAGGGAATGGAATTTTTTTTTTGGGTGGGGCGGGTACCCGTCCGAAATTTCGGGTACCAGGGTACACAATTACCCGAAATTCCCACCCTAAGGCTATGTGTTTTGAACTCCCCCCCCCCCCCCAAAAAAAAGCGTTGCATTTTTGGTGAAGAATCATCCATCTCTCTCTTTTAACTCAACAACTAAATGTGGTAGAGCTATAATGGTTTAGGCGTCATTTGAAAGCCTAATTATCTAGCTACGTTGTGTGCAAAAATCAGGTATTTCTATAACTATTTGGCTGAGAAAAAGATTGATTATATTTCGAAAGTCAGGGATGCTGTGTACAATCTCTATGGGGACGAATATAGAAAATGTTCCCAATTCTACGTTCAATTTATAATAACTACTCATCCCTGTATGGTACAAACATGATTTTGCTCTCATTTTATCGATTGTTTTATATTCAACTAACGTAATAACTATTATGTAACAATTTTAATCATGAATCGATTGCATTGTCCATAGCTTTCTTGTCCCTATTCGCTACACAGTCAACTTGTCCTAATTCATCGGTTGTATATACATCACTGCTAAAATGTTGACTGAAACGTTTACTCATCGTTGAGCAACTATGCAACAGTTCAACAGTTGAGTAAACAATGCCCAATATGTTCAACAGTTGAGTAAAAATGCCCAATATGTTTAACAGTTGAGTAACATTTTGGGCATTTGTACTCAATTATTGAACACATTGGGCATTTTTTGTTGTTGTTGTGATTAATGTAAATTTTCCATTTCTTGGATGTACAGCTAAGTGTATGTATTAAATGTACACTTTCCCCCCTGCAATCCAATAAAGTCCTTTAAATTAAGATGTTGTTACTTTTGCATCTTCACCCGCCCGATGCAAACAAAATCGTTATTATGAACGGTAACGCATTCATGAACAATGTGCATCAATTAAAATAGACCCAAGGAAAACATTTTACTCTTTGTTTTTGTTGATTAATGTACATTTTCCGTTTCCTGGATGTACAGCTAAGACTTCAAACGGTAATGTACACTTAAATTAAGATGTCGTTGCCTTTGAAAATAATTGTATTTTTAAATACAAAACAGTTTTGAAAAAATCATACTTTTGATAAGAATTATTTAAATAATTTAGTATAAGATCTTAGGTTAGCGGTTACTATCCCTAATGGTGTGGGTCAAGGGTATTATGTGGGTTATTAAGGGTAAAATATGGGTCATCTAATGTCCTGTTTTGGACTTACTTCTTTTACATTTCGGGTATCGGGTACCTTATTTCGGGTACCCGGGTACCTTATATCGGGTGGGTGCCCATTTGCCCGCCCGAATTTCCCAGTACATGACCACTGATTTCTGTAACCAGTGTCTACTGGTTCCCATTGACATTACATTGTAATGAGAGGCTTATAATGTTGTTAAAAGAGGGTATGTAAGAAAATCCTGCTGGTACCGTAGTGATGATAAGCATGCTGGACTACACAAGAAATCTTCTTTGTAATAAAGTGAAACTTATCCCAACTGAAACTAGTGAAAGTGGGAGATGAAAAAGAGGAGTGGAAATTAGAGATGATCACAACGTTTCGACTAGATATAATACTAATAAATACTAAAAAATAAAAAAAATGGGCTATACCATTTTAAAATCCAAACACCCCCTATGGACGACATGACCTTAATCTGAATGAAGAGAGTGAATTTCAAATGGGGTTACCTACATGGGTGACTCCATTTGAAATCTACCCTCCCTGTATGGAAGATTAAGGTCATGTCTTCCACAGGGGGTGTTTGGATTTCAAATGGAATAGCACCAAGGACCCAGTAGTTATAGGCCAAACAAATATAATATTTTGTCTCAGCGGCCCGCACGCATTGCTTTTAAAATGGGATTTCACGCATAGCGCTACGCGCGGCAGCATTTTTTCCGGATTTTTTCCCCCCGATTTGTTCCCCGATTTTGTTTTGGATTTTTTTTTGTTGTTGTAAATTTCGGTAAAACTCTGCAACCTTGTGATAGAACTGATCGAAATCAGTGTATTAGATTACCGTGAGTGACCGATTCCAGTTCTACCTTGTGAGAACACACATTTAACTAACTTTGTGAAGTTAAGAGATAAAGAGAACACAAGCATTCAATGTGCATTGATCATATATATCTGATTACTTTGATTAAAAAGACAAAAGCATAACTATTGACTATATTTTGATTTTATAAAATCCAAAAAAATCACATAGCACATACCTTTTTAGCCAAAAGGCGCTGAGACCAAGTATTTAATTTGTTTGGCCTTTAAGTGACCATGTGATTAATTGTAATAGAGTTTTTAAAATGATTACAAAATCGGTTTTTACATTAGCTTTGAATTTCAAAGCTAAATCGACTGGTTTTATCTTATCTACACAAATACGGTCTAAAAGAGTACCTTTCATCAATATACCGTCGTCCCGTGTGAGATTTCGGTAACAAAAACTATTTTTATAATACATGTATCAAGGTATAAAAATATCGCAGATTATAGTCTTTCATTCTTTTGACTGATGTGTCTTAATTAAATCAAAGTGTTCTTGTTTCTCTCAAAACCATTTTTTTCTTCTCGAACCCGTTTTATCAGTGTTTATTCAGACCACCCATATCCTCTTTTGGTATATCCTATAAAACATGTAGTATACATTATTGTTTGACTTTATTTGACAAATTATTCTAAATATAACTATTCGTGAATGCCCGTGTGCTCATCACATGCCATCATGTATTACAAGGGTCATTCAAAAAGTTCGGCCTTTGTTCTTGTATGTATATTGTTTGTATATATAGGAATAGAAAAAAGCATCCCTCTTTTACGTCTTTGTAACTATGGACCAATTAAAATTGTTACTGGATTCCTGACAAAGAATTGACGAAACACTGTTTTTATGTTTTCTTATATTATTTATTTTTACATTTTTTAATAATTTGTAGTTGCTGTTGTTGAGAATACGTTAACCCTGACCATACTACACCACACGGCAACAGATTCTTTTTCCAATCCCCAAAATTGAACATTTTTTTCACCGATTTCTATATAAATGTCGGGCCCGTACCGTACAACAGGTTTCTTTTTTTTAGTCGCCTGAGCGCGCCCTTTAGTAGAAACCATGAACTACTGTGTTAACAGGGTTAACGCAGAACATTTTGAATGACCGATAGACCTATGTACATGTGTACACGATGAGTACTTAATAATAGCAAGGCGACGAAAAAAAAGAAACCCTGTTGTACGGGCCCAAACGACCCAATTTTTTTTAAAAACGGTGAAAAAAATGTTCACGTGCAAATGAATACCGACCAACAACAAAAAATGGCTTGTCAAAAAACGGCAAAAAGTTTACAAATGTGTTTGAATTTTTACAGATTTTTTTTAATTTTAAAGGTCATTTACAAGGAAATTAAGAAGGAAAAAAAGAAGAAAAATAGCCCGACCGACCTAAGAGGTCCGTTTGCCCGTCCATACAACAGGGTTTCTTTTTTTCGTCCGTCGCCTATATAGCATATTGATCAAGTCTTCCGCTATCTTTAATTCATACTTATACACCTGTTTACTTGGACTTTGTACCGGGACCTTGTTCTAACCGTAGACTGTCAAAATGTCCTCGATAATATTTACATTTGTACATATTGATTCTAAATATGATATAGGGTACCGTAATCGTAACTGAAATAGATCCGTAGATTTGTATCGGGACTAACCATTTAACAAGGTGTAGAAAACTTGGGAATTTGAAGATGACGTCGAATCTTGACCAGGACCCTATGATGTAAGCAATGCATGGTTCGTCCATTTTGATGCCTGTTCTTAATTTAGGATTTTTAAAATTTCCAAAAGTGTTTAGTTCATAGTAAACTCTATAAAAGCTCGTTAAGCCAATTAATAATCATCATTCGACAGATTGAAGCAACTAGGAAATATTTTCAAAGATCTTACCCGGAAAAAAACTTTAGGCGGTGCGTAATTCGATCGAGAGGATTAGAAACATCAAGTATAATAACAATCACAATGGCTTTCGACACAAAATCTCTACTATATCTATGCACTTGCCTGTATCTTTGTATGCTGTCAGACTTTACGGCATCAGCACCAGCAGGTCTGCCATCGCCCACCATCTCCAATTCCTGTGAAGCCCCTGACGATGCTGCACAAAAACGCAAAGATCTGAATGAACATCTATTTTACCCAGCCACAACAACGTACGGTGTACAAACCTTCACCAAGACTCATGAACTACCCAAAGAATCCGATCCTCCGTCTGACACTGAGCTTGCATGTCCAGTAGGCGACACACAATGGAATTCGCAGGGAGAGTCGGCATCCTGCCCCTGGAAAGCGTATGAAGACTACGACCCTGACCGAATCCCGCAGACCATCAACATGGTGAAATGCCACCAGTGCGATTGGTGCTTGGATAGTAGCGGCGATTACATGAAAAAAACCATCTCTACCTGCCTACCTGTCATCTACAACATGCCAGTGTTGATGAGACAACCAGACTGCGTCGATGGAATGTACCAGTACAAAGCAACTCTTCTTGAAGTTCAAGTTGCCTGTTCCTGTCAACGATCAGCAGTGGTGACGAGAGCACTCGAAGAAGCAGAAGAAGAAACTGCGAACAAGAACGCATCTATCGTGACTGAACAAACCTCATCCATAGATGTATCTAAAAAGAGTCCACTGAAGAAACTCTTACCACCAAGTATCTAGATCTCGGACAATGGTCTCAACTCTGTTCTCTCGTGGTTCTGGATTAAGACAACTAACAACGAAGAACTTTGAGGTATCAAGGTGTCTACGGAAGACAACAGTGCAATACTCAGAGTAGAATATTTATTATGAACTTTCATTCTATATTTATATTATATTATTGCAAGTATTGTGTACAATGTATAAAGTAAAGTTACTTTTTATTTATTTATATATATTTATTTATTTATTATGAAAACACAGGTGTATGCAAATTGTATTCGTGTTTGATGTTATTCATGTTCCTTGCCTGCTCCTTCGAATCTTGACATGTCAGAAAGATATCTTTTCAACTTAAAATGATCAAATTTTGACTTTTCAAATCAGTATTTCACTTCAAAGTCAGTAAATCCATCATATGTTTAAATAAACACTTATTCTACCATTGTAATTCACTGGTACTTAATCATGTACACTTGATTCCCAAAGTTATCTTCTATAACATAAGATGTGCAATCATTACATAATGGTCATTCTTTATAATTCTGGCATTATTGTCTCTAGGATTTTGAAGAAGCAAGTATCATGCATTATTTATGTAAAAGTGTGTCCCATATGCTGTTATTTTCACATAAATCCATTATTTATTTAAAGTTTCACAAGGTTATTTCATGTATAAGATGACTAAACATGATCAGGTATGCCGTCAAATGTCCGTTGTGTTATACGCATGGGAAATGATTATATTTCAGGGGGTTTTCTTCAATTTGTTTTTTAAAAAATGAGATATTTTGAAAATGTTTGAATTCTTTTTTAAATTTTGGAAAGTTTTTGAAATCTTTTTTTTAATTTTAAATATTTTTTTTTTGAAAATGTTTGAACATTTTTCGAAAATTGTTGAAAATTCACCAACATTTCCAGACAAGAGGTCAGTTAGCCCGTGGAAAATGTTGTTTTTTGCGTCGACAGCTTATAGTTAAATAAGTAAAAATAAACATGACAGTGTTGTGTTATTGGCATGATGTCATATTTCTATAACTGTAATATTTTCGATCGTTGCTTTTATCAACATGGCTTTGTAATGCTATTATGTTATCGTTGCAAAGTTCAATGCCATATCGCAAGCCCTGTCTATATAGCAACATTTAAAATCTGGATTCAAATTAATATTCCATAAAATGTAATATCGTTGTTATAACCACACCAAATGTTCAGAAATATAGTCATAACGATTTTGATCATAATGGACAAAAATACTCAATCTCATCAAACATTCATGTTGCATCATGTATATATGCAATGTTGTTGTTGTTAATGTTTAACTGTAATTTTAAGGCGTGTAATGTAATCGTTGTATTTCGTATCTAAAAACAGTGTTAGAAGAATACAGACCATAGTTACACGTAATGCTCTTTAGATAACACGCAATCTTCAATGTTATTAACACTTTCCATGCGGCTATTAATTTAACCATAATTATACAAAACAGATTTTTTTCTTTTTCTTCTGAAAGCTTTCCCAACTTTTAAAGTCTATCTCAAGAATTACTGGACCAATACCAGGCATGTTTGTTCTTATTTCAATGCATTTCTCATGTGATTCCAAATATGGTGATGAAATTCAATCATTTTGACATTTTTTGAAACATTTTGTTCTATTTTGGAACTGTCGTCTGCAGACGCCTGCCGCGTGAAAAGTGTTAAGAACGATGACGTAATCAGATGATTATTCTATATTGTCTATTTATGCTCCTCACATGTACTTTGGGATATTCCCAACAGATATTCAAACCAAATGTATGTTGCTTTTTGGCAACTAACCCCTATACGTACCCACTATGTGGATTAAATTATTTATTTATGAACATAATTCTATAGTTTTACCTTGTTATATATAGGTCATATTATGGTCAGAAGGTTATTATGTGATGAAATCACGCCATTTGATACATCATAACACGTAAGCATTTATATACTTAATGTGAGGTTGTTTTTGTCAAAATGTCTCAACCCATATAAGTGTATTTGATATCGTACAGCCTACGTGCTTACATTTAGTAAATCATAGTAAAGTATTATTATTTATTCAAAAAATGATTTATAGCTTCTTATATAAAACTGTTATATTTTGTATTTTTGTAACTGAATGTCTTATTTACGAATTACCGTATTTCAATGTATAAATTATTATCTTATAGGTATATTTCCGAGGGTTGAGCGCCCGAAGGCCGTAACTCAAAAAATGCTATTCTGACATAATTAACTTAGAAATATTTGGGACTTATTACAATACACTGTAGCACCCAACTCATGACTCTATAGTTTAAGTCAAATTAAGAGTGTTTATGAGTTATCTCTTTATGGTTCTGAAAATCTAGGTTAATATTATGGATTATGTTGGTACCAAAATCTCATTTTGCCCAAAAGTTGAGTTACGGCCTTCTGCCGCTCAACCCTCGATTTGCCCATTTAAGACAGAGTATCACAAGGTTTCTGTTCATTAGTTCGTTATGAAATGCAAACTTTATGGATCTCACTGTAATTTTAAACCATAACTTATTTGTATCATCATTGATAATTGTTTTGATAATTTGGCATGTTTTATAGCTTACGAGTATACCCAGATTGTTATTGTTTACGTAGTCATGGTAGTAACATTAATTTGTTTGATGTGTAAAAATCGTTTTTGTTAATGACGACAATCAATTGAATATTTATCGGTACTAAATACCTTATATTTGATGTATGTCAATAAAAGATTAAACTACACAGATACCTATATCTGGGGAATGTCAATCAAATGATTAAATTGTACAAATATTATATATTTGATCAATGTCAATTAAAATTAGACGATTACATCATATTTAGTGAGTGGTAGAAAGAACTAATTTCACGGCACAGATCAATTTGTTTAAATCTATAATCAAACCATCTATTTAAAAGGACGTGATATTGTAGTTGAAATCCATACATCCCCAAATGGAAGACATGATTTTTCTTCCTCAAACATGTGTCAAAGGGAGCGTAGATTTCAAATGGAGTCATTTAGGCCTAAAAAAGGAGAAGTTTGATTGGCCTAACCCGACCGACCCTAAATACATCGCCGACCCTGAATATTGTTTTTAAAAATTATTTTGAGGGAGGAAAAAAAATATTTAAAAAAATATTTTAAAAAAAAGAAAAGAAAAAAAAGATATATAAAAATTGAACAGTATTAAAGTTTCTGACTGGTTGCTTTCATTTTCGGCTATTTTAAGTCCCCAAAGCAGGCGATTTAAAAAATAAAAAAAAATCCCGACCGACCTACCATATTTGTTTTTGTCACGTTAGGCCAATCAAACCATTTTTGTTAGGCCTTATGCAGGTAACCCCTTTTGAAATTCCCCTGTGTCGAAGAATAAAGTAATGTCATTCATACCATAGGGGGTAGGATCAGGGTAGTGAGAAAAAACAAACATTCTGGGAACTATTTTGATAGTGAATAATTTTCTGCAAGATTAGTCCACATTCAACTTGCCAATTGTCGTTAATCAGGTTCACCTCCGCAATTATAGCCCCGATCGATGTTGGACTGGGCATCCTATGGCCCAATGATTATAGAATTAATAAGAAATGGTACTAATTGCTCCCAAAAGTTGTAGTTTAATCCTGATTTTAGGACTATTACCCAATACCACAGTGCAAAAAGAAATATTTTCGATGCATTTTGTAGGTTTTTTGGATGCATTTTGATTGTAAATGTTCTGGTAACATTTCTCAACTTTTTCTGATAAATGAGGGCGTTACACCAGTTGTCCAACTCTGGGGGCAAATTTCTCGGAACTTTCGGGGATAGCATGTGTAATTGTTTGGATTAAATGATCAAAGATATCATGAAATTTAAGGAAAATTTCAAATTGAAAAATCCAGTCGCTTTTTAAGCGAGAAAATGGGCTTTTTGTAACAACCCTTTTACATGTAAACGTATAGAGAAACTATTTAGTGGTGTGAATGCTTATAGCGGTACGTGGACAGGCAACCGACGGCACCAGCATCAAAATTGGGGAGGCAAGAAACAATTCTTGGATGGAAGATAACAACTTTGGGGGTAATGTCAAAATGGCTTGAATTTGGTTTGAAGCTTATTAGGTAATTGTGATATTAAAAGTCAACATTTTCGATTGTTTGGGTGCCAAATCTCATGATTTATTTTCTGGGAACGCCGTTCCTGCGTTCCCGTGGATTTCGTAGCCCCTGGGTAGGATTTCAAATGGAATAGCCCAATGTAGCATGGATTCTTTGGTTTTATGTGTATCATGTAAACCGCTGTTAGATACATTTTCGTTGACATATCCTGCTTTATTCGCATTTGCTCATTGAAATACTATTCTAAAAGATTGAATAAAAGAATGTTTACACTGAACATGACGGGTAGGCCTACATTAATGAGTTCCTGCAACGCACTGAAACACGTAGTTTTCACTCCATTTCGTATTAAACACACAACCACAAACTTTGTCAGTTCAGGTCCTATTATACAAATACGGTACTACATGGTAGAGGGGAACTAGAGCAAACTATTTTCCCGATGTACTGACTACGGGCCTATCACCCGAACCCGAAGGGTGAGGGATGATAGGCCCGTAGCCAACCGAGGGAAAATAGTGTGCCCTATTGTCCCGATCATACCATGTAGTATTAGTTGTATTACACCTCACTGTGACTTAGGGGATGAGGTTGTAGGGAAATAGTCAAAACTATATAGTACTTGTAATAGGAATTGGCATGATTAGTTCATGAATATTTATGAGGTGTAATAATATACACTACTCAAACAAAAGGAACAGGTGTGTGTGTCATGACATATAATAGACAACAGTGTTTCAAAAGGTATTACAATTATGTGAAATTCATTACTGCAGGTGTTGTCCATTGTTACCCAAACCATATTCTGTAGTGTAAAGGTAAAATCATCTTCTAACAGCTGGACATAGGCTGGACATGGAAGTCTCCACATAGCCCTATAAGAGTGCACTACACCAGGGAGTCTATATTTATGGGAGAGGTCACTCCTCATACAAAATTTCGCCTACTAAACCAAATTCACGGGTGAAGGTTTTGTAGGGGGGCGCGCTATCATGGTCGTAGCAAACCAGACGACCTAAGACGTGGTTGATTTTATCGGCTCAAAACATGATTTGTGGCACAAAAATAGTACATCAATGGTAAAAACAGCTGATTGCGATTTAGAGTAGAACTGATTTGCTTTGATGATGGCAGAATTTAGTTCTTATATGACACGAAACATTCAGAATTGGTTATTTGAAATTAATTTACGTAGAACAATATACGAATTTTAAATTGTGGATGGTTTCGTCTGGCAGTGACACAGGAGGGGTGTGGCGTTATTTGCATTTTATGAATATTGTAATCAGATCAGTTGGGAAGGACGCCGGATCGCGATGATCACATCGTGTGAGGTCATGAATAATCATGACTGAGTATTCATTCACAACGAATGATTGATAGTATGCCTACGCTGTAACTTCCGGGTGAAGGACGGGGTGAAGGACCGATAGAGTGCGCTATACTGAACCAATCTCAACAATGGGCAGATATGAGAATCATAGATAATCAAGACGGGGATGAACAAGTGGGTATTTTGTTTGAAGCTATAATAGCCGATTAGCCTTTCGCCCTGTCATGAAATAACTTCTCAACATCCATCATAAATAATACGCCACTCTAGTTCCCAGATGCTTTACTTACACAAATCATGCAAATTGGGCATTGATTTAGTGTGGTTATTTCGTAAATCACTTTATTTATATAATACACTAAATAAAGTAAATCACTTTGCTTATACAGCTAATCAATAATACAGATTCGCCACTTTGCATGTTCTCCAAATGTCAAAATGATTAAATGGTTTATTTCGAGTACAAAGTAATAGGTCAAAAGTCGACAGATATGTACTTGGTCAATTATTATTATTCGTGATAGTAAATTCGTATCATTGTTCACCACCAACGAATCAATTTGAATGCGCCAATTTAGGACTCGGTACACTGAACTATAAAAAATGAATCCCGTTTCCGGCAGCCTGGTTTTTTATTTTTTTATTTATTCGGAAAACACTTTCAAAACAGCGGCGCGGCACCCGGGCGCGGCACCCACCCGAAGGTGCGGGTGCATCCAAAAGAATAAGAGTAAACATACAATCATCAATATGATGTTCTAATGTTCTAAGCATTGCTTTCCAGTTTCCAATACGATTTAAGTTCCGTTAAAATATACTACCGGGCGGGTGCCAAATTGTCGGTTCATTTCATCTCCAGGCTGCAGCTGTAAACGAGATTCATAAAAAATAGCAATGGGCACCTTGTTGTTCCGAGCCGGCCGTCAAGGGATGGCGCTATATAACGCAAGCAGACGACCAGACGACGCTGGACATAGGCGTATTCACGAGTATTCAGGTTAAAATATGCGAACGAGGTTACCTGATCAAGTGAATGGGACCAGACGACGCTGGACATAGGCGTATTCACGAGTATTCAGGTTAAAATATGCGAACGAGGTTACCTGATCAAGTGAATGGGACGACCGCTTAACAACGGTTTAAATTCAAAAAATAGCATTTACAATTGGGATGATTAGCCATCCCGAACGGTTTTGGATTGGAAAAATTTTCTTCTAACCTATGATTAATTTTATGGGGTCATATAATCAAAATCCATTGTTACATTGAAACCAACGGAAATTCAAAATTAACGGCCGTTCGTAGCCACCGTCGTCTGAATGGGACGACCGCTTAACAACGGTTTAAATTAAAAAAATAGCATTTACAATTGGGATGATTAGCCATCCCGAACGGTTTTGGATTGGAAAAATTTTCTTCTAACCTATGATGAATTTTATGGGGTCATATAATCAAAATCCATTGTTACATTGAAACCAACGGAAATTCAAAATTAACGGCCGTTCGTAGCCACCGTCGTCTGCAGACGACGATCCCAGATCAGCCAAGCTTAGCCAAAGTCATCACGAATTTGCTGCGCAATGATATCATCAACCCTCTATGACATCATCATGATCATAGCAATTCTTCTGCCGTTTCGACCGACGAAATCGAACGGGAAATAAGCAAATCATTACCTTTTTGGTACGAGCAGATTTGTCGACATTTTTTTCTTCTTCAGCGTGCGCGTTGTTTGAAATCGCTTTGAAATAATGAACCACTGCCGTACTTGATGATGTACTTTATACTCGTTGGAAAGAATACCGCCCCTATTAATGAACTCATGTGTCTCTGTATATAACCACTGATCTCTATACTTTAGTGTTTAGCGCTACATACATGGGGGTGTACGTGATACCGAGATCCACGCATCCGAACTTCATGCAACCACAATAACGTAACAACGGTACGGTAGTCGTTGGGTATTTAGAGTGAGATTAATTCTGTGACGAACTATTTGATATTTTACACCATTAGAACCATTGTTCAAGCTTGCTTTCATTAGTGTTCGGGAACCGTCGCAATATTTTCATTCAGCGCAGTGTGTTAACTTCTCAACTTGCATGACTCGTCACATATAACAGCCAGGCCTACGTAACACCCTATCTGCCCATTGTTGAGATTTTGTTTCACAGTATAGCGCCCTCTATAAGTTCATCATTCGGAAGTTAAAGGTAGATGACCCGATCACATTTTCGTAACACAGAATTATTTCAAACATACGGAGATTTTCATATCATATGAAAGCTCGTATTTTTCTCATCATCATACTGAAATTTGACGGCCTAAATCGGTATAATTACGGAGAAATCGATGAAATAACGTCGAATTACCGCGAAAGGTGGTAACCACCAATATCGTTTGTGTACAACTCAATGGGTACATTTCACGGCATCTTTTGCGTCTAAAATAAGAACCATTAGAGTTATGCAACTCAAACATTGGAATACGACTTTTTTAAGGATGACCTTTCATGTAGAATAGTAAACTTCAAGTTTAAAATCGGAATGTGATCGGGTCATCTACCTTTAAGCGTGAACTGTCAATCATTCGTTGTGAATGAATATTCATCATGACTATTCATGACCTCACACGATGTGATCGTCGCGATCCAGCATCCTTCCCAACTGATCTGATTACAATATTCATAAAATGCAAATAACGCCACGTCCCTCCTCTGTCACTGTCAGACGAAGCCATCCACAATTTGAAATTCGTATTTTGTTCCACGTGAAAATTAATTTCAAATAACCAATTCTGAATGTTTCGTGTCATATAAGAACTAAATTCTGCTATCATCAAAGCAAATAAGTTTTACTCTAATTCACAATCAGCTTTTTTTGACCATTGATGTACTATTTCTTTGTCACGAATCATGTTTTGAGCCGATAAAATCCACCCGGTGTCTTAGGTCGTCTGGTTTGTTACGACCATGATAGTGCGCCCCTTTAAGATCATCATTAGTCAATTTAAGCTAGTAAACTGGGGACTTTGCCTCCGAGATACTTGTCCCATAGTTATAGGGTCTCTGTAACAGCTAGCTACGACTACCCATCTACGATGAATACTTGCTGTGATGTGATTGGCCAAAAAGGCGGTCTTGTGACAACGCAGAACGACGTAAACCTAACGCCGTTGAGGGATCCGCCGGGGGGGGGGGGGGGCACTGACATTGAAAAAGGGTATGTATATGTGCCGCGCTGAAGACCCCCTTTTTCACCCTCTGATGCTAGCTCTTATGACCCCCTTTTGAGCCTGCATCAGTTCTTAATTTTATTTCAATTTTATTGAAAATTCAAAAATCGCGAAATTTTGCGTTCCAAAGCCCCAATTCTTCGAAAATCTTGCGTTCTAAAATTTAAAAAACATTGAACATTTGCGTTCTTCTAATCAAAATTGAACTATAGGCCAGTACTCAAGACCTAACTTTAAAAAAAAAAATCAGTTCCTAAGACCCAACTTTTCGTCATAAAATCCACTCAGTTCAGTTCTGTAGGCCCCCTTTTTGAGACCCTGTGCGGCACACCCCTACCAAAAAAAAAGGTTGAGTGCCCCCCCACCCCCCGGGTGAGGGATTGTTGTGATACCGAAAGCTACGGGTCGAGCTCAAGAACAATGGTTTGGAAAAGTATATAAATTAATCACTGTTGGTTCTAAAACTAAAACTAAAAAGAATGTGGCTGGTAAATGGCTATTGTACAATTATTATCGGCTATCTTTGATATTTTCAAATGTTCTATTTTGTTTTAAAGGGGCATTAAGAGATGTGTTGGAGACTGCGCCCTCAATTATGATAAAAACTGGAATTAGTATATTTATACAATTGTATTACATGTATGAACTTAAACCTATAAGGATTAAGAAAAATCAGCCCTCTTTGTACAACAAAACGTCGATTCAAAAAATGCTGATCGGGCCCGATCAGCATTTTACGTCAGACAGTATCCCCCTGCAGTACGCGTGATAAATAATGCGAACAATATTTGCATAGAGGGCGTTTTTCAATAAATAGCGATGGTATTGTTTTAATCAAGTTTCGCTGTGTTTTTGTTAGTAGAAACAACAATAATGGCAATTTTAATGTTCGTCTTGAATTCTGAAGTAACTCCACAATAATGGCAATTTTTAATGTTCATCTTGAATTCTGAAGTAAATTTTTAAAAATTGATAAAAAATAAAAAATGTCAACACCACTTAATGTCCCTTTAGTTGTAGCATCTTATTGTATGCTAAACGTACTCGTTTAAAATCTTCTTTAAGTTGCTTTCACATTTGTTTGTTAATGTTATGTGCCTCGAACGCATCATTCGCACTTTGAGATGTTTGAGATTCACTAAAAAAGCCAAAGTTCTTCAGTTACACGTATAGTTTCCGCATTTGAAAATTGTCAATCTGTGATCCTACCTTCACAGACAATGTAACTTACAAGAATCAAATTAATAACGCAACTGCCAACTACATATAGCTAATAAGCATGATGATAAGTCGATGCCGGACTTAACGTATCATTCTGCTTGTATGGAAGCTTTAAAGGTGCCACTGAGCAGTGGAGAAGATAATCTTGGTAATAAAATGTCGAAGTTAGGGACGTGTTGACAAGATCATGGAATTCATGAAATCTTCTTTGCAGGTCAGATAAGATAAGACGATCGACAAGGTCTCGTCAGATCGTCCGTAGATAGTCATGACTTGCGAGATAGAACCAAATGCTTGTCATCCTCTCGTACCGACGAAAGTTGACTTGACGAGATCAAAATCTTGTCATCGCATCTTCTATCTCGTCCAAGTTGACTTGACGCGGTCCGGAATCGAATCTTTTCATTTCATTGGTCTCTTCCGTTTGAAATCCATTGGTTATTTCATTAGTAGGGGTCAGGGGTTGCATGGATTTGAAATGGAATAGCCCATTGTCCCACTGCACAAAGTTCGAATCATCAAGATACTGACTTATCTCAACATCTCAACTTCACGCACGGTGGTACTACAACATGACATAAATTGCCCGCTTAGGAGCGCTATATCGGTCTGGTAAACCTTTTGTTATCAATTACTACGAGAGGATTGCCCAGTGCGCGTGTACAACCAGGCAATCATATTTAAATTCGGGGCGTGTACGAGCGGTACTACTTGTTAACTGCATGGGTGAGTTTCCATTATGTTGCAGCCGGTTGGTTGCACACGAGAATTATGTCATATAGCAACCAGCTGTGATGAAAGACGAATATTTAAATTTGGTGATGGTTTTTAGGGCACCAATTTATAGCGCTGCTAAGCGGGCTTTGTAGCCTAATGCTGGCATAGTGAAGCCATACAATCAAAATCAACTAATGAAAAGTGACACATCTGGATTACCAAGTCAAATGTTATACTTCTTCTATCATGTCTATATAGCGGTGGTTGTGAAAATAAAGGCATATCCACGTCTCTACAGTGTCAACCCTGAGACGTTCGTGATTTCCAGCGTCGGGTGCTTATGTAAATGCGTAGTACTCTGCGACGTGTAAGGACCACTGGCCAGAAGATTCAAGAGCTTCAACTTCCTCAGTTCTCTACCGATGCATTCAATTACAGCATCCGTTACACAGTTACATGACTCTAATACTAGTTCTTCTAAGTTTGGAAGACTATGACATAACACTGCAAAGGTTTCCTCGCTGAAACAATAGGGACCGCGTCCAATCCAGAGCTGTTTAAGAGTACCGCGTTTGCTTATAGCGTAGAAGAATTCGTCAAAATCTACGTCGAGTTGTGCGGTTATAAAACGAAAGCTCTTGAGTTTTGTCAAGTTTTTGGCGATGCAGCGTAGCACGCTAAGCAATGTGTCATTTTCGGTCGCTTGGTGTTCGAAATTGAAAAGCCAGAGTTCTTCTAATTCGGGCACGGCTTCTGTTAATGTGACAAGTCCTTGTGTTTTGAGACCGTGACAATGAGCAAGAGTCAAATGACGCAGATGCCGACAGAAACTAAGTCGAAACATTAATGTTTCCGTGAAGTCACCACATTCCAAGTCAACAAACGACCCTCCGAATGGCGATTCCACCCCCATAAATGTGAGTTGAACTTTGACCGCTGTCTCAGGTACCTGTACACTATCCGTCAAATTATCTATCAAATTCTTCGGAAAGTGTGGCACAGGTCGACATCTAGAATCCAAGGCAAGTCCACGCGGCCATGATGGAGGCCAAAAACTGAAGACTTTAATGTTGGGACAGTTTTGACGTAAGAACAGTAGCACATCCATCGTGACGACTCTCAAATGTATTGTCCTAAGCCCACTGTTAGCATATGTCTCCATAAGTCGTAGGGAATGTCGTTCATTCGTCCATGGATTACGTAGGCAAGGTGTCTTCTGCCAGAAATTGATATTGGTCCAGAGACGGCTGTCCTTAACTATTCTTTTCCATCGTTTGCAAACTCTATAATGATACGACAATGAAAAAGGGTTGTCAACAGAGGCAGAAACAAATGGCGAGATATCTTTTGGCAACGTTTGGCATTGGCGTTAGGGAGCACATCAAAACTCGACCGTCCGGCAACCGCCGGTTCCGTGCGGTTCCGTTAGGTTGCAGCCGGTTTCTATTGTTCTAAACAATGATATGCGGTCCAACCGGGCGGAACCGGCGGTTGCCGCGCGGTCGAGTTTTGATTTGCTCCCTTAGCAGGAACTCAAGTTGGTGAGCAGGTGAATTTCCCATTGATAATATGAGACGTTTATTTATTTTAATATAGCACCAAAATGTAATGACTTCAGTAATCACATAACGTTTCGCTGTTAAATAGATTTAGAAAGACAAACTTACAATAAGTTCATGGAATCATATAGGCTCGTGATTTAACACGAGAACAGAATATGGATTGTATTCTTTTCAAAATTTCTTTTCCATCTAAAATCATCTATGAGCGTATCAAACAAAACACAATTTCCCCTAATGTCTTGATATTGTAGAAATTCTCAATAATTTAAACCATTTATTTAACCAACAATTGGTGCAGATTTCGCTGTGTACGTAGGCAAAGAGATGTGGTGGCGGCAGCGCCCTCAATTACAAAAATATATGATAAAAACTGGGATTTGTATATGTTTACAATTGTATTACATGTATGAACTTACACCTATAAGGATTAAGAAAAGTCAGCCCTCTTTACAACAAAACGTCGATTCAAAAATGCTGGTAGAGCCGGCCGCAACCAGCATTTTACATGGTTAAGGGTGGTATTCCAACATAATATAAAACATTGTTTTAATCAAGTTTTGCTGGGTTGTTTTTTTAGTAGAAACAACAATAATGGCAATTTTTAATGTTCAACCTGAATTCTGAAGTAAATTAATCAAAATTAAAAAAAATCAACATGACATTGTGTCCCTTTAAGCATTCGCCTAAAATGGACCCGCGTGGCATTGAAATAACTTTGGATGGAAAATATCTGATTGTGTTTGTCCTGCTTCTACTTTAACGGTACTTTTGTAAGCCAACCCGGCTATATTTAACGTTACCTTGCTACTCTGCCTCTATCCATTAGAGACATAAAGGAGAAAATAGTGAACAACTCATCGTCTGTCAATGATAAAATGTCGCCCTCATCGGCAGTCATAGGACAGTCATCCTTCTGGTCAGTTGTGTGCAAGGTTTTTGGCGAGTCTTCTCGAATCTGTAAAAAAATTAAAGGATTGATAAGTTACCCGAATGAAATCATATAACGCTACTGGAGAAACGAGTGAATATTACGTAATATCCTATGAATGAAAAGATACCCCACCCTACGTGCAATCTTCTTGCTGACGCCATAGTCACATTTCTGATGAAAGCACTTCTTTCTACATTATAGAGGCTTTCTTGTACATAATGGCAGCGTTGAAGGCACATTGGTAGACTTCCCAATTTGATGGCCATATATATCAATATCCATTTATTACCTTATTTATCGGAAAATGCCAGAACTTTTGTTGCTAACCCAAAATACCCACATTTTCTTTTCAGAAAGACCGCCGTCAAATTCATAATATTTCAACAGACGGCTTCACCCAATTGGATTCATACTAGAATGAAACTGACCAGAACAGCTGAAGCTAAGTAATTAACTATCGCTGATTCATTTGGTGATAAGGTTTAATCAAACTACGAAAAAAAGAAAAAAATAAGGTTCAGACAACTGAACTGTCTTGTAATATCCTCATTCTTATTGATTATTTGGGTAGAAATAATGAAAGTATTATTATAAATAATGTTTTTTATTAAAATGTTACCACTTTGTGGCAGGTTTGTGTACATTTCTCGAAGTGTATGGTAGATAATTGATTCGCAAACAATGCATTTGTGCTTGATAATCGAAAGCAAGTGCTTAAGTAATTATCAAGCACAAATGCACATGGTGGCTCATCAATCATCCTTGTACGTACGAGGGTCGGTCAATATGTAATGAAAGTGATCTTGGTATATGGGATGCATGAGGGGTTCTATTGAGGGATAGTGTGATCAATACAAAGTATGAAATTTGTCTTTCAAACAATACACTTTTAGATGTTTAGATACCGTTGGTTATGTAACGTCATTAACATAAACACTACAGGTTTCAACCACTGACTGAAATCTGTCCATATTTGGCTGGATAAGTAATAAAGTTTGAAACTAGTTTCTGATGCTAGGTTTTTGTTGTCAGTTGTTCACGAGTGTAAGTTCCTTTTGATGAAACCCAGTGATATGTTTCCCTTTGCAGCTATAATTTGTTCATGTGGTTATTCCATTTAAAAGTAACTGGTTTTGGCAGTGTCCAAAGTGTTGGCTTACTTTAAGCTATTGCAATGGCGTCTTAGTTCATAATAAGAAATCCGAAAGTGTATTGTTTGAAAGACAAAGGTTCATAGTAGTTTGTATTGATCACACTATCTGCATGTCAATAGACGCGTCTCACAACAAGATCACTTTCATTACATTGACCAACCTTCGTATCATACATAGGCCTACACTGTTAATTTTATTTAAGAATCTCTATCTGAGCCCCGTTTAGACATGTGCAATATGCTATTGTATATTGAATTGATATACCAAATGAAAGCTATACCTGAAACCTGATTTCTTCTTCTTTGATATCAATTCACGTATGAAAATTCCATTTTTTCTTTGTATTACCCGGTTTTTAAACATTTTTAAAATGTAATAATACTCCCGTTTTAGGGGTATAAAGTGGCTGCCCCACCCCCTGAGGAAACCAATAATATGTTAGATTAACATGACAATAATAACCACTTTTAATAGCCTATTTGGCTCATAAACACGACCGCTCTGCATTATTAGTTTTACCATTAGCTTATCAAAACCTGGTTTTGTATTTCTGTTCTTTATCATCAGCCTGCACTCACTTGAATAGGCTGATTTTTGAATGGATTAGGTTTTGAGTTTTAATGTGACACCATTTCACAATTACATAAAAGGAAATTACTTTTTCTTTGTTGCTCTGGTATACATTTTGTCAGAAAATTATAAAAGAATAGGGAAATATGGGGAAATAATCTGCAATCTAGTTCTTTTTGCATGAGCACTTTTCGTTTATCCACATCTTTACCATGCTAATTATCTCGAGAAACGAAGCGATGGAAGAAAAAAACGTCAAGAAGATGCTTAAAAGTAACCACAATACAAAAAATATCTGGTGGAAATATTCTTTGCATCCTTACGCTCACCCTGCGTATATGATTTTCAGCATATTCAGTTTAATTATTTTCTTATTAAATAATATTGTAACTTTTGATAAAAATTATTTATTAAAATATTAAAATAGTTAATCGCGCATCATAAATCATCAAAATGTCAAGGTCAACATTATTTCTTATGTATTTCTTTATTTCTTCACCCGGCTATATTTGAGCAATTTATATTTAAAAATCAATACAAATAAATGCTATTTTCACACAAAATGGCTCAACTGAACAACTATTTTCATCACAAATGACAAATTATAATTTGTTCGCCAATTTTAATATTTTTAATACGTTTTGCACGATATCTCAAAACTATGAAACACGCAAACTTATACGTGAACAAACGTAACTAAAAAACGAAAGGTCACATGACCGTAGGATTTGGACCATGTTAAGCACGCACGGGGCTATTTAAATATATGTTTTCAAAATTTGAATTACTATGCCAGATTACCTGATTGGTCGGTTCACGGTTGCCAAGTATGGTGCATATGCAACATTTCGTTTTCTAGTTACATTCGTTCCCGTGTTTAGCCAATCAGAGGCGTGGTTACCCCCCCCCCCCCCCCCCCCCCCTGGGTAGGCCGCTTTAATATTAACCTCTGCAGATGACATGTCGTCAGACGTTCCGTGTCCGATAGTATCGAGTAAGGGTGTAATTTATCATGCATAGGCCTATGGTTTTGATTTACTCGACTAAGTGGATCACCCTCTAAGATTTGTTATACATACAGGGTGAGTCAAAAAGAAGTGTACTCAACTTTTTGGTTTTTTGTCTTAACATTTTTGCAAACATTTCACAGGTTTTTGTTGTTGAAGCAGATGGGTTATCTCATTATCTTTCTGACGAATTGATGTTGGTTGAAATTGGTTGTGGTAAACATATTTTATGCTCATTTGCGTAAAAGTGAACATTTTATAAACCGAACACGATATTTTCTCTTATAAGATCTATTGAATTCCACTATTGAAAACGGTCCACACTCTAGTCCGAACAGAGTCCGCCTATCACAAAAGCCAAATGGTTTGTTGTTGTTGCGTTGCTGCTAAATTCGTGTAATAATGACATTGTTTTGTCATTATTTCGCATTTTATGATACAAAAAATAACTGAGAATGTTTGATTTGTCTTTAATAGTTACCTATTGTGTATGTACCATACACGAATCCACTTGTTCACTAATATCAAGCAGTAGGCCTATTGAGTAAAATATTAAATATTGTGTTCGGTTTCAAAATGCAGTAACTTTACCACAATAGTCATATCTGGTAAACGGTTCTATGAAATGTTATTATTCTTTTTGCTGATGACAGTTAATAAATGCATCTATTGCCGCAAACATTGGTTGCCTTCATATTCTGAAGAAAAAAATAGTTTTAATAATTATTTTACTTTGTGTACATTTTTTTAAAATCGCAAACACGGATGGCCGTTAGAGATACAGGACATATAGGCCTATGTAGGAAAATTTCAGTAATAGACAATAGAGGTCTATACTGCCCCACCCCCACCATGACAGAAGGAAGTATGGGACAATTTGAATTTGTTGATATTTGGTGAAATAACTATTCTTGTGGATTTTTCATATTTTTTCAAATAATTAATAACGTTTGTTTAATAGTAAAACTAATGTAATTAATTGTTTGAAAAAATATGAAAAATCCACAAAAATAGTTGTTTCATCATATATCAACAAATTCAAATTGTCCCATACTTCCTTCTGTCGTGATGGGGCAGCATGATGATAGCAGACTATATGCATAAATCATAAACGTGAACCTACCTTATTTGTCGTCTGCCCGTTGTCAAGTTCATTATCAGCACAATTCAACGTCGTCTGCTTCGTAGTAAGACAAGCAGGCATTAACCCGCTAACACTAGACCATACGAAGCGCAAAGATGATAATAACGACGCGTGAACAACTGCCATTATAGTCAAGAAAAATACAATGCTAAATCAGAAAATCTGAAAATATCTCAAAATCAGACTATTTCAATTGCCTCAACAGCGACACATGTTTATATTATTATGGTCAATGTAAATAAAAACAGACGGCTATTCTAACATAAACGCTGCTTACCACGCGAATCAATACACGCATGACCATTTGAACCATGAATAATGAGAAACATACTATAGCTAGATTACGCTATACGACTGGTGTCTCGTATGCATAAATTATGATAAATTATTTATTAATTTATTTCTTCCCATCCTATGTCAAATTGGCGAAGAGATAACATACGGTAATCATTATGTAAATTAGCTCTCTGATACTACCTATTGCACTACCAGTTTTATTATCGTACTCAATACGCGGCAATTAATTAAATATAATTTACCAATCCCCGGTAAAGATATAATGTAGTGACTGTGCTTAAACAATAGAATTTGCATAA
The DNA here is from genome assembly GCA_035610835.1 of Ophiura sarsii. NCBI lineage: Eukaryota > Metazoa > Echinodermata > Ophiuroidea > Amphilepidida > Ophiuridae > Ophiura > Ophiura sarsii. Next base: position 36,422,025 of record CM069458.1, read on the forward strand.
AGCAACTGTTTTAATTGGTCACCCAATTGTGTTAGCGCGACGATCTCAATTAGCGCATGCAAATGTTCTATTTCATAGCTTGTTATAGTGTTATGGAAATCCAAATCATTGAACACTGACAGCTAAACTAAAATGCAGAAAGACAAAAATCTAGAATCTATAATAGTATAGTAAATAGTAATAGAGTTAGGACAACGTTTTTGAATCTGACCATGTGCCGGGAGAAGCTATGGGTTACATATCATACCGTATTGTATGAAATAGCTTTGCAAAATGCTCACAATGTTATTTTTTTCAGGAACACATTTTTAAACGCTTTTTTATGGCGCGGTTTTAGCCGACTCAATTCCGTACTTAATCCTTCGTTTAAAGGCATATTATGCGATCTATTCCATTGGACGCCCTGGTCTTGATTTCTTTTTTTGAAAGCAGATTTTCTTGCAGATTTGCATTTCTCATCATAAATCATAAATATATTCTGAGTTACAGAGTGATACGATTCCTAATCCAAAATCATGGTTTAAAGAGTGAAAATATATAGCAGGACAGTTTATTTTTCATTCTAAATTCCCTTTAAAACCATTATTTTAAAGTAATTAGGAATCGTATCGCGACGCTCTGTACTCAGAATGTATTTATGATTTATGATCAGAAATGTTTATCTGCAAGAAAATCTGCTTTCAACAAAATAATCATGGCTTCCCCTGGAAAGATCGCATAGCATTAAAATATTGCCTCACTTGTGAGTCAGTTTATGTTAAGGCTATATTATACTGTTATGTACGGGCGAACTGACTTCTCATTTTCAGGTAAAAATAGGATCGGGCGGGCGGGCGTTTTTCGTGAAAATGTTAGTGACTGTTCAACAGTTTTCGGAAATTTGCAGCCCAACCCAAAAAATATTCAAAACAAAATTTCAAAACATTTCAATTTGTCAATATAGCCTTCTGAATTCTGAAAATATACAAAGAATTCATGTAGACTTGCTTCAAGTCGGACACAAACATAGTGACATAAAAGTTGTATCAAACAACAAGAAAAGGGGGAGGGCCTGGCGAAAGAAAAGGGGAAGGGCCCGGTGTTAGAAAAGGGGGAGGCCCGGCGAAAGAAAAGGGGGAGGCCCGGCGAACGAAAAGGGGGAGGGCCCGGCGTACGAAAAGGGGATGGCCCGTCGAAAGAAAGGGGGCCGGAGAAAGAAGGGAGGGCTCGGAGAAAGACAAGGGGGCCGGAGTAAGGAGGGGAGGGTCGGTGAAAGAAAAGGGGAGGAGCGGATGAGATGGTGGAATGGGGGGGGGGAGGGCGGAGAAAAAAGGGGGGGTTCAAGATACACATTTTTGTTTTTTATGTTAAAATTGCCATCAACATTTTCTATTGTTTAGGGATGGGGCTTGAGCTGACTGGGGGTAAAGTGGGGGAAAGGACAAGACTGAGGGGGGGGGGGGGGGGGGGGGGGTTGGCATGTGTTTCCCCTGTCAGCCTATAAGAACATTTATCGACTGAAGAACAATCTAGATATCACATTGTGTAATAGTCTAAAACGCGGGCCCGCGGTCATCGTTATCCATATCGAAATATCATTAAACCAGCCCAGACTTATTGTTTGATCTATTATCTGTAACCTGATTAGTTTTTTGATTTGTGACCAAAAAGTGATTGATTTTTTTTACCTCAAATATGATTTTGGTGCAATAAAAGCCAACAAAGTGTCATTTTCAATCAATTACCTTAAACCTTCAAAAATTGCCAGTTATAATGCTAATAAACTAAAGAAAGAGGAGCAAAGCTATATAAAGTGCTCAACAAAAGAAAGTCATACACTTTGTTTAGGTCCTTTAGAGTAACTTCCGATTATTTTTTGACCAAACAGACTAGATAGACATTTGGATGAATCTTTCCGGCACAATTTGATACCAAAGTTGTCACCTAACAACAAAGATAAACCATGATTAGCACCATTTGAAGAAAATTAGTCACTTTTCAAAAGTCACATTTTCAATACACCACGCGGGAAGAAAAGACCACATGTTACCTGTTCATAATCAAATAGCCCGCTCGCTCAGGCAGGACCCAACGCAGTTGCAGTGTGTGATCAATATCCATTTCATTACCGGCCATTCAAATGCCACGCACAGCATTTTCTCGCGGCTTGCGTGCGTTGAAAATGTGACTTTGGAAAAGTGACTAATTTTCTTTAAATGGTGCTAATCATGATTTATCTTTGTTGTTAGGTAGCAACTTTGGTATCAAATTGTGCCGAAAAGATTCATCCAAATATCTATTTAGTCTATTTGGTCAAAACATAATCGGAAAGTACTTTCAAGGACCTAAACAAAGTGTACGACTTTCTTTTGTTGAGCACTTTATAAAGATATAACTGCAAGATATGGTACTCTCTAAAATGTAAGAGAGTGAAATTCCACTCAAATGGAGTGAATATTCACTCTTCAAAGGATTGCTTACAGTGATCACTCTAATAGAGTGAAAGTCACTCCTTGAAAGAGTGGAACCATTTTCACTCCAAAAAAGAGTGAAATTTGTTCACTCCAGGAACGATTGAATTTTCACTCTTCGAAGAGTGCCTTCAGTGATCACTCCATTGGAGTGAAAAACGAGTGAATATATTATAAGGAATGAATTTCACTCATTTAGAGTGAACTTCACCCTCGTTGAGAGTGAACAATAATGGAACATTTTAATTACGTAATCACATTCACATGAATAACTTGCAATTCGATAGAAAATTTGAATAACATGAACAAACAAAGAGTCATTATCTAAACTATACTTACCTTTTCTCGACCAAACAACTGTAATCTGCCTATGTTACATTATCACTTCCTTCCGGTAGTGAAACGATTTCATATATCAACATGATATTTCTCTATGTAAGTATCTAAATCTACTTTCTATGGTATTTTTTATCGATGATGTTTTTAAGCGTTTCATTAATGTAATGTATATTCAGTAATCATTATTTGGACTTTAACTGCTGCCATTTTTGCCTATGTTAAATTATCACTTCCTTTCGGTAGTGAAACGATTTCATATATCAACATGATATTTCTCTATATGTAAGTATCTAAATCTACTTTCTATAGTATTTTTTATCGATGATGTTTTTAAGCGTTTCATTAATGTAATGTATATTCAGTAATCATTATTTGGACTTTAACTGCTGCCATTTTTGCCTATGTTACATTATCACTTCCTTTCGGTAATGAAACGATTTCATATATCAACATGATATTTCTCTATGTAAGTATCTAAATCTACTTTCTATGGTATTTTTTATCGATGATGTTTTTAAGCGTTTCATTAATGTAATGTATATTCAGTAATCATTATTTGGACTTTAACTGCTGCCATTTTTGCCTATGTTACATTATCACTTCCTTTCGGTAGTGAAACGATTTCATATATCAACATGATATTTCTCTATGTAAGTATCTAAATCTACTTTCTATGGTATTTTTTATCGATGATGTTTTTAAGCGTTTCATTAATGTAATGTATATTCAGTAATCATTATTTGGACTTTAACTGCTGCCATTTTTGCCTATGTTACATTATCACTTCCTTTCGGTAGTGAAACGATTTCATATATCAACATGATATTTCTCTATGTAAGTATCTAAATCTACTTTCTATGGTATTTTTTATCGATGATGTTTTTAAGCGTTTCATTAATGTAATGTATATTCAGTAATCATTATTTGGACTTTAACTGCTGCCATTTGCCTATGTTACATTATCACTTCCTTTCGGTAGTGAAACGATAACATAAACTGCGCCAATAAAGTATCGAAACACTTACAAATGGTCAGATTTATCGGAACCTGAATTAGTATGCAAAAAAATAATTAAATAATTCGATTCACAGTTATCTTCTGCACATTTTGACACCTCTTTTGTTGCGCTATGATGTTGTTTGGCGGATTTATGGGCACTTGATTGGCTTAAAGTCGAATTCTAAAGTTGCAAAAGTTCCTATTCACCCCAATTCCAGAAAGGAACTCTCATAAAGCATCACACACAGACAAAATTAAGACAAAAGACACCAATTTGTTCTGTTTACTTAACCATGACAATTAATGATTGATTAATGATTGATTTATGCCTCCCATCTCTGACCCTTTTGTTTTGTTATTGAAAATTAATGCTGATATTCATTGCAATCGATTTATCCAACACGCGACATACACATCATTGAAAAAAGGCGGGCAAAAATAATGATGATCTTATTCGTTGCTGGAATAGGGGCTTTTGCAACTTTAAAATTCGACTTTAAGCCACTCAAGTGCCCATAAATCCGCCAAACAACATCATAGCGCAACAAAAGAGGTGTCAAAATGCGCAAAAGATAACTGTGAATCGAATTATTTAATAATTGTTTTGCATACTAATTCAGGTTCTGATAAATATGACCATTTGTAAGTGTTTCGATACTTTATTGGCGCAGTTTATATCAACATGATATTTCTCTATGTAAAGAATCTAAATCTCCTTTTATGGTATTTTCTATCGATGATGATTTTACGCGTTTCATTAATGTAATGTATATTTGATCATTATTTGGACTTTAAGATTATTGCAGAAACAATTTTAATTGTAAAACATTGATATCATCATTAATTATCACTTCGATAATGTTTAAATTTAATAAAATAAAGACTATTTTGAGTTTTTGAATATTTTTCTAATTGAATTATTATTTAAATCTGGTACAACTGATCACTCGCACAGAGTGAAAAGTCACTCGACACAGAGTGAAAATCACTCTTTTCGAGTGACAATAATTTCACTCTGAACTCATCAACCGCACAGAGTGCAAAGTCACTCGACACCGAGTGAAAAATCACTCTTTACGAGTGACAATGACTTCACTCTGAACAACGAGTGAAATGTTCACTCTCTACATTAAGAGAGTATGCATCGCGTATTCATGGAGTTTATCTGAAAATGGGCGTTCCGCTAAGGAGTGCTAGTCACGGTCCATTTCACACTCCGGATCCCATTGATAATAATAGGAACACAAGTATACAATCAGTGATAATATACAATCTCTATCCGTGCTTATCTATACATGTACACCTAGCACAAAAAGTCCCATACCAGGTGATTTGATGTTGGCTAATCCAAAATCAATAATCGATACCAAAAATCTGGGAAAATCTCTTCTCCGTAGTTTGATACCTCATTCATAAAGATCGAATGGATACTTTTGTTGAAGATGATGATTTCAATAACCACAAGTAACGACAACAAAGTTGCACTAGCATTGTTTCCTATGGGATATCATTGATTTGTATTGTCCACTGTGTGCTATCTCAACCAGTCAGGTAATATGGGGATGAATGGGTAACAGGCATCGACAGGGAGTCGGTACACACACATGTTCAATGCGTTATCACAATCCTAAGCAACGATATCCCATTGAAACCCAATTTCAGTGCAAGAAAATCTACAAAATCATGGTTTTTAGAGTGAAAATAGTCTAGAGTGAAAATAAATCAACGAACAATCTATTTTCAACCCTTAAAAATCATGATTTCGAAGTAATTAGGAATCGTATCGCTCTGTAACTCAGATCATATGATTTATGATCAGAAATGTAAATCTGCAAGAAAATCTACTTTCTAAAAAAAAATCATGAATAGAGGGCGTCGTCCCCTGAAAAAGATCACATAATATGCCTTAAGCATTGTATTCTCAATTTTATCAGAAATATATACCGGTGCCTACATAATATTCTATTTTACACGTGGGTGAAGAATCTGGAGCGAGTTAGGACTCACGCTTATATTTTTACCAGTGGCATGATGTGCAGGATTTCTGTGGTGGGGGCCAGGGTCTCCATATAATACCCCCAAATGACTTCACACCATTTTGCATGATTATCTGTATGGAAAGACATGCGTGCGTAACGCGAACTCTTTTCTGTTTTGCTATTACATGAAAACTTAGCCTTTTTTTAAAAGGGCTTCAGATGATATTCGTGGGCATATTATGCGCGCGTAGCGAATGACGAAAACAATTCTTCTTTTTCTTCTTCTTCTTCCCGTAAAGTGCTGCCTTCAAATGGTTGAAGATAAACGCACTGTACCTCTCTGACACTTCGAGAGATGAGATTTTTGTTTCTCTGTTAATAATTCATTTGGTTTCGATTTCCCCGACTAAATTCTCTGAATAATCGGTGTAATTCCCCCGTATGATAGTCAAAAGTGCCCCACCCCTTTGGACATGCTACTGCTGTTTTACCTGAACTTGTAATTGGACTCATGACTCAGACAGCCTGAAGGACTTGGACTCAGACTTGGCCCTTGTGGGCCTGCACTTGGAGATGGACTTGCATTAGTAAACAATAGAGAATCCCCGCATACATGTCCGTCTTCAGACTCGCCCCTGCAATGCATTGGCCCAAAAACACCAACCTTTGAAGCCCGCCTATTTCAATTTCGTGTCCAACACCATCTGGGTGTCACCATCGGTGTGACCCGGAAGTAAACCTTCAGTTCACGTGTAACACATGTTTTGATCGATAAAAACATTGAAATTCAGCAAGAGATCATGCATACACATATTTCACGATTTCCAACCTAACTGATTGATTGTTGTTTCAATCATTCCAACAACAGTATACATATCTTTTTTGCGAACACGTTGATATGGGTAAGGACAAACGTAAGCGTCATCGTGCCAAGAAACCGAGACCGACAGGCCTACCAAGTGTTCAAGAAGTGGTCGCCGAAGAAGCAGAATTAGGAAACCCTAGCTCGACAATGTCGAAAACAACATTTCAAGGGCAGTCTATTGCCGTTCTTGAAAAGGTACATAGTTGATTATTATATTTCGCCACATAATTGTAGGTCTGACACCTGTAGTTGCTTTCAGAATCCTTTACCGGAGAGCCATGCGCGCTTAAGATTATTAAGAAGGTAGGTCTACACGTCACACAACACGTACATTCCGTGCAGGTGGACAAATTTGCCCACTAATTTGGGAGCCATATTTGGCCACCAAGACAAAATGTGTAATAAATTAACTCTTTTTCGTGTTTGAAACCAAAAATAATTGTTCCAATAATACAGTAAACATCTGTTGATGTGTGTTTGTGATTGGCTGGGAAGGGGTTTGATGGGGATGGTAATTGTGGTTGGGGAGGGGTTAGTGGTGGGGAGGGGTTGTGGTGGAGGGCAGGGGTTTGTGGTGGGGGCGAATGGAAATGGGATGGCCCTGGGGAGAGGGTTTGTGGTGGGGAAGGGGGATGGTGACGTGGATGCATGGGTATGGGGTGGGTTAGGGTGTTTGTGATGGGGGAGGTGTTTTGTGGTGGGGTAGGGGTTTGTGGTGCGGTTGGGAAGGGGAGGGGGTTTAGGGTAGGGAATTGTGATGGGGAGGTGGCGTGGATGCATGGGGTGGGGGAGGGTAGGCCATGGGGTGGGGAGGGTAGGCCGTGGGGGTTGGGTGGGTAGGGTGTTTGTGGTGGGAGAGGGGTTTTGTGGTGGGGGAGGGGTTTTGTGAATGGGAGGGAAGGGGTTTGTGGTGGGGAAAGGGAAGGGGTTTGTGGTGGGGAAAGGGAGGGGGTTTGTGGTGGGGATGGGAGGGGAGGGGGTTTGTAATGGGGATGGGAAGGGAAGGGGGTTTATGGTGGAGATGGGAAGGGGAGGGGTTTGTGGTGGGATGGGAAGGGGAGGGAGTTCGTGGTGGGGAATGTGATGGTTAAGGGATTGTGGTGGCATGGGGGTGGGTGGGGATTTGTGGTGTGGAGGGGAGGTTGAAGGGGTGGTTTAGATGTGGAGGGGGCATTGTGGGAAGGTGGAGTAGGTTTGTGGTTGGGGTTGAGTAGGTTTGTGCATGTTGGATGGGGGTGGGAGGGGTTTGTGGTGGGGGAGGGGATTGGTGTGTGTACATACATCAATAAGTACACAATAAGGCATACAAAATGGTTTGATTGGCCTAACACGACAAAAACAAATAGGGTAGGTGGGTCGGGATTTTTTGTTGTTTTGAAATCACCAGCTTTGGGGACTTAAAATAGCTGAAAATGATGACGCTGTTCTACAACACACTTCCGTGTTTACGCTGTACGCAATTGTGGTGCTTCAAGCAGGGATAGCGCTACAGGGGGTTCTTGTGTGTTTAGCGCATATTTTTTCATTTTGGCGCTATAAATTAGCTGAAAATCCAAAATAACCCCTTAATTTTCAAACTTTTATGGGGTTCAGGGTTCTAAAACCTCTGTTTTAAAAACCTAGCGCTGCCCCTGGCTTCAAGACCATATCAACAATGACAGCTTAAAAACATCACAATTATTTGTGACTACCCACAAATTTTATTTATGGAAGAAAATGTCAATGGAAAATTTATGACCATGTTATACTATATGAATATGAGTCTGCATCGCGGATGGTCAATATCATCAATATTTTTCAACTTTTCTGAATAAAATTAGAGTGCAATTTAAACATTTCTTGAGGTCCTCCATTCGTTATTTCCGTTCAGAATTATTGTTGTATCACATACCATCAAAGCCAAACCTACAAAGATTGAGTTTCATCTTCAAATAAACTAAACAAATATGATAAATCCTCAAGTATCGGCCGCTTTTATTTTATTTTCGTCAGAGTTAAAAGCCCATTGCTTGTACATGTATGCGTAGAACTCAAATCGTTGGATTAAAATTAAAACATGGCCGCGATCTGCGCATATTCTAAGAGTAAGAGATTGTTACCATGACGTCACTTTTGATGCTAGTCTTGTTCCCATGGCGCAGAATGTTACGAAAAGGAGCCAACAAAAATGTCTGGGAATAAGACTAGCCTGATTATGTTGTGATTATGGGGAGGCGGCGATTTCTTGGGATGGGGGAGGGAGTTTTTACAGCGTTTGAGGGAAAATTTATCTCTTGTTTTCTTCATTTTTTGAGTCCTTTTTGAAGTTTCTTGACCTGTTCTGTTGTGTTTGATTATGTCGATATGGGGAAATGATGGCGACATGTCGATGACGGCACTAGTATTTCCTATGCACTCTTTTGGGATTAATGCACAGACATTAATGTTTTTTCTGTTAAAAATATTGAAAATTAAAATTCAAGAAAATAGTGGTAAACAACAAATTATCATGCGCGTTGATTATAGTCTCAATGCAGATTTGTTAAACTACTATTGACACATAATTATTTGCAAACATGTAGCTGTGTTCAATGTGTACAGTTTTTTCTTGTGTAAAAATGTGTGGCAAAAGAAACAGTGCCAAGATAGCGCAGGATTAATGTTAGGTCCTGAAGTTGGGTCTGACTTGTAACACACTCCTTGGGGCAGGGCCTGGTGTCTCTTTGTTTTGATTGCTGATTTATAGCGAGCACACAGTTAAGGATGTTCATATCATTGACTACAGAGGGCGACATTTTTTTGAAAATTTGTCGCCAAAATATGTAGAAAACTCCATGTTTACCTCTTTTAAATCCAGCGAAAAAGGAAGACACGAGCTGGGATTTTAAAGCCCTTTTAAAGTAACTAAAATAGTTTAAAATTTGCTATTTGCATGACTTGACCAAGTTTAGCAATATAAAGCAAACTACTATTGGTTATAACGTTGTGATTATTCAGCCTGCAGACATGGTTGAACCATCAGTTTTTATTGTAAAGTACTTTGTTTCCATGTATTCCATTTTCAAAGAGATATTTTTATTTTCAAAATTTATGAACATGCCTAACACAGTGCAATACACCACAAGGTTTGAACTACTGCGTCTACATGTATGTTAAAATGTGTAACACTGTTTCAGGCGCAAATGCTTGCGTTGTGTTTTAGTGAGGCATAGAATATATATTGCAATAACAATGTCAAAATGTCAAAATAAAAACTTTTGCAAACAAATTGCAACCATTTTCCAAAAATGTTATAAAAAGAATAAAAATGAATAGAAAATTCAGAAGAAAAAAATTGAACAGGTTTGGGTTTTTTCTTAGTGGCCTTACAAATAAATTCTAATATGTGACGTGATCAAGCGAAATGAGTCACATGTCGGCAGTTTTCAATTTTGATATTTGTCCATTATTTAAAAGCAGGTGGATAATTCTACAGTATGGTCCAAACACCACTAAAAATCGAACTTCTAGTTTTTAAGTTACAAATAATATACATGTACCAACTGAGAAAACATTGTAAAACATAAGAATATGTCACTTCTTTTTACCTATAACTCAAAACCTATATTCCCGACATCCGACTCATTCCGCTTGATCGCGTCACATATAGCAACACCAATCAAGATATCATCCCATCTTTGTGTGTGTTAATCCTACCAGTTACAGAGTGGATCTGATGAAGAGAGAGAGTGTGCGTGTACAACGTTGGCTAATCTGGTACAGGACGCCGATGCCGTGGAGACGCTACTCCAAAATAACATTGTGAAATCCTTGGGGCCGCTACTTATGGACATAGCTAGGCCTAGCATCAGGGAGGCAGCAGCAGGTGCATTACGGTAGGTAGACTTGACATGCAAACCAGGGTTCTAGCTACGGTGGGCGGCACTGGGCGGGGCCTCCCGGCACTGACAATATCCGCCCAGCACTCTAAAAGAAAAAAGGTTAAAAAAAAAAATTAAAAAAAATTGTTGGTTTATTTTTTAACAATTTGTGGATAAAATCATTAAACTGTCTCATAAAACAAGAAATTATGTGGCAGGAACCCTCAAAGTGCATTAAAAAAACCTAAAAAGACGCTAAGAAGGCCTCTGGATCCCATGCCATGATCCACTGCACTTCGTTTGCTACACTTTCTCCATTCGCTGTCAGTAAATTTACCCGGCACTAAAATGGTCCTGGCTAGAACCCTGTTGCAAACAAATAATAGTATGAGGGTTGGTGGCTGTAAGTGGGATCTATTAATTATTAAAAGGGATTTGTTATCAGAAGACACATGCACCAATGTTGATGTTTCTTATATTATCACAACACAAGTAAGCGCTGCAGGGTCAGAAAAGCCATTCTCAAACAAATTCACGCTTGTAAAGTTGCGAGAATCCAAGTTGATTCTTGTAGATATTCTGTCTAACTATATTTTATTTGAATGGAGGAGAGTCCATAGATTCTCTCAAAATCATTTGCAAGAATCTTAATGGATTCTCGCAACCTTTGGCGAACTTGAGACCCCACAATGAACCAAGTCCTACATATACCGTATGTTGGTAGATATCAATAGTTTTGATCATATTATTATTTAACTCTATGAATTCATGGAACTGAAAAAACAAAATAACTAGAACCAGTTTGACCACACCCGTAAATATAGGCCATGTACAATAGCCTAAAAGTTGAATTTTTATCATTGGATTTGCTAAAAGTAACTTTCCTACATGTAAACCCCTTGGTTTTAAAACCATTTTATGTTCACATTTATTGACAGCAATCTGAGTGCTTGTGGTAGTGAAGATGTTTGTGTTAGGATGGTGGATGATGATGTCCTCACCCCTCTGGCAACACTATTATTACAGGTAGGTTATGGATCTTATGCTGCTGTCTGATGTCCTTTAGCAGCATTATTATCCTAAAAATAGATCTCCAATATGGACTGTAGCACAAGGCAGCTATATGATTCACAATGTAAGTCATTAGTAAAATAATTGCTGCCTTATAGTTTATTCTCTATGCGACACATATTTGAGGATATTTCTGTACTTTGACATTTAGCAGTGCACGGCGATGCTCTGCGTGTACTGCATACCCAAATCAAGGTAACAGTTTAATTAAATGGTATTTGGGGGCTTTAATTTAAACAAGTGTAATTGCTGGTGTGAATGCATTAATCTATGTAATAATGAACTTAATTAAAGCAATATTATGTGATATTTTTCATTTTTTGACACATATTTGTGTATTTCTCTCTTATAATGAAGTTTGACTTCTCAGGAAAGACTTTTCTGGACTCCTAAATCTATCTTGACTGTATTTTCTGTGAAAACCCATCGCAGAACTTTACTAAATCATAATGGAAATCTGCTTCCAATTTATGGCATTTTTCAACATATTTGTTTTGATTTTCATCATTAAGCATTATAATTACATACTACATTGTAAAACACTGTAAATAGCGTTAAAGGTACCAAACCACGGAGTTTTATTTATCACCACACAAAAAAGAACCGGGGGGGGGGGGTTCGTGTCAGACCCCAACAGTGTATTTCAAACTATTTAAACCATGATTTTGAAGTAATTAGGAATCGTATCGCTCTGTAACTTGGAAGATACTTACGATTTATGATCAACAATGGAAATCTGCAAGAAATCTGCTTTCAAAGTAAAAAATCAAAGATAGAGGGCATTACTTGGAAAAGATCTCATAGTATTAACTTTAAAGTCAAGTCAAATGCAAATGTATCGATACTGCATCAAATTCTGACTGTTGTATGTGTCTCTTTGCAGTTCAACAATAATATACCTCAACCATCCCAGGAACTTGGCAAAGATGACATCAAGAAAGATCCAACGCTAAACACCCTCCTACAGGCATTGCATCTTCTATGGAATTTATGGTAAGAACACTTTTTATACTAGAAAGGTTTTGGGTCGGATACGGATTATATCTAGTCGAGGATTCTGTATCGGGACGAGGGCACCGATACAGACTACTAAAACACTATTAAAACAAAACAAGAACAAAGATTCTGTAAAGTATTAGTCACCTAAAAGGCCGAGCAAGTTCAGATGCAATCATGACGATCGTCACGCGCCGGGGCAGGAAGCTGAATCTTGGCGAGCTTACAACCGAAAGTAGTTTACGGAGTAAAGCGCTTGAATCTACACAAATTGATCAAATCTGTAAACTCGCCAAGATTCGTCTCGCTGCTGCGCCAGCATAGCAGCCCTACTACAACGCATGCGCAGTTCCTTGCTCACCGGATACAGGATACGGGGGTCGGATACGGAGTATATCTAGTCAGTAAATTCAGGCGCTTATCCAATAGGAACACGAGAATCGTCTCGATGGTAGGATAATAAACCATCTTCTTTGGCAAAAGTAAATGCTGACCCATAATATTAGGGTCATAAACATTTAGCATATGTGTTTTTTTTACTTTCTGATTGATTCATGACCACCAAAAGTGTATGAATAAATATTTCGACTTGTAGAATGGAGAAACTTAGCTTAATTTTTCAACTCTGTGTATTTTCTCCTTTTCATTCAGTGAGAATACCAGTACAGCAGTACATTTATTCAATCAGAATGGTCTGATACAAGTGTTGCTACAGACGTTGCAAATGCTAGGGGGATGTATGGACTTGTGTATTACAACTGGTAAGTTTCTTTGTTGGGCAGGAAAAACATCCTATGTGTTTTGGGCCCCTCAACATGTGTATGTGAAACCTCCCAATTGTAATTTTAAGGCACTTTTCCTATATTGATAAACATTTTTCGAGGGCCAGAAACATATAGGAGGTTTTCCTGTTCAACAATGAATTTTCACATGAATATTCCATTCCATTCCATTCCAGACAAGGGCTTAGGCAGCCAGTCGTGTAGGGAGTGGTTTGCACTCTCAAATTTGGAAATACACACCCATTTCCACATACACATGGCCTATACTTTGTACACAAATCCTTAAAATGTACACAAGTTTACACACCAACACCTTCAAATGCTGCCTAAATTCTAGGTATAGGCCCCATATATGCTATAGGAGTTGCTCTATACTGTCATAGATTCCATTACATGCCCTTGATGATAGGGCAATTAACACTTTACATGTGGCAGTTGTCTGCAGACGACTGTTCCAAAATTTCACAAAATGTTTAACAAATATCAAATTTCATCTCCATATTTGGAATCACCATGAGAAATGCATTACAATAAGTACAAACATAATAATATTAGTTAAGAAATTCTTGAGATACGACTTTGAAAAATGGGAAAGGTCTCTGAAAAATCTGTTTTGCATATGGTAAAACTAATAGCCGGCCGCGGCAGACGTTTGCAGACAACATTCCAAAATTTCACAAAATGTTTACAAAATGTCAACATTTGGAATTTCATTTAATACCATATTTGGAATCACCATGAGAAATGCATTGAAATAAGTACAAACATGCCTAGTATTGATTCAGCATTTCTTGAGATAGACTTTGAAAATTGGGAAAGGTTTCTGAAATATCTGGGTTTTTTATGGTAAAACTAATACTATAGCCGCATGGAAAGTGTTAAAAATCCCTTTACCACTGTTCTTCAGTTCTACATAGAAAACAAATCGCTGTCCCCTGTTTTTTCTTTTGTTCTATGGGTACAAAGGTCACTAGGTTGTTTTCAGCCTCGAATACTTAGGGTCAACCGTTTCCTTGCTAACTGTTTTTATTGTTGTAACTTATCACTATGTCCACACTAACCTTTGAAAGTAAAAATTGATTTTACCTATTTTGTTGTTGTTTTTACCCTTAAAATGCCAACCCTCCTTTTTCTCAAGTTGACCGATGTTAGGCCAATCAAAGAAGAAAGTCCGTCTCAGAAGCCCACCCGCATTGGTATTCGAAATGAGCTACGGCGCGTAGGGCTATACGCCAAGGCCTAAAAACCCACTCTTTTTTTTTGGATTTTTTTTTTTTTGAATTTTTTATTTGGGATTTTTAAAAAAAAAAGTTAAAAAAAGGTCTCTGAAGCTTGGATTAGCAATAAAAAAATAAAAAGTCTCATACCTCATAGCCTATTTTCTAAAAAAAATTAAAACAAAATCGCACAGCACTTAGCTTATTTGCAAAATGTTTCTGAGACAGACTATCTTCTTTGTTTGGCCTTATTATACAAGACTTGTTTATATTTATAGAGAGACTCCTTGTTTGAATCTGCCCATATAATAAAATGAACTTTTGGGGCTGTATCCTGGTTTTTCTTCTTCCTTAATTACAGCCCATTGTTTGCAGACTGTAACAGAAGACAACCTGGAGCTTGCCAAAGAGCTGTGTAAATCAGACGTACTGCCTATCTTAGAGAGCGCCCTCATGTGTTCAGGAGATACAATGCAGCACTTGTTACTAAGGAATCTGGTGGCAGGTGTGTGTAGATACAGGCTATAGTTTAATCAGTTCCAAATTGGCGAGAAATATTCGGTTTGTATTTCTCCGCCCGCCAAAAGTAATCCGAGCGTACATGTGTAATCATGGCCACACGCATGCGGTTTTGGTCACATGCACGCGTCACGCATATTATCCACAGTGCGCTTGTTGCCTTCAGCACGCCCGCGTCCTTCTGTATTAATTCGCTGCTGTATGAAAGCTTCGCCAATTTGGAACTGATCAAACTATAGCAGAAGTATGAACATATCCTCAATGTCCAAAATGCTGTAAAATCACTTAATTTCGCGAGGGATGTGGATTCGCGAAATTAAATACCCGTGAAACTGACAATTTTACATTGAAAGTAACAGTGAAATTTCCAGATTCGCTAAATTAAATGCACGCTAAAATAGCAGTATTTTAAAATCGCGAAATAAAGTACCTGTCAAATTTTAGTGTTTTACAGTATGCTGTAGAAATCTCATTTTTTTACACTTGTCAAATAGGCATGTGACTGTTACACGTGTAACCGACCGCAAGGGTCAAATCCGTTTACATAAACTAGTTAACGGTTACACGCCGTATGGGTTTGATTTTTCAATAAACCTCACATTTTACACATCTAAAACCCTTATAAGACATACTGAAAAGCAATTACCCTCATGATGACCTTTGGCAGTTCAGAGCTGGCTAGAAAGACGCAATTCTGGGATCTGGGTCAGAGTACATGTATACTAGGTTATGCCCATAGTTTTTTATTTTATATATTTTCACTGATTTGCTAGTTTGCCAATATTAATACTTTAAAGGGTACCATCACTTCAAAATTAAATTATTGTGGGTTAATTGTGAATTTTCAGGCCTTCCAAAATTTTGATTACAGTTTTCCCCACATCGTGGAAAGCATGTTGAAAAATTGGCATCACAATAAAAGAACAATTATTTAAAAGTGATTGAATTGAACTGACTTTAGAATGAGGTCATTAGAACAAAATAGACAGTTAAACGTTTCAAATCAACAGGTTAAAC
>CM069458.1:36438197-36482589 GCA_035610835.1 Ophiura sarsii
AATGTACATAAAAGTATACAATTTTTCAAATGAAATGAGTCGGAGAATCCATTTTTGGTATTAAATTTCCCCAAAAATAGTGATTTCTACATTTTTGCCCAAAAACCACTTTTTTGGCGCCAAAAAATTTCAGACAACCTATCAAAATCAGTTTTTGATTAAAAATATCAAAATTTCACCAAAATCATCTAAAGTCAATTATCTAGGAGGCACTTTTTTTTTTTGGCTTAAAAATTTTTAGTTTTGAAAATATTGACCAAAAAGTGCCAAAAATGTGATTTTTGAGATAACAAACATTTGTTTGGCACTTTTTGGTCAATATTTTCAAAACTAAAAAATGTTAAGCCAAAAAAAAAAAGTGCTTCCTAGATAATTGACGTTAGATGATTTTGGTGACATTTTGAAATTTTTAATCAAAAACTGATTTTGATAGGTTGTCTGAAAATTTTTGGCGCCAAAAAAGTGATTTTTGGGCAAAAATGTAGAAATCACTATTTTTGGGGAAATTTAATACCAAAAATGGATTCTCCGACTCATTTCATTTGAAAAATTGTATACTTTTATGTGTATTACATTATTAGTTTAAAAGTTACAGTGCTTGATAAATTTCATATATTTTGGGTTGACACTTCCCTTAAATCATAAATACTGGAAGATGGTAAAATACCCTATGAGAACATTTATCGACTGAAGAACAATCTAGATATCACATTGTGTAATAGTCTAAAACGTTGGCCTGCGGTCATCGTTATCCATATCGAAATATCATTAAACCAGCCCAGACTTATTGTTTGATCTATTATCTGTAACCTGATTAGTTTTTTGATTTGTGACCAAAAAGTGATTGATTTTTTTTACCTCAAATATGATTTTGGTGCAATAAAAGCCAACAAAGTGTCATTTTCAATCAATTACCTTACCTTCAAAAATTGCCAGTTATTGCTAATAAACTAAAGAAAGAGGAGCAAAGCTATATATAAAGATATAACTGCAAGATATGGTACTCTCTAAATGTAAGAGAGTGAAATTCCACTCTAATGGAGTGGATATTCACTCTTCAAAGGATTGCTTACAGTGATCACTCTAATAGAGTGAAAGTCACTCCTTGAAAGAGTGGAACCATTTTCACTCCAAAAAAGAGTGAAATTTGTTCACTCCAGGAACGATTGAATTTTCACTCTTCGAAGAGTGCCTTCAGTGATCACTCCATTGGAGTGAAAAACGAGTGAATATATTATAAGGAATGAATTTCACTCATTTAGAGTGAACTTCACCCTCGTTGAGAGTGAACAATAATGGAACATTTTAATTACGTAATCACATTCACATGAATAACTTGCAATTCGATAGAAAATTTGAATAACATGAACAAACAAAGAGTCATTATCTAAACTATACTTACCTTTTCTCGACCAAACAACTGTAATCTGCCTATGTTACATTATCACTTCCTTCCGGTAGTGAAACGATTTCATATATCAACATGATATTTCTCTATGTAAGTATCTAAATCTACTTTCTATGGTATTTTTTATCGATGATGTTTTTAAGCGTTTCATTAATGTAATGTATATTCAGTAATCATTATTTGGACTTTAACTGCTGCCATTTTTGCCTATGTTACATTATCACTTCCTTTCGGTAGTGAAACGATTTCATATATCAACATGATATTTCTCTATGTAAGTATCTAAATCTACTTTCTATGGTATTTTTTATCGATGATGTTTTTAAGCGTTTCATTAATGTAATGTATATTCAGTAATCATTATTTGGACTTTAACTGCTGCCATTTGCCTATGTTACATTATCACTTCCTTTCGGTAGTGAAACGATAACATAAACTGCGCCAATAAAGTATCGAAACACTTACAAATGGTCAGATTTATCGGAACCTGAATTAGTATGCAAAAAAATAATTAAATAATTCGATTCACAGTTATCTTCTGCACATTTTGACACCTCTTTTGTTGCGCTATGATGTTGTTTGGCTGATTTATGGGCAATTGATTGGCTTAAAGTCGAATTATAAAGTTGCAAAAGTTCCTATTCACCCCAATTCCAGAAAAGAACTCTCATAAAGCATCACACACAGACAAAATTAAGACAAAAGACACCAATTTGTTCTGTTTACTTAACCATGACAATTAATTATTGATTAATTATTGATTTATGCCTCCCATCTCTGACCCTTTTGTTTTGTTATTGAAAATTAATGCTGATATTCATTGCAATCGATTTATCCAACACGCGACATACACATCATTGAAAAAAGGCGGGCAAAAATAATGATGATCTTATTCGTTGCTGGAATAGGGGCTTTTGCAACTTTAGAATTCGACTTTAAGCCACTCAAGTGCCCATAAATCCGCCAAACAACATCATAGCGCAACAAAAGAGGTGTCAAAATGCGCAGAAGATAACTGTGAATCGAATTATTTAATAATTGTTTTGCATACTAATTCAGGTTCTGATAAATATGACCATTTGTAAGTGTTTCGATACTTTATTGGCGCAGTTTATATCAACATGATATTTCTCTATGTAAAGAATCTAAATCTCCTTTTATGGTATTTTCTATCGATGATGATTTTACGCGTTTCATTAATGTAATGTATATTTGATCATTATTTGGACTTTAAGATTATTGCAGAAACAATTTTAATTGTAAAACATTGATATCATCATTAATTATCACTTCGATAATGTTTAAATTTAATAAAATAAAGACTATTTTGAGTTTTTGAATATTTTTCTATTTGAATTATTATTTAAATCTGGTACAACTGATCACTCGCACATAGTGAAAATCACTCTTTTCGAGTGACAATAATTTCACTCTGAACTCATCAACCGCACAGAGTGCAAAGTCACTCGACACCGAGTGAAAAATCACTCTTTACGAGTGACAATGACTTCACTCTGAACAACGAGTGAAATTTTCACTCTTTTACATTAAGAGAGTATGCATCGCGTATTCATGGAGTTTATCTGAAAATGGGCGTTCCGCTAAGGAGTGCTAGTCACGGTCCATTTGACACTCCGGGTCCCATTGATAATAATAGGAACACAAGTATACAATCAGTGATAATATACAATCTCTATCCGTGCTTATCTATACATGTACACCTAGCACAAAAAGTCCCATACCAGGTGATTTGATGTTGGCTAATCCAAAATCAATAATCGATACCAAAAATCTGGGAAAATCTCTTCTCCGTAGTTTGATACCTCATTCATAAAGATCGAATGGATACTTTTGTTGAAGATGATGATTTCAATAACCACAAGTAACGACAACAAAGTTGCACTAGCATTGTTTCCTATGGGATATCATTGATTTGTATTGTCCACTGTGTGCTATCTCAACCAGTCAGGTAATATGGGGATGAATGGGTAACAGGCATCGACAGGGAGTCGGTACACACACATGTTCAATGCGTTATCACAATCCTAAGCAACGATATCCCATTGAAACCCAATTTCAGTGCAAGAAAATCTACAAAATCATGGTTTTTAGAGTGAAAATAGTCTAGAGTGAAAATAAATCAACGAACAATCTATTTTCAACGCTTAAAAATCATGATTTCGAAGTAATTAGGAATCGTATCGCTCTGTAACTCAGATCATATGATTTATGATCAGAAATGTAAATCTGCAAGAAAATCTACTTTCTAAAAAAAATCATGAATAGAGGGCGTCGTCCCCTGAAAAAGATCACATAATATGCCTTAAGCATTGTATTCTCAATTTTATCAGAAATATATACCGGTGCCTACATAATATTCTATTTTACACGTGGGTGAAGAATCTGGAGCGAGTTAGGACTCACGCTTATATTTTTACCAGTGGCATGATGTGCAGGATTTCTGTGGTGGGGGCCAGGGTCTCCATATAATACCCCCAAATGACTTCACACCATTTTGCATGATTATCTGTATGGAAAGACATGCGTGCGTAACGCGAACTCTTTTCTGTTTTGCTATTACATGAAAACTTAGCCTTTTTTAAAAGGGCTTCAGATGATATTCGTGGGCATATTATGCGCGCGTAGCGAATGACGAAAACAATTCTTCTTTTTCTTCTTCTTCTTCCCGTAAAGTGCTGCCTTCAAATGGTTGAAGATAAACGCACTGTACCTCTCTGACACTTCGAGAGATGAGATTTTTGTTTCTCTGTTAATGATTCATTTGGTTTCGATTTCCCCGACTAAATTCTCTGAATAATCGGTGTAATTCCCCCGTATGATAGTCAAAAGTGCCCCACCCCTTTGGACATGCTACTGCTGTTTTACCTGAACTTGTAATTGGACTCATGACTCAGACAGCCTGAAGGACTTGGACTCAGACTTGGCCCTTGTGGGCCTGCACTTGGAGATGGACTTGCATTAGTAAACAATAGAGAATCCCCGCATACATGTCCGTCTTCAGACTCGCCCCTGCAATGCATTGGCCCAAAAACACCAACCTTTGAAGCCCGCCTATTTCAATTTCGTGTCCAACACCATCTGGGTGTCACCATCGGTGTGACCCGGAAGTAAACCTTCAGTTCACGTGTAACACATGTTTTGATCGATAAAAACATTGAAATTCAGCAAGAGATCATGCATACACATATTTCACGATTTCCAACCTAACTGATTGATTGTTGTTTCAATCATTCCAACAACAGTATACATATCTTTTTTGCGAACACGTTGATATGGGTAAGGACAAACGTAAGCGTCATCGTGCCAAGAAACCGAGACCGACAGGCCTACCAAGTGTTCAAGAAGTGGTCGCCGAAGAAGCAGAATTAGGAAACCCTAGCTCGACAATGTCGAAAACAACATTTCAAGGGCAGTCTATTGCCGTTCTTGAAAAGGTACATAGTTGATTATTATATTTCGCCACATAATTCTAGGTCTGACACCTGTAGTTGCTTTCAGAATCCTTTACCGGAGAGCCATGCGCGCTTAAGATTATTAAGAATAAGAAGGTCTACACGTCACACAACACGTACATTCCGTGCAGGTGGACAAATTTGCCCACTAATTTGGGAGCCATATTTGGCCACCAAGACAAAATGTGTAATAAATTAACTCTTTTTCGTGTTTGAAACCAAAAATAATTGTTCCAATAATACAGTAAACATCTGTTGATGTGTGTTTGTGATTGGCTGGGAAGGGGTTTGATGGGGATGGTAATTGTGGTTGGGGAGGGGTTAGTGGTGGGGAGGGGTTGTGGTGGAGGGCAGGGGTTTGTGGTGGGGGCGAATGGAAATGGGATGGCCCTGGGGAGAGGGTTTGTGGTGGGGAAGGGGGATGGTGACGTGGATGCATGGGTATGGGGTGGGTTAGGGTGTTTGTGATGGGGGAGGTGTTTTGTGGTGGGGTAGGGGTTTGTGGTGCGGTTGGGAAGGGGAGGGGGTTTAGGGTAGGGAATTGTGATGGGGAGGTGGCGTGGATGCATGGGGTGGGGGAGGGTAGGCCATGGGGTGGGGAGGGTAGGCCGTGGGGGTTGGGTGGGTAGGGTGTTTGTGGTGGGAGAGGGGTTTTGTGGTGGGGGAGGGGTTTTGTGAATGGGAGGGAAGGGGTTTGTGGTGGGGAAAGGGAAGGGGTTTGTGGTGGGGAAAGGGAGGGGGTTTGTGGTGGGGATGGGAGGGGAGGGGGTTTGTAATGGGGATGGGAAGGGAAGGGGGTTTATGGTGGAGATGGGAAGGGGAGGGGTTTGTGGTGGGAAGGGGAGGGAGTTCGTGGTGGGGAATGTGATGGTTAAGGGATTGTGGTGGCATGGGGGTGGGTGGGGATTTGTGGTGTGGAGGGGAGATTGAAGGGGTGGTTTAGATGTGGAGGGGGCATTGTGGGAAGGTGGAGTAGGTTTGTGGTTGGGGTTGAGTAGGTTTGTGCATGTTGGATGGGGGTGGGAGGGGTTTGTGGTGGGGGAGGGGATTGGTGTGTGTACATACATCAATAAGTACACAATAAGGCATAAAAAATGGTTTGATTGGCCTAACACGACAAAAACAAATAGGGTAGGTGGGTCGGGATTTTTTGTTGTTTTGAAATCACCAGCTTTGGGGACTTAAAATAGCTGAAAATGATGACGCTGTTCTACAACACACTTCCGTGTTTACGCTGTACGCAATTGTGGTGCTTCAAGCAGGGATAGCGCTACAGGGGGTTCTTGTGTGTTTAGCGCATATTTTTTCATTTTGGCGCTATAAATTAGCTGAAAATCCAAAATAACCCCTTAATTTTCAAACTTTTATGGGGTTCAGGGTTCTAAAACCTCTGTTTTAAAAACCTAGCGCTGCCCCTGGCTTCAAGACCATATCAACAATGACAGCTTAAAAACATCACAATTATTTGTGACTACCCACAAATTTTATTTATGGAAGAAAATGTCAATGGAAAATTTATGACCATGTTATACTATATGAATATGAGTCTGCATCGCGGATGGTCAATATCATCAATATTTTTCAACTTTTCTGAATAAAATTAGAGTGCAATTTAAACATTTCTTGAGGTCCTCCATTCGTTATTTCCGTTCAGAATTATTGTTGTATCACATACCATCAAAGCCAAACCTACAAAGATTGAGTTTCATCTTCAAATAAACTAAACAAATATGATAAATCCTCAAGTATCGGCCGCTTTTATTTTATTTTCGTCAGAGTTAAAAGCCCATTGCTTGTACATGTATGCGTAGAACTCAAATCGTTGGATTAAAATTAAAACATGGCCGCGATCTGCGCATATTCTAAGAGTAAGAGATTGTTACCATGACGTCACTTTTGATGCTAGTCTTGTTCCCATGGCGCAGAATGTTACGAAAAGGAGCCAACAAAAATGTCTGGGAATAAGACTAGCCTGATTATGTTGTGATTATGGGGAGGCGGCGATTTCTTGGGATGGGGGAGGGGGGAGTTTTTACAGCGTTTGAGTGAAAAGTTGTCTCTTGTTTTCTTCATTTTTTGAGTCCTTTTTGAAGTTTCTTGACCTGTTCTGTTGTGTTTGATTATGTCGATATGGGGAAATGATGGCGACATGTCGATGACGGCACTAGTATTTCCTATGCACTCTTTTGGGATTAATGCACAGACATTAATGTTTTTTCTGTTAAAAATATTGAAAATTAAAATTCAAGAAAATAGTGGTAAACAACAAATTATCATGCGCGTTGATTATAGTCTCAATGCAGATTTGTTAAACTACTATTGACACATAATTATTTGCAAACATGTAGCTGTTCAATGTGTACAGTTTTTTCTTGTGTAAAAATGTGTGGCAAAAGAAACAGTGCCAAGATAGCGCAGGATCAATGTTAGGTCCTGAAGTTGGGTCTGACTTGTAACACACTCCTTGGGGCAGGGCCTGGTGTCTCTTTGTTTTGATTGCTGATTTATAGCGAGCACACAGTTAAGGATGTTCATATCATTGACTACAGAGGGCGACATTTTTTTGAAAATTTGTCGCCAAAATATGTAGAAAACTCCATGTTTACCTCTTTTAAATCCAGCGAAAAAGGAAGACACCAGCTGGGATGTATTTACTGATGTCTAACTAACCACACACAAGCAACTGGACATCATGATTTTAAAGCCCTTTTAAACTATAAACTAAAATAGTTTAAAATTTGCTATTTGCATGACTTGACCAAGTTTAGCAATATAAAGCAAATTACTATTGGTTATAACGTTGTGATTATTCAGCCTGCAGACATGGTTGAACCATCAGTTTTTATTGTAAAGTACTTTGTTTCCATGTATTCCATTTTCAAAGAGATATTTTTATTTTCAAAATTTTATGAACATGCCTAACACAGTGCAATACACCACAAGGTTTGAACTACTGCGTCTACATGTATGTTAAAATGTGTAACACTGTTTCAGGCGCAAATGCTTGCGTTGTGTTTTTAGTGAGGCATAGAATATTATAACAATGTCAAAATGTCAAAATAAAAACTTTTGCAAAAAAATTGCAACCATTTTCCAAAAATGTTTTAAAAAGAATAAAAATGAATAGAAAATTCAGAAGAAAAAAATTGAACAGGTTTGGTTTTTTTCTTAGTGGCCTTACAAATAAATTCTAATATGTGACGTGATCAAGCGAAATGAGTCACATGTCGGCAGTTTTCAATTTTGATATTTGTCCATTATTTAAAAGCAGGTGGATAATTCTACAGTATGGTCCAAACACCACTAAAAATCGAACCTCTAGTTTTTAAGTTACAAATAATATACATGTACCAACTGAGAAAACATTGTAAAACATAAGAATATCTCACTTCTTTTTACCTATAACTCAAAACCTATATTCCCGACATCCGACTCATTCCGCTTGATCGCGTCACATATAGCAACACCAATCAAGATATCATCCCATCTTTGCGTGTGTTAATCCTACCAGTTACAGAGTGGATCTGATGAAGAGAGAGAGTGTGCGTGTACAACGTTGGCTAATCTGGTACAGGACGCCGATGCCGTGGAGACGCTACTCCAAAATAACATTGTGAAATGCTTGGGGCCGCTACTTATGGACATAGCTAGGCCTAGCATCAGGGAGGCAGCAGCAGGTGCATTACGGTAGGTAGACTTGACATGCAAACCAGGGTTCTAGCTACGGTGGGCGGCACTGGGCGGGGCCTCCCGGCACTGACAATATCCGCCCAGCACTCTAAAAGAAAAAAGGTTAAAAAACAAAATTAAAACAAATTGTTGGTTTATTTTTTAACAATTGGTGGATAAAATCATTAAACTGTCTCATAAAACAAGAAATTATGTGGCAGGAACCCTCAAAGTGCATTAAAAAAACCTAAAAAGACATTAAGAAGGCCTCTGGATCCCATGCCATGATCCACTGCACTTCGTTTGCTACACTTTCTCCATTCGCTGTCAGTAAATTTACCCGGCACTAAAAATGGTCCTGGCTAGAACCCTGTTGCAAACAGATAATAGTATGAGTGGTTGGTGGCTGTAAGTGGGATCTATTAATTATTAAAAGGGATTTGTTATCAGAAGACACATGCACCAATGTTGATGTTTCTTATATTATCACAACACGAGTAAGCGCTGCAGGGTCAGAAAAGCCATTCTCAAACAAATTCACGCTTGTAAAGTTGCGAGAATCCAAGTTGATTCTTGTAGATATTCTGTCTAACTTACTATTTATTTGAATGGAGGAGAGTCCATAGATTCTCTCAAAATCATTTGCAAGAATCTTAATGGATTCTTGCAACCTTTGGCGAACTTGAGACCCCACAATGAACCAAGTCCTACATATACCATATGTTGGTAGATATCAATAGTTTTGATCATATTATTATTTAACTCTATGAATTCATGGAACTGAAAAAACAAAATAACTAGAACCAGTTTGACCACACCGTAAATATAGGCCATGTACAATAGCCTAAAAGTTAAATTTCTATCATTGGCTTTGCATAAAGTAACTTTCCTAAAACCCCTTGGTTTTAAAACCATTTTATGTTTACATTTATTGACAGCAATCTGAGTGCTTGTGGTAGTGAAGATGTTTGTGTTAGGATGGTGGATGATGATGTCCTCACCCCTCTGGCAACACTCTTATTACAGGTAGGTTATGGATCTAATGCTGCTGTCTGATGTCCTTAAGCAGCATTATCCTAAAATAGGTCTCCAATATGGACTGTAGCACAAGGCAGCTATATAATTCACAATGCAAGTCATCAGTAAAACAATTGCTGCCTTATAGTTTATTCTCTATGAGACACCTGAGGATATCTCTGTACTTTGACATTTAGCAGTACGGCGATGCTTTGCATGTACTACTGCATACCCAAATCAGGGTAACAGTTAAATTAAATGATCTTTTAACCCTAACACTACCATATACCCCAAAATACCACGACTGGGCACGTTGGTACCACCCGGCGTGGAAGTTTTTTGATGAAAAAATGGACCCAATACATACAGTCTGGGCAATACACTGCCCAGAACTGTGCTTGACAGCCGTGGTGAAGTGTGGAATCCCTCGCCTCTGGTGCAATAGGTCCCTGGATCAAATCCCGGGGAGATCGGGGGGATATTTTGGTCGTTTTCCGCGTTGAAGAAAAAATTCTGAAAAAAGTGGGGGTAGAGTTAGGGTTAAAGGGGTGTTTAACAAGGGTAATTGCTGGTGTGAATGCAATATTATGTGATCTTTTTCATTTTTTGACACATATTTTTGTATTTCTCTCTTATAATGAAGTTTGACTTATCAGGAAAGACTTTTCTGGACTCCTAAATCTATCTTGACTGTATTTTCTGTGAAAACTCATCGCAGAACTTTACTAAATCATAATGGAAATCTGCTTCCAATTTATGGAATTTTTTTAACATATTGTTTTGATTTTCATCATTAAGCATTACAATTACATACTATTCTGCTCACTTGTGTACAGTTGCGATCAAAGCCGGAAACACTGTAAACGGCGTTAAAGGTGTCAAACCATGGAGTTTTATTTATGAACACACAAAAAAGACTTGGGGGGGGGGTAATTTTTCGAGTCAGACCCCAACAGTTTATTTCAAACTATTCAAACCATGATTTGAAGTAATTAGGAATTGTATCGCTCTGTAACTTGGAAGATACTTACGATTTATGATCAAAAATGCAAATCTGCAAGAAATCTGCTTTCAAAGTAAAAAATCAAAGATAGAGGGCGTCACTTGGAAAAGATCTCATAGTATTAACTTCAAAGTTAATTCAAATGCAAAGGTATTGATACTGCCTCAAATGCGGAATGTTTTATGTTTCTCTTTGCAGTTCAACAACAATATACCTCAACCATCCCAGGAGCTTGGCAAAGATGACATCAAGAAAGATCCAACGCTAAACACCCTCCTACAGGCAATGCATCTTCTATGGAATTTATGGTAAGAACACTTACTAGATAGGTGCGGCAGTACATTTTTGGGGACCAATTCTCCCCGCATCTAAGTGATTACGCAAACGCAGCAATACAAGCTTCGCGCACTATCACAATTGACCAATAAAATTCAGTTAATTGGCTGATGAATATTATGAGGTTTAGCAGGCCGGTGCCACTGTACACAGACTCCCATTGCCGAGATTGAAGCCTTTCTAAGAGGTACATTGCGCGCCCTCATTATGCAAGAGGTACACCACGCGTCTCAATGTCCCTTATAAGGACTTTCGTGCTGTCAATCATAGCGTTGTCAAGATAACTCTTCATTTCAAGAGTTACATCGCGCGTAACTCACGCCCACATGCCCATATATAGGAGGCTTCATTTTTGCGATTCAAATTTCCTCTCCCATTATATAAACTCCCTGGGTTTAGTAAGAAAG
The DNA here is from genome assembly GCA_035610835.1 of Ophiura sarsii. Classification (NCBI taxonomy): domain Eukaryota; kingdom Metazoa; phylum Echinodermata; class Ophiuroidea; order Amphilepidida; family Ophiuridae; genus Ophiura; species Ophiura sarsii. The sequence continues at coordinate 36,449,511 of CM069458.1, forward strand.
GCCGGATGGAGATACAAGGTTTTGACTGAACAGCGACGATATCAATACATTGCAAGCAGGGTTAATAATTTCAATCTAATCCAATACTTTCATCTCATTATGCTGAACTTGTATGTATGTGTACAACTGTACATCTATAATACATTTGGAATACCAACAAATGGTAAGCAAAAGAGGAATGGCAAACCTAAGCAAATGGAAATTATGATTTTCAATCCTGGTTCATTCGTTAAACAAATACTAAACCCATCTTCTTCATGGCAAAAATAAATGCAGACCCATAATTTTAGGGTCATAAACATATAGCATGTTCGTTTTTTTAACTTTCCGATTGATTCATGACTACTAAGAGTGTATGAATAAATATTATGACTTAGGCTATATTAAAAAAAATCTTTTGTCTCAAAGCTCCCGCGCGCGTTAGTTAATCGATGCACGTAAAAAACCACCCCACATTCTGCATTAGGTTTCGAAAAACTGAAGAGCTTTGAGACAAAAGATTTTTTTAATATAGCCTTATAGAATGGAGAAACTTAGCTTAATTTTTCAACTCTGTATTTTCTAATTTTCATTCAGTGAGAATACCAGTACAGCAGTACATTTATTCAATCAGAATGGTTTGATACAAGTGTTACTACAGACGTTGCAGATGCTAGGGGGATGTATGGACTTGTGTATTACGACTGGTAAGTTACTGTGTTGGGCAGGAAAAACATCCTATGTGCTTTGGGCCCCTAAACATGCTGATTTGAAACCTCCCAATTGTAATTTTATGGCACTTTTCCTATAAACATGTTCGAGGGCCAGAAACATATAGGAAATTCAACATTGAATTTTCACATGAAAATTTCATTCCAGGCAGGGCTTAGGCAGCCAGTCGTGTATGGAGTGTTTTTACACTACCAATTTTGTATACACACCCAGTTCAACATCCACATGGCCTATACTTTGTACACAAATCCTTAAATTTACACATCCAGTTTTTGAATTTACACACATTTACACACCCACAACTTCTAATCCTGCCTAAGACCTTGATGTACATGTATAGGCCCCATATATGCTATAGGAGTTGCTCTATACTGTCATAGATGCCATTATATTGGTGCCACAGCTTGGGTAATATGCAGGAAACACACAGGGGTCACTGTCCTTGATGATAGGGCAATTAACACTTAACATGCGGCAGACGACAGTTCCAAAATTACACAAAAGGTTTATATAAAAAAATCACAATTATTGAATTTCATCTCCATATTTGGAATTACCATGAGAAATGCATTACAATAAGTACAAATATGCCTAATATTAGTTCAGTAATTATTGAGATAAGACTTTGAAAATTGGGAAAGGTCTCTGAAAAATCTGTTTTGTATGGTAAAACTAATAGCCGGCCACAGCAGGCGTTTGTAGACAACTTTCCAAAATTTCCCAAAATGTTGACAAGATATCAACATTATTGAATTTCATTTAATACCATATTTAGAATCACCGTGAGAAATGCATTGAAATAAGTACAAACATGCCTAGTATTGGTTCAGTAAGGTTTATGAAAAATCCGTTTTTTTTATAGTTAAAATTAGCCTCGAATACTTTAAGGGTCAAACGTTTCCCTTTTACTGTTTTATTCCTTAATTACAGCCCATTGTTTGCAGACTGTAACAGAAGATAACCTGGAGCTTGCCAAAGAGCTGTGTAAATCAGACGTACTGCCTATCTTAGAGAGCGCCCTCATGTGTTCAGGAGATACAATGCAGCACTTGTTACTAAGGAATCTGGTGGCAGGTGTGTAGATGCAGGCTATAGTTTAATCAGTTCCAATTTGGTTAAAATTCTATGTATAGACAACAATCGGTTTTGGTCACATGCATGAGTCACGTTTATTATCCACAGTGCGCTTGTTGCCTTCAGCGTGCCCGCGTCCTTCTGTATTTATTCGCTGCTGTAAGAAGGCTTCGCCAATTTGGAACTGATCAAACTATAGCAGAAGTATGAACATATCCTTAGTGTCCAAAATACTGTAAAACCCCTTAATTTCGCGAGGGATGTGGATTTGCAAAATTAAATACCTGCGAAACTGACAATTTTACGTTTAAAGTAACAGTGAAATTTCCAGATTTGCAAAATTAAATGCATGCTAAAATAGCAGCATTTTAAAATGGCGAAATAAAGTATCCACAAAATTATAGTGTTTACAGTATGCTGTAGAAGTCAAAAATGTAAAAAGACCGGGACATTCTGGTGACAAGGATAGGGAGGGGCAAGTCACAATCAACCTCCCCCATATCAGTTTGAGCCCCTCCCCCTATTTATAAAGAATGGTGAGAATGAGCATTCTCATCATCTGACTGAAATTTCTTATCGTAGTTCAAAATGGGAAGTTTCAATTTCTGATGGTAAAATTACCTAAAATTACCTTTTAAGCATTCTGAAAAGGCCAGTTTCAGGCAAAATTAAGCTAACTTTAGGCAGTTGTCATAAAATAAGCAACATTTTCACACACATTATGGTGGTGTTTCCACTGAAAGCAGGGGCGTTACTATAGAGGGGAAAGGGGGCTATTTTACCACCTGCAAGAAGGCTTGCCCCTTCTTGCCGCCCTCCCCTGATGCCCCACCCCCAATGAAAGAGAAACTATATTTATATACAAAAGAATAGTCTGTTGTGCCTCCCCTGATCACATACATGCCTCCCCCATTGATGATCCTAGTTTCGCTACTGGGTGAAAGAACAAGGAATCGATGTAACATGGTTGCACTTATTATATTTTCATCATTGATTCCAGGTTGCCTGTACAATATCAAGGAGAGCCTGCCGTCAACCTGCCAGGCCCAGACCATACAGGTCATGACAAAGGTGGTATCAGAAACACTAGATAAAGATGCTGTGAATAGGATGGCAACACTGCTACCACAGATACAAACTAATGGCACAACGGTAAGGCCCCCCCCCCCAAAAAAAAGTGTTTGCTCGTCCTCGTCCGACCGACCGTCTCCTACGTTCCCGACCGTGACGTTTTTAGTTTGTTTTTTTTCCATTTAAAAAATAAATAAACCTTTTTTCGTTGGTGAAAAAAAAATCATAAAAATGGAAGAAAAACATGTTTAAAAACGCCATTGCTTTACATGTACGTGCGCAGAACCCTTTTTGTCGGTTTAAATTTAAAAAATGGCGGTTTCTGCGCAAGTCGGAGCATGTTATAATCATGATTGATAGATACTTGATACAGGATTTGAAAAAAAGGGGGGAAAAAGTATATCCGACCGACCGACCCAACTTTTTTTTTTTTGCATCTATGGACAAGCAAACCATTTTTTTTTTTGGCCTAAGTTATAACAATTAAAATGTTCAGACTATTTGTCTGATTTTAGGTCAGGAACTTATCAAATTCTATACTTTGCTGTTAATGTTGCCTTATATTGTATTAAGTAATTTTATGCACTTTCCCCTATAGTTTAATCAGTTCTAAATTGGAGAGAAATATTCGGTTTTCATCTCTCCGCAAAAGTAATCCAAGCGTAGTCATGCGGTTATGTCCAGACGCACACGGTTTTGTCGCACGCACACGTCATGCATATGACGCACCAGTGCGCTTGATGCTTCCACGTACCCGTGTCATTCTGTATTAATTCACTGCTGTAAGGAGACTTCGCCAATTTGGAACTGATCAAATTATAGTGCCGCTTTTCATCACCCAATTTTATAGGCAAGGGTCCATTGTTAGGGTAGGAAGGGTAACCTCAACATCATGATTCTGTTGGCCTTAGCCTTAGGCATAAAAAAAAAAAAAACCTGTTTTACGGGCCCAACCGACCCATTCTTTTTTTCAAATTTGACCTCCCCCAAAAAAAAATAAAGAAAAAAGAAGAAGCTATTTTTAGGCAAATGTGGGGACATTTCTTCTAAATGTTGCCCTTTTTTGACACTTTTGAAAAAATGTAAAATTTTAAAAAAGACAATTTGTTTTGGGGGATGCCTGACCAACCGACCCTACCTGAGATGTCCGTTTGCCTGTACAATCGACGCCCTGTCATAATGCTGTCATAAATGTTTTATATTGTTTGCAGCTTGCTAAAGCTGTTGAGGAAGAATTATATGAGATAGAAGCCCTGCTGTCTGCTCAGCAAGTCGCCTTAGAGATAGCCTCCAATATGTGCTGCCCAGAAGGTAATATATAAGGTTCGGGATTTCCCGTTTTTAAGGTGAAAACCGTGGGCAGTTTTTGTGAATACTGTGATTTACTGTGATTATTGAGATTTCAAGAAAAAAACGCACAAAATTCCGTGATTTATGGAGCGGTCGTATTTTTAGGCATTCGAAAAAGCCACCGTAACAACTGCCAATTCCCGGCAGCCTAGTCGGCCTTTCTGCCTTGTTTTGATGTACACGTTTTGTTAGAAATTTCGCATGAAAGTAGTAATAAAACCTATATTTTTCGTACTAAATGCAGACAAAATGATTTGTACAATGTTGAAATTAATAATAAAGCTGTTTTGCACAACCTTTATTTGTACAAATATAGCCCCAAATTTTTGTTAAAAATATTTTCATATATTACATATTTTAAGTTACCGTGTGGTTTGATTTATTGCATTGCGGAACTTGTGTTGATGCGAAGGTTTCGTTAGAAATAAATACGTGAAAGTTTTAATATAACTTAATTTTTCGTGCTAATTGCAGCAAAAATCGTTCTATACCATGTTTAAATTAGTATATATACTGTTGTTGTTCAACATTTTGGAAAACATATTCAACAAAACAAGATTTTAATATTTTCTCACACTAATTTTTTTAGTTTATTCATGGAAGATAGCACGTGCAGTCAATGTTCATAGTTCTTTTTATAGTCGACTACCGTGCGATGTTATACAATGAACATCGTTATAACTGGTTACATGGAATTTACATGGAATTGCGTACTGGGGGATAATGTTGAAGTGATTAGATTTACTAAGAAACGAAGTTGGTCTGGTCGAATACACTTTAGTCTCACAAAACGGTGCGTTTGGGCTGTCAAATTGTTCAAAAAATGAAATAATTAGCAATTCTGCGATTTCATGGTACAATTTACAAAATCTGTGATTTAGCATGAAAGTGAATTATGCCGTGAATCCGCTATCACAGGAAATCCCAAACCTTAGTAATATACTGTTGCATGCAATATTTTCATATCAGTAAATTTTATAATTTAAAAAAACCTAACCAAAATGTATTGTGATGGCATATGCTTCTGTGTGATCAAAGCTAATTGTAGAGACATGTTCCATAATGCTAACTGTATTACTGGAATACATAGCTTTGACACGGTAGCAAATATATTTATCTTGTTAAATAATTGGCATTATGTTGAAAGTAATCTATTTTACATAAACATTAGTAGAGTATGCAGTTTTGCAAAACATATCGGTTGATATAGCCAACATTGGAATTTTAGCTGACATTTTCCAGAGACTCCCTAAACTCCCCTATCATTCCTGGATATCGCATATAGTGCTCTATAGTTTGAACAGTTCCAAATTGGCGAAGCCTCATTACAATGACCAATGAATACAGAAGGACGCGGGCGCACATGAAGGCAACAAGTGCACTGTGCATCATATGCATGACGCATGCGTGCAACCAAAACCGTGTGCGTGTGACCATAATCTCGCATGTACGCTTGGATTACTTTTTCAGGTGGAGAGATAAAAAATGAATATTTTACGCCAATTTGGAACTGATTAAACTATAGGAACCAATCAATCCATACAAAATCTAGATCATTTTTGGTCGAATTGATAGCCAGGTTGCCAAGTTGATATGTTTTGTTATTTGATTTAGATGAGGAAGAGGAATGGGCAGACATGGATTCAAGCAGTAGTAGCAGTGATGATCTATCAGAAGAAGGCAGTGATATGATGACAGAAGCACCCCTAATGGTGAGTGGAAACCCATGTTAGCTCTGTTGTAGACGTAATACACACCCTCGTCTGCACTTGTAGTATCAACCAAGCTGATATAATAGGCCCCATCCCAACTGACCCGACCATAAGTCCTGGTCAAATATTTTACCAAGCTGTTCCAACCAGTGGGCTATCCCCTCTCTGTCTACGGGGGCAAAAAGTGACCACCAATTTGCAGGGGGGTGGGGGTGGGGGGAATTCCATGATCTATATACTCCTTTATCCCATAATATATTATAATACATATTTCTTGAAGCCGTCAAAACTACCAAGTAGGATTCTTACCATTTTGCCAGGGTTCGTCACCAGGGCTGGAAAAAATGTTTTTTTCCCTGCAAAGGAGTTGATGTTTCCCGCGAACCCAATGGTTGCGAAGCAGGGGGGAGTCGGAGGGGGGATGTGCCCCCCTCAGATGGTAGCGCTTTTTGAAAAATGAGACTGCAATTGGCGCGATTTGGTGTACCTTTTTTGGCGATTTAAAACAATTTGCGATAGTTGAAGACCAGTGCTAATTCAGTACTAATTTGAAGGTCCAATTGATGCTATTTTGTGCATCATTTTATTTAATATCGGCTGTATTGCTCTATACTCTGAACAAAAATCATTTTAAAAAAATCTAAAAAAAAAATCGGGGGGGGGGGGGGGGGGGGGGGATTTCCCGCGAGATGGCAACATTTCCCGGCAAGGAGCTTGCCGTTTTGCCGGATTTTTCCAGCCCTGTTCGTCACAGTGGAAGGCGCGACTGTATTGTGGATGAAAACTGTGTGTAGGCCTACACAGGAAATTGTCACCCGCAAGCAGACCTGCGGGGAAAACTATGGCGTATACTTCCCCCACCGACTACGGGGAAATTATCACCCACATGTGAGCTACATTATGTCAATGGGAACATCAGTAAATGAACACAAATAGCGAGCTCAAAACCAGTGCTACTATAATAACCAATAACAATTCATACTTTTATATTATGCAGTTGCCGCTCTGCTTATCAGCTGAAATCCACAGTGCATTAATAAATCAACAGCTTCCAAAAAAGGTAAGGAGGAAACCTTCCATTGAAAGCCATGCAATGTGGGACACAGCTTCAATTGACATGTATTTGCCTAGTTAGTTGCCACACTTAATGTTATGAGTCTGGGGGCAAGGGTGTATATTATTCTGCATTTTGTTAATAATTCACCAACCTTTTCTGACCAAATCCTCCCCACATTTGTCCCCATCCCACACACATTAGGTTTGAGTACTGGAAAAACGAAATAACAATGTTACGTTGTAATTTGTTGATCTAATCTTACTCATTATCTGATCATTCTCACCGAGAACCTAAAGTTCTTCATCATAGTTTAAGTGAATCGCATGGGGACTTGAAAACCACATTGACTTTTACACTCGCCTACAATTCAAAATTCTTCATCAAAAGGAAAAGATTGATCCTCAACCTTACGGGCAAATTACAAAAGAAAAGATTCCCCTGTTTAAGGTTGCCTCCTTTGAAATTGGGGGTTTAATTTGACACACATTTTAAGATTTTGCTTTTTTTACTGCACTAACTACATGTAGATCATGTATGGGAATGGATTAATATGCATGGAAAACTATATCAATGATCTGGCTACTAGACAGAATGAAAATGTTATAAAAAATTGCAATTTATGTGCGTTATATATATTTTTTGTCATCGTTGTGTTTGATTACAGGTGCTTGAAAAAATAGCATCCCCAGAAAAGCAATTTTTAGAGGCCGTGGAGGCCTGTCAACATGCCAAGGCAGTACTGAAAGGGTAGGTCATACTGTAGTTTAAAGGCCGTGGAGGCCTGTCAACATGCCAAGGCAGTACTGAAAGGGTAGGTCATACTGTAGTTTAGAGGCCGTGGAGGCCTGTCAACATGCCAAGGCAGTACTGAAAGGGTAGGTCATACTGTAGTTTAGAGGCTGTGGAGGCCTGTCAACATGCCAAGGCAGTACTGAAAGGGTAGGTCATACTGTAGTTTAGAGGCCGTGGAGGCCTGTCAACATGCCAAGGCAGTACTGAAAGGGTAGGTCATACTGTAGTTTAGAGGCCGTGGAGGCCTGTCAACATGCCAAGGCAGTACTGAAAGGGTAGGTCATACTGTAGTTTAGAGGCCGTGGAGGCCTGTCAACATGCCAAGGCAGTACTGAAAGGATAGGTCATACTGTAGTTTAGAGGCCGTGGAGGCCTGTCAACATGCCAAGGCAGTACTGAAAGGGTAGGTCATACTGTAGTTTAGAGGCCGTGGAGGCCTGTCAACATGCCAAGGCAGTACTGAAAGGGTAGGTCATACTGTAGTTTAGAGGCCGTGGAGGCCTGTCAACATGCCAAGGCAGTACTGAAAGGGTAGGTCATACTGTAGTTTAGAGGCCGTGGAGGCCTGTCAACATGCCAAGGCAGTACTGAAAGGGTAGGTCATACTGTAGTTTAGAGGCCGTGGAGGCCTGTCAACATGCCAAGGCAGTACTGAAAGGGTAGGTCATACTGTAGTTTAGAGGCCGTGGAGGCCTGTCAACATGCCAAGGCAGTACTGAAAGGGTAGGTCATACTATAGTTTGATCAATTCCAAATTGGCGAAGCCTCCTCACAGCAGCGACTGAATACAGAAGGACGCGGTGCGCATGAGGGCAACAAGAGTACTGCGACTCGATGCATGACCCATGCGTGCGACCAAAATTGTGTGCGTGACCCGTGCATGCAACCAAAATCGTGTGCGTTTGGCCACTTAGATTACTTATGTGCGCGGAGAGATAAAAAGTGGATATTTCTCGCCAATTTGGAACTGATTGAACTATAATCCAGTCACAAGAAATTCCGTGGCAGAGTTTTGTACCTACAATATCATTATTTAAAGTATCCTAGTAAATGTATGATTTGATCGGGATAAAATTGCAACAGAAATAATTTTTGTCGTAACTACTTCCGGAACCCATTCCAAGCAATATATTAAAAATCTAGAAAAATTGAAGTTGCAAAAAAAATGTGAATTTGTTGCATATTCTAAGAATGGGCTTTTTTGTCTATATTTTCATCAATGCCGCTGTTCATAGACATATTTTTTGGTAGATATTGTCACAATTATGCAGGATCCATACTGTATTTACCACAGAAACACGCATTGGCTGAAATACATAATTTATCGCCTGAATATTCAAAATGACGATTTGTAACAAAATGGCGTTTTTTCACAAATTGTTTATTTTGAATAACAAAAATCAGTATTGAGACCGGGTATGTAGTTTGTCATATGAAATCTACCTAGTTGTAATACAAGATTGCGTAGGTCACTGTTACACGGTTCAGCTGCAACTATCTGGCCCTCCACCATAAGGGTTGATCATAAGTAACAATTGGGTGAACTTGATGACTTCTCGATTCTGCACACACAAATTTCAGTGTTATGACACAGATGATTGCCCTGGATACAATCCATGACTGCATCATGCCTGCATCCAGGCCTCAAATTAAAATGGAGAGGGCATTCAATTTAAGGCAATTTGAAAGGGTCACCAACTTTCTGCAAGGCAATTATGTACTTTTTAATGAAGTGAAAATAGCCAGAATTTGAGGGCATCAAGGCAACTGGGTGAGGCATCGAAGGCAGTTGCCTTCGATTAATTTAAACCCTGTCTGCATCATGCCAGACCATCCAGGTCTTGGGGAGGGAATGTGTCAAGCAACCTTCAAAAGGAGAACAGATCAGGTAATTCTTTGTAGATCAAGTGTGATGCGACACTAAGAGGTGCTTTGTAGGAATAGATAGGTATCCTTCCAACAGTAGCTATATCTTTAGATGTCATGGAGTCCACAGGTAACCTTGGTATTGGCTTCTCTTGTTTGATTCCTAACAGGGGCTTTGTAGGAATATATAGGATCCTTCCAACAGCAGCTGTATCGTTAGATGTCATGGAGCCCATAGGTAACAACCTTGGTATTGGCTTCTCTTGTTTGATTCCAGGTGTTGCACTGCTGGGATAATCCCCATTGCATGAAATGTGTCAAATCCATTGAGAGTCCTGTTATCATGGTCGGCATTGTCTGCAATGAACTCTACTCTTTGATCTGGGGTAACACCTTCTTGAGACGTGGCTGCAGACTTTTCATATCTTTGCACCTCAATGATATGATGAACAAAATACAATGATGAATCTAGATCCAGAGGGGTGATGCATCTGAACAGCAAGGCAGAGCTGCATTGGTGCTATGAAGACTTTGGGTCTGGCAGCTTGAATGATTATCTGACCAACAAATGCAATTTTCAACTCGACGTTCTTCTCACTGAATATCTTCCGTATAGAAATAGACGTAACGACTTTGGAACAAACTCGCTATTCTTTTCTAAAGATGATGCGTCCGTCGTGGTTGGATACATTTCCTTGGGTGTATACATGCATTTGATCACATTCTTTATGAGACTTGCCGCTGTCTCAACAGTTCACAGTTTTTCGGCTTCGGCATCTTGCACTTTTGGAGCATCATGGAACTGTGTGGTATCGTTGCTGCTGTCGTGACTTCACCAGCATTCCATTTATTCTTGTTATAACAATGGAGTAACTAAAGTGCTCTTTGACTCTTCTCTTCATGTGTTTTTAGTGAGCTACAGCAATCATCTTTGCAAAAGTCGTCCATTTTCTGTACAAGATCACTAATCGTAATCTGTTCATCGTCCTTTTCTTCAAAGTATTTTGACCACCTCTAGGAACGCTGCTTCTCTAAGATCATTCAATGGTTGACCTGGAGGTAATGTTTTACTTGGTTTTTGCGGTGTTGGCTGAAAGTCCATGGGTGGTGATTTTCCTGTACAAAAATTACTGCTGCATACCTGCCATGTGAGGATTTTACTTTTTATTCTCAAAAACTGCTTAGAAGGTCAGGATCCATCTTTTAAAAGGTGATCATCTTGGATTTGTTTATGAATTCAAAGCTATTTTAAAACTAGCTATGTGTAATACACTAGTGGAATATTGCTAATGCTAATAGTCAATATGACTATGACGTTTTGTCATCAATAACGTAGCAGCATAATGGCACACAGGCATAATATATGGCAGAAAGTACCCATAATTGTTATGCAAATTAGCATTTTGTCCCTTCTAATTTCCTAGATTTTTAATATGAAGTGTGTGAAGGCATTCTGAGTTCATTAAACAACATTTGTTTATGTTGCAATTTTGTCACGGTTAATTTGCATACATTTACTGGGCTAAAGAATATGTATAGTATGTATGTAATAAAATTTACTCAATAACTCAAAAAACACGAAACTATCAGTTAGGCTCTTTTGCCTCAGACGACAGTATGCCATCAGAACTTGATATCTGAGGAAGAGTAGGACATTTGGTGTAGGAGCGGACTAGAGATGGACTGGGGGAGTGGGATTCAGAAGCACTGTCAAAAATCTTTCACCCATTCTCTACCATACTATATATTTTGCAGGTTAGTTAGGGTACAAAGCAGATCATTGTTATGTCTACAGAATCTAGTAGCAGCAATGGAGCTGGAATCCTTGGGAGGCTCGGAAGCATTGTCAGTGGTCTTAGAGAAACTTTTGGAATTAACACAGCCAGGTAAGGTGTACTAAACCTTATTACTGTCCGGATTTTATTAATTACATTTTATAATCGGTTTCTGCAAATGTGTCACCTCATTAAATTTTTAGGCCTGTCCACTCTTTGGGAGAGGTAGTAAACTGTTTCCCGAATAAATCAATATAACTTTGATCCTGAAACAGGCCAGAAAGGAAAAACTGTATGTTGCACTGTGAACGTACCATGGTTACACGCGCACTTCAATATTAAACATGTTGTTATATATGCTTTTCATCAATTTTCACTTACCAAATACTTAGTTGTCGTCGACATCACTCTTATTGTGTGTACTTAAACCTACATGATTACATCAACTTGAGTGCCTCGTTCCATAAGTAACACACCAACAAATATATTTGGCCTAATACTCACCTGTTAAAGTAATATTCTGAGTATTCTTCTGAGCTTTTATCTTTCAGAAAGACATATTGATCATTGGTTACGTTAGCGCGATATTTAAAAAGATTAACTGGGTATTAACATGGCAAATAGCAATTTACAACCAGTACATCCCCATCAAGTCAACATTGCACCTCCGCCAATATGCAAGAGGTGACACATTTGCTGAAACCGGTTATATTAGAGTTTAACAATGAACATTTTGCAGATTTCAGTATGTTATCAAGTAAAATCAGGTTTGTAATCATCCAAAGAGTGGTAAACAGAGGAAGACCAGCAGCAAGTTGGCTCAATGACATCAAAACACTAACTGACATGCACAGAGGAAGGTAATCGTCATAAAATACTTTTTTTGTCAAATCCTTGTATTTTATGAATTTCAGTTCCCACCGATGATGAGCTCATAGAAGCCCTTACCAGTGCCTTCAGGTCCACGCTACATAAGATGGCAGAACATAAATGCACTCCAAAGGTAGGAATCAAATGCACAGAGGTTGGTCTTTCAGACTGGTTGTTTTTGTGTTTTTATTTTTGTTCAATAAAGCAATATATTAAAGTGTATGGTATTGGCTTTGTAAATTCTTACAGATCAACTAGTCTTTATTAAACATAGATTTTTTTGTTTATGTACATAGATTTAAAGGTGTATATTCCGATCACTTTTTTGGGGCTATGATTTTTTTTTCACATCAAGATATTTTGATATCAGAAGAATCCCCATATTTTTCTCATTATGTCTGTAAAATCTTAGGGGCCAGAAATGTGCCATTTAGAAATTATAGGCTAAAATGTGGTGAATTACTGCCAAAGGTGGTTAACCACCAATCAGTTTGTGTACTACTCAATGGGCAATTTTTGTGTGACCTTGTGCTTCTAAAAATAGAACCAGTGGAGTTAGTGCAACTCAAACTTTGGAATGCTACAATTTTAAGGATGACCTTTCATGTAAAATAGAAAACATCAAGTTGAAAATCGGGCCCGCAATCGGAACATCTACCTTTAACCTAGCAATGCCCAAAACTACCCAAGTATCAAAAAAGGTATCAAGATTCTGATTGGCTAGCCCAGACACCTCCGTCCCCTCTTCCTCACACAAATCAAATGTATGTCTGCTGTTTTGGTTGCCAAAAGGAAGACTAATAAACACAGTGCTTCCACACTTCAAACAAAATCCTGGAATTTGATGGGTTTTCCTAAAATCTTCAAAATTACTATATCCATGCTATTTTTTGGTTGTTTAACTAATTTTATGGAGGGCCAACGGATGCAAGGATATAAAGCATTGAATCGGCATCGAAACAATCAGAATGTGGGTGAGTAGGGTTGAATTGAATAATGAATGGTCTATATAGAGGGCGCTCATTATGTGTTTTAAAGAAACAAAATAGACCGGGGGTGATTGTCGTCTAAGGTTTATAGCAACTGTTTAATATTATTTTGGGGCGCCAAACATGAGTGAAAAAAGAATACAAGGGGGAAAGATTTTTCTCTTCTTCTATTATATGAATTATGGAATTATTTCATTTTCTGAACATTACCCAAAAACAACCATCATTTCCTGAATTTCGGGAAATTTGCTGAAAAGTGGAAACACTGAATAAACAAGATAATGTTGACTATAATGTTGACTTCGTCTCCTCTACAGATGTTAACAGATACACATTTATCAGCAATAGCTAGTCTTTGCCAAAGCTCTACCAATGATGCAATAAGAGTCAACTTTGTTGGGATATTAGGCAGTGTAGGGAGTCTACTAGCGAAAAATGAAGAAGCCCATCTGTTACTCACTGTAAGTAGAACATAAACATTACAAATTAGTTGATCTTTGACCTACCTCGAACTGAACTCTATTTGGTCTGTAACTTACAGACGTTTGGATGGCTTCCAGTTAAGTCTTAATAAATATCAATCAAGGTCTTGGCCAGTGACCTGTCCACCTGTCTTTTGGACGGGCAGTTTCTTAAGGAAACAGGTGGAAAATCCTCAGCCTGTGAAAGTAACAAAAAATGCATATCCCCAATTAAAAACAAGTAAGCTTGCTCATTTCATCCGACCATTACAGCATTTTAACGATCTCAAATCATTCGCAATCATCACCTGGGTGCAATATTGGGCTAACTATTTGCACCCGAGGGCGTGCTCCTGTAAATTGGGCGCATAGAGAAGATTACACTAACGTCTGCAATAGAAGTATTACTGGAGTGTTAATATTTGGACAGACAACTTTCAAATCCTGGTCAACAATTTAGTGCCACCCAAGATAACATCTACTAAAGGGTGTTGTAATCCCATTTTATGCTGATTTTGAGATCAGGAGGAAACCTGGGATTAACCCTTTCCACGCGGCAGGCGTCTGCAGACGACATTCCAAACTTCGCAAAATGTTTCAAAAATGTCCAAATTGTTGAATTTCATAACCATATTTGGAATCGCTATTGAGAAATGCATTGAAATAAGTACAAACATGCCTAGTATTGGTTCTGTAATCCTTGAGATAGACCTTGAAAGTTGGGAAAGCTTTCTGAAAAATCTTTTTTGTATAATGGTAAAACCAATAGCTGCGTGAAAAGTGTTCAGAAGAAAAATTGAGCATGAATGGGGGAAACGAGAAAACACATGTGCCAGAAATGAGAAGGGATCTGTCACAACTCCAATAGCTCCCTGACCAAACACTATCCTTCTTTTCACTCCCCAGACTGCAGGAAGTCAACTATTAGACGTAGCAACAAAAGACAACTCTCTATGGGCGACAGCCGAAGCACTTGATGCCATCTTTGATGTATTTGGGGATGGGGAAGTGGCAGACTTGGTAGCAGTTGAACTAGGGCTGGTTTCTAAGCTGAAAACACTTGTACCTCAATTGAAAGCCAGGGTAAGTAACAGTGTATAGGACCCAGATTTGATTTAGTTGGGGACAGGGAAGAGTCAGACTTGGTAGCAGTAAATATAGGGCTGGTTTCTAAGCTGAAAACACTTGTACCTCAATTGAAAGCCAGGGTAAGTAACAGTGTATAGACGCCATATTTGATGTATTTGGGGATGGGGAAGAGTCAGATTAGGTAGCAGTCAATATAGGACTGGTTTCTAAGCTGAAAACACTTTAACCTCAATTGAAAGCCAGGGTAAGTAACGGTGTATAGGACCCATATTTGATTTAGTTGGGGACAGGGCCGAGTCAGACTTGGTAGCAGTCAATATAGGGCTGGTTTCTAAGCTAATTTTACACTTGTACCACAATTGAAAGCCAGGGTAAGTAACATTGTATAGACACCATATTTGATGTATTTGGGGATGGGGAGGTGGCAGACTTGGTAGCAGTCGATAGGGCTGGTTTCTAAGCTGAAAACAATATAACCTCCATTGAAAGGTAGGGTGATTAATTCGCATTAGACGATGTATTTGATTTAGTTGGAGACGAGATGGCAGTCTACTCTTGGTAGCAGTCGATAAAGGAAATTTTATTCCCATAATTTGATACCTCATTCATAAAAATTGAGTGGATACTTTTAAAGTTACAATGTTTTAAGCAACTACACCTAAAGAAATAAAAAGTTGTAGCAATTTTAATTTTCCATTGATGTCAAGGAGTTGTATGGTGCATTGTGTGCTGTCAAAAGCATTCATGCATGTATTGATGCATTGGTATCACACACACAATTCGCTATAATTTTTCTCTCCATCAGGTGTGGTTACTTCAAAAGTATCCACTCAATTCTTATTAATGATTTGTCAAATTACCAGGAAGAAATATGCCAGCTTTAATGTATATCCCAAATTTTCAGTACAGATTTTGAATTAGCTAACATAAAAGCACCTGGTCAGAATTTTTTGTGTTAGGTGTATACTGTATGTGTGAGTTTGATTAATTCTAAATTTGTGACCATATCAAGGAATTTGAATTGTGCAGTACCAAATTGATAAAACAAATGCATAACCAAAATTCAATTCCATTTCTTTTTCTCGTTATTAGTTTCGTCAAGGCAAGAGTTCTCTGGGAGAACATATACCGGTGGTGATGAGTGCCCGTTCCAATCTAGCTAGATTTATCAAGTATAAGGAGACCCAGGCGAAGATGTCATCATAATGCTACTGACTATATTAACCCTTGATGGACTTGGTCAAGAGAAAAGGCTCAAAAGGACTCAAGTCAACAGAGGTCTAAGATGTCGTCATAACGCTACAGACTATAATGACCCTTGATAGACTTGGACAAGAGAAAAGGCTCAAAAGGACTCAAGTCAACAGAGGTCTAAGATGTCGTCATAACGCTACAGACTATAATGACCCTTGATAGACTTGGACAAGAGAAAAGGCTCAAAAGGACTCAAGTCAACAGAGGTCTAAGATGTCGTCATAACGCTACAGACTATAATGACCCTTGATAGACTTGGACAAGAGAAAAGGCTCAAAAGGACTCAAGTCAACAGAGGTCTAAGATGTCGTCATAACGCTACAGACTATAATGACCCTTGATAGACTTGGACAAGAGAAAAGGCTCAAAAGGACTCAAGTCAACAGAGGTCTAAGATGTCGTCATAACGCTACAGACTATAATGACCCTTGATAGACTTGGACAAGAGAAAAGGCTCAAAAGGACTCAAGTCAACAGAGGTCTAAGATGTCGTCATAACGCTACAGACTATAATGACCCTTGATGAACTTGGACCAACATTTTCTGTACTAAACCTTGATGTTGGATAAGATGGGATGGGAGACAAGAGATGGTTCAAAAGGACTTAAGACTGTGTATTTTTAAAACCCAGCCGCATCTCGGGGATGAAGGTTGGAGAAATCATTTCATACTTGGTCCACACATCAGTTATGATGAACCATCTCATATTATGGTGATAAATCTTTCATCGCGAGTCCCAGTGTTTCTAGATCAAAACACCCTAAATTTGCCAATTTCGACCATTTTAGCCTATATTCAGAAACGGGTAGTTTTAGTTTAAACCCTCCAACTGCAAAACGATTTTGCACAAGACACTTACACTGCAGTATCATCTTAAGATACCTATAGAGTATATAACATGCGCATTACATTTTGTTTAGCTTCTGTAACTTTTGTTTTATAATGGGATCAAACTTGTGTTTTTCATGAAAAATAGCTCAAAGTATGTGTCAAATTAAAAACGAGAATTATTTTACGTCAAGCAACCAATTTTAAAAATTCACATATTAATGCAATCTATACATATTAATCTTCAACATATAAAAAATCACCGTTGGCTTTTTATTCCTACAAGTCGCTGTGTGACGTCAAAGTTACGTGTGTATATCACTCTATATAAATTGTTGAAAAATGAATGACGCATAGTATATCAACCATCTCGGTCATATGAGGGATGAAATGTTGTGTTTACAACGTGCATCTAAATAAATAATATATCCCATCTTGATAACAATCTTCAAATCCAAGATGGCCTCCAAAATGGCCGCCATAATTGCCAAAATACATATAGAATGCTCATATTTAATTCCATACACTAAATTATGCAGTTTCAATGCCTATGATCGAAATGCCTGAAAGGAGACACTAATTTAAGACGTTCTTGAGGATTCTTTACCTTCCATGATGGCCGCCGATCATGTCAAAATGGACATTAAATGGATGGAACAATGATTCTTTATTTGTTATAACTATCTTCTTTAAGACTAGGGTTTAACAAAACGTATACGATATCGTTATTATGTATCAAATTAAGAACAGGAATTAGTTTACGTCATTTAACCAATTTTAATAATCTACAAATCAATGCTGTCTATACATATTAACCTTTAAAATAAACATAATCATTATTAGCTTTTTATTCCTACATGTCGTTGTATGTACGGTAAGTCCTAAAAAAATCATGGTACCATACAGACACATGTGGCTGAATTGGAATCACCGATTGATATACTTAATTAAATTTTCATTTGCTAGACATATTTAATTTTCCAATGTATCTTTATAGCAATGTAGGCCTATGCAGAAATTCGTTTTGGGGGTACCGTTCACTATTTAGACATTCAATCAGTTGCTGGTCACATTTTAAACGGTGAATCTGCCCCTTCAATGATCCTTACCATACACACATTATGTAACGGCTAGCAATGTATTGGCCATTTTGTTTTGTTTGTTTGTTTATACACGGTGGGTCCGCATGACACACGCAATTGGGTCCTGATTTTAATGCCCGTTTTAATGGCAAGCAGAAACGTTTGACTATTCTGTGGTCATTAATCACTTGCCATGCTTAAATCACAATATCTCTCCCAATTCATATCATAAACCAAAATTTTGTTTTCCAATGGACAATGGACAGCTTACACTAAAAGCAATGGATATTATACCGGTATGTCATTAACATGTCACCGAAGACATTTCAAGCATTTATGGCCACATTCAGCATTTGGTGGTCAACATAGTTATTTCAAGATACTCATGATTAGTTATATGGTGCCTAAATATTATACTGTAATAACGATATTATATGATCTTTTTTTTTTTAAACCTCGTCTTACAGAAGATAGGTATGACAAATAAAGAAGCTTTGTTTCAGCCATTTAATGTCCAATTTGACATATCGGCGGCCATTATGGAAGCTAAAGAATCCTCCAAGAATGTCTCAAATGTGTGTCTCCTTTCAGGCATTTCGAGCATAGGCATTGAAACTGCATAATTTAGTGTATGGAATTTAATACACGCATTCTTTATGTATTTTGGTGATTATGGCGGCCATTTTGGAGGCATCTTGGATTTGAAGATTGTTATCAAGATGGGATATATTATTTATTTAGATGCACGTCGTAAACACGACATTTCATCCCTCATATGACGGAGATGGTTGATACACTATGCGTCATTCATTTTCCAACATTTCATGTAGAGTGATATACACGCGTAACTTTGACGTCACACAGCGACTTGTAGGAATAAAAAGCCAACGGTGATTTTTTATATGTTGAAGACTAATATGTATAGATTGCATTAATATATGAATTTTTAAAATTGGTTACTTGACATAAAATAATTCCCGTTTATAATTTGACACATAATTTGAGCTATTTTTCATGAAAAACACAAGTTTGATCCCGTTATAAAATAAAAGTTACAGAAGCTAAACAAAATGTAATGCACATGTGATATACTCTATAGGTATCTTAAGATGATACTGCAGTGTAAGTGTCTTGTGCAAAATCGTTTTGCGGTTGGAGGGTTTAAACTAAAACTACCCGTTTCTGAATATAGGCTAAAATGGTCGAAATTGGCAAATTTAGGGTGTTTTGATCTAGAAACACTGGGACTCGCGATGAAAGATTTATCACCATAATATGAGATGGTTCATCATAACTGATGTGTGGACCAAGTATGAAATGATTTCTCCAACCTTCATCCCCGAGATGCGGCTGGGTTTTAAAAATACACAGTCTTAAGTCAGCAGCAGAGGTCTATGATGTCATCATAACACGACAGACTATATTGACCCTTTTTGCCTAGATCCTACCAACTTCAAGTTGAGAGATGATGTCAGCGCATATTCTAGTGATGGGCGCAGCTATTATCATGATAATCTAGTGATGGGCACAGCTATGTGCGCAATTATCATGATGCATTCACTAGAATAAATGCTGACTTCAACCCCATCCCCCCAAACTTGAGGTGACACAAAGTATAATTGCCATGGGAGGGAGATGATACAAAAGCTCAT
This sequence comes from Ophiura sarsii, assembly GCA_035610835.1. Taxonomy (NCBI): domain Eukaryota; kingdom Metazoa; phylum Echinodermata; class Ophiuroidea; order Amphilepidida; family Ophiuridae; genus Ophiura; species Ophiura sarsii. The sequence continues at coordinate 36,469,144 of CM069458.1, forward strand.
TCAAAGATTTGATCATAGAATTTTTCTCTTTTGAGACAGCATTATGGAGTATTGACCCTTGACCATAACTAAGGACACTTAAAATTCCTGCATACTCTATTTTCGTGAATTACTGAAAGCCAACATTTCCAAAATTTTGATTCAGATTTAAGCTTTTACCATGGTTTACTCAGGGAATTTATTTTTGTGCATTTAAGGTCCTTTGCGAAATTAAATACCTCACAAAATTAAGGGTGGTGTATTACAGTATGAACCATATTGAGCCATGAGAACAAGTCTATTTTATAACAAGTTTGTTTACCTGCAGCTGTCAGATTTTTAGTATAAAGTACCAGCCATTTAAACAGCAATGTTGCATTTTGAACAAGTATTTGCCAGAAACTATATTGAGAACAACGGTAATCATGGTAAATCATAAAAAGACATAAATTACTATCTGAAGGACTTATATGAACATGTTTAGAATTGTTATGAGATCCCTTCTTGTTGGTTAAACGTCATTTTTTTTGAGCTTCTTACATCCAGAACACCGGAACAATTTACAAATCTGGGATATTATTGTAAATTGGCGGATATGATTGGACCAATTATGAGTTCAGCTCTGAATTTCGATTTTTTTTTTTTTTTTTTTTTTTTTTTTTTTTTTTTTTTTGCGAGTGGACATAAAAACACGAAAATATCATTCTGCAATAGAGTTACATTATAATTATTGAACATGCAGCACTTTTTCCAAAAACTATAAAATCATGAAAATAATCACTTATAGTACAGTACAGACATTGAAGACATTGTAGTGTGCTGTGAATGTTAAATAGGACTATTGTATATTCATACACTCTTAGTAGTGTCGAACCAATCAGAAACCAAGAAATAAAATATGTGTCTATAATGCACTCCGCGTGTGCGCTGTTGAATGCATGCACCACACGCTTTGTTTTGATTCGTTGCTCAGGCATCGCGGGTTTGCTGATTTTTACTGCAGGTGTTAGCAAACTTATTGTTTGTTTATATGTTTTTATTCGTTAATACATAGATCAAAATTATGTTAAAATTGTGAATTTTGATTCGTATAGTGTTGTGTATGAATTAGGTCAATGTTGATATGCTCATAATAGCACTCCCCCTGCGGGTCGTGCCATTATTCACACATCAACATCAATCAGCGCACGTGCATTGATTTGTCTAATTTCTCTCGAAACAACACATACAAATTTATTGACCTATAAACATTAAACCTTATGTTTTGTTTTAAAGAGCTACCACAAACAGTAGTTGTTTGTTACATGGTGCCATATTACGCATAAATCAAGAATTTCCAATAAAATAGGATGTTCTTATTTTAATCGTAATATTTTTAAACAATGTATTTTTTTGGATCATGTACCGGACCAAATATCTTGTAATTTAAAAGAGAAACATAAAACTTTTTTTTCAAGAATCTTTTCCTCTTTTTTAGAATTTGTTTTTTCTCAAATCATGTAAAATCAGCCGTTTTTTTGGCCGAAAATCTGTCGAAATTTTTCCCCACAAATTAAAAAAAAGAATCCTGATTTTTGCAGATTTTGGTGACATTCCAGGTAAAAAAAATCAAAACCATAAAGATTGTACATATATCGATGAGAAACAAGGCCAGTGGTTAAACCCATAAAGATATGGATGCATCAATATAAATAAAAGGTATAGAATAATGTGCGTTGCTCGTTGTAACTGAATGATGCACTTAAAGTTATCATGTAATTGAAACGTGCATCAGCCCTGAAGTAAAATAGTTTCAATTGTACAGGCCAGTGTCTCCACTTTCCAGGAAGTTTCCCGAAATTCAGGGAAATTCTGGTTGATTTCGGATAATGTTCGGAAAATGAAATAATTTCCAGGTAATTTAGGGAAATTTCAAAATTGCAATAATTTATATCGTAAAAGAAGAGAAAAACATATTCCCCCTTTCTTTTTTCATTCATGTTTGGTGCCCCGTGCTAATATTAAACATTTGCCAACCTTAGTCGACAATCACCCCTGGTCCATTTTATTTTTATTTTCAGATCACATAATGAGCATTCTCTACATAGAACATTCATTATTCAAACCGACTCTTCGACATTTCAATTTTTTCTATGCCGATTCCGGAGTTTCTCACATGCATTATATCCTTGCCATCCTTTGGACCTCTATAAAATTTGTTCAACAACCAAAAATAGCATGGATATAGCAATTTTGAAGATGTCAGGAAATCCCATCAAATTGCAGGACATTTGAGATTCTATTTCCGGAATTTCTTTTTTGAGGTGAGGTGGAAGCACTGGTACGGGCCCAACCGACCAATAATTTAAATTATTAGAAACATATACTGCATTAGGCCAACAACAAAAAAAGAGTTGACTTGCCCTTTCCGACCGACCCGAATTTTCAGAAATCTATGGTCGCTATTTTTTTCTTTCTTTTTTTTTTTCAAAAAAAAAAGAAAGTAAAAGATTGATTTTTTTTTTTTTCAAATTGAAAGAAGCACATAACAATAAAGAAAGATGAAAACGTGTTTTTGAGTAGTATCTGCTTGTTTAAAAAAAAATCAAAAATCAAAACAAACAAAAATCAAAACAAAATCTTTAAAACGTGTTTTTGTGCAGTAAATTTTCAAAAAATTTCAGAAGAAAAAAAAGAAAGAAAAAAAAATCTGACCGTCCGACCCTGACTTTGACCCTGAAAGGGCAAGTCAACTTTTTTTTTCTTCCTTAGTGTTAACATTAATGGAGTATGTAATGTGACAGTTCAATCAATTTGTATTCGCATGATTGAATACTTATCCTGCCAAAATTGTAAATTTTGTATATATTATCTTATATTTTATATTATGAAGCGTTATGAATGAGATGTAGTATTATCATTAAAGGATAATTAATTACAACTTTGTTATTTGCTGAAATTCTTATCAATTATATCATTAACCCCCTGGGGTCTACCTGTCTATCTAACAGTGGTTCTGATTGGTTTATTACAAGATGTACTCATATGAAAAGCCAATTCAAATGCAGCTTGTAAAATGTTTCACTCCCATCTTTATCAGGGATACAATCTTTCTAACAATGTCTCTCATTGGTTCAATAAATGATGTATCCATCTTATTAACCAATCGGCCGGTAGTTCTCAGGGGGTTAATAACCAATTATGCCACTAAACATTTGTGATGCAGCACATCAAAAGGGGGGACTTTGCAGGTGAAGTCAAACACCAAATTTGATCAAGGCATTCAGATTTTACGACTAAAAATGACTGCTAAATTCTTATTTTTGTCTGTATGTTTTCATCTATATCTTGCAAAACACAGCCGCAAAGTCTCCCCTTTTAATGTACTGCATCACATTTAAGGAAACATCAAAACAATTGTATTAAATTATGAAGTGAATTTCTTTTAAAGATAATTTGAAGAAAAAAAATTAAACATAGGCACCTTGCTTAAAATAGTGTTATCAATTCTGAATAAGTATTTAAAAATATTTTGATGCCTTATGGAGCTGATATGTGAAAAAGATGTTCACTTCTGTGGCAGGAAGCATGAAAATTGGCACATAGGGGGTGTTTTGATGCACTGATTTCAAACCACTCACTGTACATGTATATAGTTGCACCATAGTTGTTTGAGCAGATTGAATGCAAATTTAGTCGATCAAAGACCACAATCATTAATCGAGCATTTCTTATTCAGGTACACATTTAACCAATGAAAGAGACCCAACTTGTCACTCCCACTTTTAATAAATTGTTGTATAGACGTTATTCATAATTGGCGAATTCAGGCTTAAAGGTAGATGACCCGATCACATTCCGATTTTCAACTTGAAGTTTTCTATTCTACATGAAAGGTCATCCTTAAAAAAGTCGTGTTCCAAAGTTTGAGTTGCATAGCTCTAATGGTTCTTATTTTAGACGAACAAGATGCTGTGAACTGTACCCATTGAGTAGTGCACAAACTATATCGGTGGTTACCACCATTCGCGGTAATTCGACGTTATTTCATCGATTTCTCCGTAATTATACCGATTTAGGCCGTCAAATTTCAGTATGATGATGAGAAAAATACGCGCTTTCATATGATATGAAAATCTCCGTATGTTTGAAATAATTCTGTGTTACGAAAATGTGATCGGGTCATCTACCTTTAAAAGGGGACATACTCGATGTGAGGTCACTAATCATAAAGAAAGCGAGGCCAACAATGGTAAATTACGTAAACATCATTATGAATAATGTCTATTGCCATGATGTATATCTCACACAATCATCCAATTAAAAAGCACGCAATCTATCATGGCAACATTTCATATGCAGGTATCAAACTCAATCTAGTTGTTTGTTCCTCAATTTTGTCCATGTAGCTTTATGACGATGAATATAGTTGTTTGTCCCTCACTGTTGTCACACATGTGCTGCTGATACTATTTCTGTCACTCAATTCCAAAATTCAAAGTAATACAACAAATGAGGGTACTAAATAATAGCAGCAGCTTATGTGTGACTACAGACGGACAAATTACTGAGAGATGGTTTGGAAGTTTCACCACAGTGTATTTTCATTATAGTAATTCTTTAATCATCGCTAATGTCATGGTTTTGTATCGTCTACCAAGCCCATAGCCAGTCCTCTCAGTTAGGGTAGAGGGGTTTGTTTTACGATCAGGAAAACCAAACGAGCTGACAAGTGGAGCGCCCTGCGGCGTGTTGTCTTGCAAAATTCTGAGATTTTAAAGTGCTGAAGGGCCATTTCCTGGCATATTTTAATACATTTTGACACATTGGAAAGGCCCATGAAGTTGTACTCAGTAGCACTATAATTGATTAAAAAATGAACCACATAATGAAACCGAAATCCGTAGCCAAATGAATTACGACTTGAATTGAAACCCAATGACTTAGTATACAACCCACAATTTTTCTCAGACATGATTCTTTGCCTCCTAAACATTTGCCACCATTTTGATATTGATTGTTTTTATAAGCTATGGAATCTGCATCTGGCTAGTTCTATATGATAAATTGCATGCATCTGGCAGACTGGAATATCTATAGAACTGTAGTGGTTTACAAGCCATGATTTTACAAGTATTTCTGCCCAAAAATGTTTATTTTTTATGGTTTCCATGGTAACAAGCAAGTACAACTGGCACAACCAATTCATCTAAAATTATGCACAATGTTATAGAGAACATAATGGTGAAATCTTGTGGTATAAATCTCATAAATACACTAAATCTGCTATTTTTGAATGGCGGCCATTTTGAAATCCCAAATGGCCAAAAAACCATTGCTCAAAATATGTGGGTTCCTTAATTTTTGAAATCGGCGCTTCAAATACTCCTATTAGCCCAGAAGTGAACATCTTTTTCACATCCGGTTCACAATATTTGTTTTACAAACAATAGATTGGTGTAAATAAGTGAAAATTGTTGAAAAATGAGTGATTTTGACATAATATGTTCATTAAACCGAAACAGTTTCCACTCAAAATTGAAAGGCACATTTTCCATCCAAATTATGTATAACTGCAGACGATACTTAAAGCAATATCATGATGAATAGTTGACAAAAACATCCAAATAAGAATGATTTTAGAGGTATTTTTACCCCAAAATGTCTATTTTTATGGTACCCATGGTAACAAGCAATAATCAAAGTACAACTGGCACAACCAATTCATCTAAAATTATGCACTATGTTAAAGAGACCATATTGGTGAAATCTCTAAGTATAACTCTAAAAAATAGTTGATTTAGAGCATTTTCCCTAAATCACCTTTATTTGAATGGTGGCCATTTTGCAATCCAAGATGAAATCAGTGCATAAAACACCCCATGTGCCAATTTTCATGCTTCCTGCCAGAAGTGAACATCTTGGCCATTTTTTGTTACATATCCGCTCCACTAATAAATAACAAAGAGTTTATATTAAAATTATGTTGAAGAAAAACTCTGAAATGAGCCAGTGTCATACCAATTTTCAGTTTTACCTATGAGTAAGATGACAACTAGTCTAGTGTATAGACTTTTATTGCACAAGTTCTGCTGATTTATTACAGACTATGGGCTACCCTTCCTCTTTTCTAGGATTAAAATCGCTACATGGGCACCAACGGGACACTTCGACATCGACAGCCTAGCTGGTTTAGTGGTATGACATTCACTTTGGGACCGTAAGGGTCTGGGTTTGAATCTCAGTATCATCAGATTTTTATGTAAAAGCTTTGCTTTTCAATTCAAGTCTGATTACTTACTACTAGGCTAATTGGTGATAGGTAACACACAAAATCAATCAATCCAAAATGGTAGTCGCCGGCAGAGAAGTTTAGCACTGGCCCTACAGGCGCCCGATATATAACGAGCGAGTGGGCGGTAACATTCTTCACGCCATAGATACAATTGGGCCAATCGGATGCATGTGTTGGTCAGCTCAAAGTCGTGCTGTTCTATTCCACCAATGGAACCGCCAGGGCTAGAAATTTGATGAGAATCTGATTCTGAATTGATTCTCGTGGACAGGTTTGCTAGAGTCTAATTGGATTTTCGAAAAGAAAAATCGAATTTGTCTTTCGGCAGCTCGAAAGTTACCCCCTGCATCGCGATGGCTCCTAATTTCCAATACGATTTATTCCGTCAAAATAAACAATCGGGTTCCAAAGCGTCGGCATCCACTATTTTCCTTTCATCTTCATGCTCCCGAAAGAGAGATTCACAATAATCACACACAAACTCAATTGCCGAGAATCTTGGATTCTCGTAAAAGGTGAAACGAAATTCTAGCCCTGACCGCATTTCCATGTTTACACTTAAAACACAGTCATTACAACAACAATGCTGAACTTCTTTGCAGCCGTCTATAATATAACCTGATTTACACTCCCTTAAAACATGGGATGATGGTTATGTAATTGCCACTGTGCCTCTTATAGCGTGATATTTTGATTGGAATTTTCAGCAAAGTGCTAGGCATGTGAAGCATTTTGAAGTGTTGCCATAATTGATACGGCAGTATTTTAACTGGATTTCAATCAAGCCATTTTAATCTGTCACAAGAGTTGAAATTGTACTGTTTTGTTTTGTTTTACTTGCACTCAAAATTCTGACATTTGTGAACTTGTGACCCAAATTTTTGGCATACTTATAATATAGCATGATTTCTTAATCAATTGGTTTTTTATATCAATCTTTGATTCAAAAGTGTAAATGAATTCATATTTTTAAATCTCAAAGCATAAGTTTAATATATATTTTATGAAAGACTTGATAACAGAAAGGCAAAAAAGCGATAAAAACTTATGTTATGGATTTTCTTTTATTATAAAATACCATTTATGGTCAAACCAATCGTAATTGCCTTTGGCAAAATACAAACATAAAATATCTCAAATCTATCATATCAAAATTAAATATTTGATACCAGATTATAGGTAAGAGGAATATATTGATAACAAACACCCAAAATTGATGTGCTTTCTGTTCCACTGCTTAATCACTTTTATGCTGGTGATTTAGCTATTGGCCGGTCATAAAGTCTCCAATTTCAAGATTAGGCAGGCCAGTGGTCATGCCCTAAAGCACTGTTTTGATATCAATCTCATACATAGCCTTGCTTAGTCAACAATGACAGAAGACTTACAGCCTGAAAAACCATACACTTTATGGCATCAGGGTCTTTGGTCTGAAATACAAAAGTGTTAGGCAGACTGGCAGAGGAACATGATGCAGTGTGTCAATCAAATTTTGTTCATCTGCCTCTATGCAGTGACGTCAGAGTGTATTCCAGTGATCTTATAGCATAATAGTATCGCACAAATGATTCAAGTGTATAGATATATTAGCCCATGCAATCAGAGATAAATCCTTGCTCCTGGTGTAAATGCCACTTTTAAGAGTGGAAAATGCTTTGAAATCACTGCACTGAGGTAGATAAATGGAGTGTAATGTTTACTTATGACACGTGTGACCATCCACCACAAATGGGATGTAAAGTCGGCCAGAACATTTTTTGAGATATTGAACAAGGACATTCTCCTTAAAATCAACTTTGAAATGATGTATTACATGTCCATACTGCGTGTTAAATTGGCTGTACAAAATCGATAAATCCATTGAGAAATCCTTTGTTTCCTATTGCTTATTGAATTGTGTATTGGGCCATATCTCAGTACATGCTCTGCCAACTTTACAGCCCCTTTGTGTTAGATGGTTGCATTTGGGTTAGTACTGTGTTGGGGACTTAGAACTTAAATCAATTATTCAAATCATGTTGACTTAATTGGCTGAAGTACAAGTGTAAGGTCAGAATGTATTGCAATAATCACAGCTTATTATCGACATCGGGACTCCTACGCGGGTGAAAAAGAGTGACACGGGCTGGTAACAGGAAACTCAAAATCAACTTTCAGGTGCCTAAAGTTTATGATGTTTAACAACTGACACTTTTCATTCTTGATATTAAGTTTTACAGAATCATGCTGCTCTTAGTAGCAATGATTAAGTGGTTTTGTAATTAAACCATACAATGTCAACTTAATCATGAACATTTGATGATAGAATATCCCAATTACTTACAAACAGTAATTTTGTATTATCCATGATGTTGATATTTCATTAAAAAAATAAAAATGTGAATTTCAATGAAATTATTCATTGTGTATGTTTGTTCTTCAATTGTGAGTTAGTTTGCCTTCAAATTTACATCTAAGACATATCTCTATATTACTAGTAATATCGCAAGACAATTACATCAGAAACCTCACCTCGTCAAGTAAATACTTGGAGAACAAAAACTAAGTACTTGTTCATATCCCCCGAACATCAATAATCTGGTTGGGCAGGTTGGTCTAGAACACAATGCAATTCTCCACTGAAAAGGCGCGTTCATACTCCTGTCATTGCACATTGGCTGATAAAAGTTGACATTGCTTTAACTTGCGCACAGATATCTGCCAATGAAGGGAGTATGAACACGCCGAACGGAGTATTAAGCTGTACCCTGGCAGCTGGCAACAGGTTTGAAAATTATTTAAACTCAGTTGCTGTGGGAACCAATTAATGCAATTCTTTCTTCTATGTGAAGATATCCCAGTCAATTTTCATTTGGTCTAAACTAAGCCCGGTATCGATAAGATAACATCAATACACTAATTGATGAGAAATCAGTGCATGATAAACTGAATATGAAAGAGGCTAGGTTGGAATGTTCAGTGACCTGAGTGGTGATGGTCCTAGCCAAGAGGAGAAATCATAGTTGGCAAACAATGCTCTATGTCAACCTGGCACAAACTTATATATCCCATAATGAATAATCAAGTATGTTCTTCAAATTTATCAGTTCATCCTGAGTACAACAAAAAAGTATTTCCTCATAATCATGTGATCTCTACTATAAGGTCTATGTCTCTACACACTCTTTACAATGTTAGCCCTTTCCCATCGTCATGCCTTGCTGATAAAGCAATTGAATGACTGCGTGAAATTTAAACATTAGTTGTATCCATGCTGTGTGCATTCAAACCCTTTCAATCACAAGTGTATTAGCCATGTAATCCCCTCCAGTGAATGGATAACATGCGGTCTTGATACTATTCAAAAGTTTGTTGGTATACAAAATAATTGGCTGGGTTCGTTTAACTTTTTTTCCATCAAATCCAAAAACAGATTGTTTCATATTTTATCAAATCCAAAAACAGATTGTTTCATATTGTTTCAAAACAGTGATCATTCTTGAAAAGAAACCAAATCTTGAGAGAAGTCGAAACATGGACCTCCCCAGTGATATTGATGAATCTACTAATGATCAGCATTTAACTCATCAAACCCAAGGCTCAAAACTGCATGTTTGTAAGAGAACCTATACAACTTGATGGATGTTATTTTGATTTTGTTATCATATTTTTTAATCGTGGTACATTGTTTGCCGACTACGATTTCTCCTATGTGACATCACCACTTAGTTACAGGTCACTCGGCCAGATGAAGTGTCTGGGATAGGACATGGAACCATTGCCTACACAGACAATTACATCCATTTGTGTGTATTAATTTACCAATCATTAGGCTAAATTAAAAAAAATGATTTGTCTCAAAGCTCCTGTGCGCGTTAGTTTATTGATGCGCATTAGAAAAACAAAAATCTTCTTTTTTTCTATTTTTTTATTTTATTTTATTTTATTTTTTTCTTAAAAATTTTTAAAAAAATCCCAAAATTTCACAGATTTTTCAGATTTTCATTGATCACATCATTTTAAAAACAAAAGGTTACCCTTACAAGGATTTCAATATTTTAAATTAAAAAAAAACACCTTAGTTTTGCATTAGTTTTGAAAAACTGAAGAGCTTTGAGACAAAAGATTTTTTTAATATAGCCTTACACCAGTTAGTTAAAGTTAGAATAGGGTTTTAGACATGGTTTATATAGTGTAGTGTAGACCATTTAGATGCGATGGTCTTAGACCATACCCTTATTTCCTGGAAGCTATGAATGAATCTTTTATACCCAATGTTTAATATTTTGCTTTAAGCTGAGCTGCTGCTGGTTGGTCCAAGAACCAATGTAATTCACCATTGTGAAGCTGTACCCTGGCCGCTGGTAACGGGTCGGTCTCATTGCCTTCTAATACACGCTGTAACAAGAAAAAAGAAAAAGCAGGTTTTTACATCAATAAGAAAGTTTATATTATTCTTTATGTCATTATAGTTCTTATTATTTGTTGCATTGTTCTGCATTTAGTTGGCTTTAACGCATGAGGGGGGGGGGGGGGGGGGCAGGCCTGCAATCAGGGAGCATAACCGACTATTTTTTTTGTATAATAAACTGCTCAAAAAAGTTTTGGAATTTGTTTCAATCACAATTTGTTCAAGTATCGCGGGATATGTTTGTTAGGTTTTATATATCCATCACAATCTGAATGTGCCAAAAATCAACACTATTTCGTGCTCAAAAGCACATATTTGTCGTCTGTTCAATGAAGCGTTACATAGACCACTACAGTGTAGTGTGATGATCTATTGATTTGTAAGCACAAAATAGTGTTGATTTTGGCACTTTTAGATTGCGACCTCGCCATGTTCTCAAGCATGTAGCTGAGCACTGGAACAAAGGATTGCTTCAAATTGGATATCATTGTAAAGATGAACACATCAGCTTTTACATGATATATGAAGAGGTATTTTGCAAAAGGGCCTACATCCACTTTGGCTCTTATTGAGAAAAAGTCAAAAAACTGTTTCTAAATATTCAAGTTGAGCAATTGAAAAACTGAATGGATTATGAAAGAGGTACACTACATACTAATTGAAATTGAAATAAATTTTAAATGTGCTAGTTTTAATTTTTTTTTAAATCATGTTTACATTTTTTGAAAATTTGGATGTAGGCCCTTTTGCAACAAAACTCCATCTGTTTGTACATAAAGAAAAAATACCACACACAAAAAATCATTTATTTTAATCATTTCAAATAAATAAGTTTGATATTGAAATGTATAGGTCACAATCATATGTTTCAAGGAAATAAAGTCATTTTTTTCAAAAATACCTACATCTCATTGTAAACAGCCATTGAAGTTGTTGTTTTGTTGCAAAAGGGCCTGTTATGTATCCCGATTTAATCTGTGGTATCAAACTCATTTTTTGAAAAAATGCACCATAGCCCTTTTGCAAAATACCTCTTCATATATTACACTAAATAAACCTATCCAGAGATGTTTGAAAGATTGTGATTGAAAATAATGTCCAAACTTTTTTTGAGCAGTTTACATAGATTTTGCTATTTCATTTGGGGGCAAGCCTTCTCACAGGGGGAAATGTGTATTGTGCACAAAAAAAGAGGAAAAAAGAGAGATATGTTTGATGAAACCTTGCCTCATTGGCACTGCATTTCTTACCTGTAACATCTCTGCTTTACCAGCTCCTGCTGATACAAACATGGCACATCTAGCTGCATTGATGATAGGGTATGTCAGGGTTACTCTGCATGGTGGTGGCTTAGGGGAATCATTGATGGGAGCTACCAATACAGAGGTCTCCTAGATGAGAAAAAGATAACACCAAAAATAGGATTATGGTATGTGTTAGGTTTTTTTACAAAAAGATGGGATGAGCAGACCTACAGTGAGCTGTTTGATTCCACAACTCTCCCACTCATCAGAACATATTGCACCCTCACACCAAGAAATAGGTTTAAGACAGTGGAATATTTACCAGTTGTGGTGTGGGACATTCAATCTCTTTAGTAGGGGTGTGACATCTTGGTTCTCAGAGGTGGGTGTTTTGGAATGGATTAGGCAACAAAATAAAAGCCCTGTTCTATGGTAAAAATGGACCACTGAATTTTTCAACAACAACATTTTTTTTTTAAAGAATTCTCAATTTTTCAAAAAAAAATAGAATTTAAAAAAAAGGGGGGGGGGGGGGGTCGACCATACCCATAGAACAGGTTTTTTGTACTGCCTTTAAATTACATAATGTATTTTGTGTAATGTAACTTTGAAATTTTAGATGAAAAGCTGAGGCAAGTTGAAAGGGCATCTCAACAACAAGCAGAGTGGCTTTGAGTTCTTGGAGTGGCACCTAAGCATTTTGGAATAACAGTGTAAATCCCATTTTAACACTAGAATTACATCTCACCTGCAATAACTTATGCCCAGGGAGCATGTATGTCCATCAGGGCCCATTCCTAGCACCAATAGGTCAAAGGTAGGTTTATCGCTACCGTCTGCTTTTGGCACCTGGTTGACTTTACTAGCATAATCTTTAGCAGCTTCTTCAACTGAGAGCTCAGGATTGATGGCATATATCTGGTTTAAGGAAGACTGGTTTTACCTATCAACCCGTCCTGTGAATACAAGGACAATACATTTTATAATGATTAAATCAAGACTGTACAATACAATGCATAAGGCTGTGCATGAAAACCACTGTTGAATTAGCTGAGAATATCTTTATTGTTGGTAGGAAGAAGAGGGGAAAAAAGAACCCTTTTAGGACCCTTGGCCTTGTATGGTGTCCATGGGTGAAACTAGCCATCAAATCGTTTTGTTTTTCTTCAGGTACAAAAGTGCACCACACTTTTCAAGTTGAGTGCAATCAGTGGCGTAACCAGCGGGGGGGGGGGGGGGGGGGGGGGGAGGGAGGCCCCCCCCCCCCCCCCCCACTTGGAACCCTTGCCCCCCCCCCAAATGAAATCAAGTACGGCTGTAAATAAAATTTACAAAAAAAGTACACACCAAATCCCCCCAATAATGACGTCGTGTCGGTTGAGATTGGCACTGTCGGTCATTTGACGAAAGGAATCATGGAATTATGATGGTCAAAAGTGCACATATGATTTTTTTCGCGCGCTATGCGCGCATATGTCTTCCAAAAATGAAATATTCTTTGGTACAAGCTTGTTTAGAGCCAAAATGTAGCTCAATTGTGCAAAAATAGCTGTTAAGTC